>QRFJ01002549.1:0-96460 GCA_006176705.1 Cocos nucifera | reverse complement strand
AGCAAAGTCGAAGGCCCCGTCCACAAAGGACGGGATGGGGGGAGAAGCGAGGACGACGGTCCTCATGTGCCCCCACAGCCGGCTAGGAACAGGAGGAGAACCTCGTCCTAGCGTGAGCAAAGTCGAAGGCCCCGTCCACAAAGGACGGGATGGGGGGAGAAGCGAGGACGACGGTCCTCATGTGCCCCCACAGCCGCTAGGAACAGGAGGAGAACCTCGTCCTAGCGTGAGCAAAGTCGAAGGCCCCGTTCACGAAGGACGGGATGGGGGGAGAAGCTCGGACGACGGTCCCATGTGCCCCCACAGCCCGTTAGGAACAGGAGGAGAACCTCGTCCTAGCGTGAGCAAAGTCGAAGGCCCCGTCCACAAAGGACGGGATGGGGGGAGAAGCGAGGACGACGGTCCTCATGTGCCCCCACAGCCGCTAGGAACAGGAGGAGAACCTCGTCCTAGCGTGAGCAAAGTCGAAGCCCCGTTCACGAAGGACGGGATGGGGGGAGAAGCTCGGACGACGGTCCGGATGTGCCCCCACAGCCCGTTAGGAACAAGAGGAGAACCTCGTCCTAACGTGAGCAAGGTCCAAGGCCGAGCCCCAGAGTCTACGGCAAGCTTCACTGCAGAAGACGA
Source organism: Cocos nucifera (assembly GCA_006176705.1). NCBI lineage: Eukaryota > Viridiplantae > Streptophyta > Magnoliopsida > Arecales > Arecaceae > Cocos > Cocos nucifera. The sequence continues at coordinate 95,833 of QRFJ01002549.1, read as the reverse complement.
GGTCTCCTTCGGACCTCAGCTTCAACTTCGGTGTCAGCATCAGCGGGAGACGGGATCTCCCCCAAGCGATCATAACCTTGACTGCAAAAGAGGAGGTCTCCCCCGAATCGACTTCGGTTGATGAAGGCAATGTCAACTCCGACCCTGACCACGGGGGGCGACATTGACTCCGGCCTCAACGTCGGCTTCACCAATTTTGGCTGGAAACGAGTCCCACTTCAACTCCAAACATCGACTGGGGATGAGGTCTCCCCCAAGCCTCAGCTTCAACTTCAGCGTCAATATTGGCTGGAGATGAGACCTCCCCCGAGCTTCAGCTGCAACCAATGCGGAGCCTGGAAGAAGACTTCGGCAGTCGCCTGTTTTGGTACTCCCTTCCTTCAATTTTTGAACTCGGGAGTGGGGGGGCTACTGTTGGGGATAAATCCCGCTCCTGCCGAAGCCCGGCCCGACGCTCAGCCCAATGTAACCAGTAGCCGCTGAAGAGCTTCAGCGCCAGGCGCCAGGCCGAGCCCCTAACACGGCCGAACTGCCTAGAGGCCGAACTCCCCTGCACCAAGGTCCGGCCGAACTGCCTAGAGGCCGAACTCCCCTGCACCAAGGTCCGGGCCGAACTGCCTAGAGGCCGAATCAGCGAACCCTGGCCGAACTCCTTCGGACCGACCCCAGGCGAGCCCATGCAGCCGAACTCCTTCGGACTGCCCACGGCCGAACTCCTTCGGACCGACCCAGGCGAGCCCGTGCAGCCGAACTCCTTCGGACTGCCCACGACCGAACCCCTCAGCGAGCCCTGGCCGAACCAACTAGCAACCGAAGTCCTTCAACTGGCCAGCCGAGCCTCTTCGGGCCTCTCAGCGGTCGAACTCCTCGGCAACCGTCCCACGGCCGAACTCTACAGATGGCCGACCCTTCAGCCAGACGAACTCCCCCAGCCTCCCCCTCGGCCGAACTCTGTTACAAGTCCGAACTCCATTGGACGAACTGTCGCCTGCAGCAAGACCGGACGGCGCCTTCCTCTCCGTACCGGACTCCATGCGGCCGACGACTCGCCGGTATGGCTCCCACGATCTACCGGACGACGCCTTCCTCTCCGTACCGGACTCCATGCGGCCCACGACTCGCCGGTATGGCTCCCACGATCTACCGGACGACGCCTTCCTCTCCGTACCGGAACTCCATGCGGCCGACGACTCGCCGGTATGGCTCCCACGATCTACCGGACGACGCCTTCCTCTCCGTACCGGACTCCATGCGGCCCACGGTTCGCCGGTATGGCTCCCACGATCTACCGGACGACGCCTTCCTCTCCGTACCGGACTCCATGCGGCCCACGACTCGCCGGTATGGCTCCCACGATCTACCGGACGACGCCTTCCTCTCCGTACCAAACTCCATGCTGCTCGACGACTCTCTGCCAGACGGCACAGCCGTCACCATCCACTAAGCTCCGCTATAAAAGGACCCCTCCCGACATACTAAGGCTAAGCTCTCTGAACTCTCGACTCTCTAAGCTCTCCTCCACATCTCTAAGCTCCGGAACTCATTCCGAGCACTCCATTACTGTTGGCCGGAAACTAACTTGACCGTCGGAGGGTCCTGCCGGAGCCACCACCCCACCGGTTTCGGACGGGACTTCGTTTTGCAGGTCCCCGGCGGCGCCCAGCGGCCTCGATTGCGGCGACCTCCGGCGGCGACGGATTTCTGCACCAACAGTAATTATATAAAATATTCTAGATATAGTAATTATATACAATATTCTAGATAATGGATATTTCTAATATTCTGTAACATGCCATTATAAAAATATTCTAGACAATGTACATTCTTAATATTCTGTATATTTTTAATATAGGCAATGTATATTCCTAATATTATAGAATATTAGGAATATCCATTGTCCAGAATATTGTATACAATTATTATGGCATATTTTTGAATTGCGAGGATCACATGATTGATACCGTAATCTCTCCAATTTCTTACATGTTTCTCTCTTCTTCACCTCTATATATGGATGTACATATCATAGTGAAATACATTGAAGAAATCTTTTCTATTTTCTTTCTTATGTTTTTTTCTTCTTCCTCCATCTCTCGGGCATTTCTTTTACATGGTATCAGAGCAAGGTCGCCATTGATCCGAGTCTTTTCCTCGATTAGCACTTATGACAAGTTGTTACTGAAGCGTTCTCTTGCATATAGCTGAAGGCAAATAGTTGCTGCATTTTGTTCTAATCAATATGTTCGATCAAATCGATCAGAGCACCACAATCGAATCTATGGTGGATGGTTCGTCATCGATCTTAAGTGCCGCGCATGACCCGGCATTTTTCTATGTCATCTCACCTTCGGAGAATCCTGAAAATGCCCTTGTGACATCTCTGCTCAAGGGACCGAACTATCCTGCATGGCGAAGGGCCATTATCACTGCTCTTCGAGCTAAACGAAAAATTCGATTCATTAATGGGACACTTGCACGATCTATAGATGGATTGCGGGATCATTTTTTATGGGATACTTGCAATTCAATGGTAATGTCATGGATCTACAACTCTATTGTATCAGAAATCTATAATAGCATCTCTTTTTTTGAAAATGCTTGAGATATTTTGGTCGATCTTGAAGAAAGATACTCTCAAAGCAATGCTCCTCGCATTCATAAGTTAAAGACCCAAATTTGAAGTTTCAAATAAGGCAATGATATGACTATTGCTCCTTATTATGCCCATCTTCGTGGCTTGTGGGAAGAACTTGCGACTTATTCCAAGGTGCCAACTTATTCTTGTGGAGCTACTAAAGAGATCCAAGTTGAGAAAAAAGAAGAAAGACTACATCAGTTTCTTTTTGGCCTTAAGAACTCCTACAACATGTGGCGAGATCAGCTACTGTCCATGGAGCCATTACCAACAGTTAATAAGGCATATGCCTTATTGATTCAAGATAAAAAGCAGAAGAAAGTCGTCAGAGTTCAAACTTCTCAACCCAAAGCTGCGGCTCTTGCTATTAAGGCCGTGATAGAAAGGCCTAATAAGAAGATTGGCTCCAAGAAAAAGAATAAAAAATATTTTCGATGCGACCACTGCAAGAAGATAGAATATATCCATGATAGATGCTTCGAGCTAATCGGGTACCCACCTTGATGGCAATCCAAAGATTGAGATAAAGGTAGTGGCAATGGAGTAGAGACCGGTAGTCAGCACCAAGGAGGGATTGCCGTAAATGCTACTACACCATCGACTACAGACAGAATCTCTCTAATATCGAATCTTTCTTCCATATAATATCGGCAACTTATTTTTCTTCTTGGACAAGATAAGACTCAAAGTGCTATAAATTTTGTTGGTAAGGCCTCTCTTGATTCTTGTCATTCTTGAATCTTTGATAGTGGTGCTTCCGAATATTTAACCTTTTGTAAGTCCTTTTTTCATAATATTGAACCCCTTGACAATGCACTCCTAGTTACTCTACCTAACGGAGTCAATATGCCTGTATATTCATATGGTGATGTTATTTTGACCAATGATAATACCTTGCATCATATTTTATATGCTCCTAAATTTTATTTGCAATCTTGTTTCAGTAACCAAACTTGTTAGAGAACTTAATTATGTTGTTCTCTTCTTTCTCATATTTTGTGCTCTACAGGACCTTGCCATGAGAAAGCTGATTGAATTGGGTGAACTCCGGGATGATCTCTACTATTTTAAAGGCTTGACAATACATCCTGCATGGACAAAAAAAGTCGATGTTTTAATTAATCTCTAGCATGCTCGATTAGGACATTACTCTTACAAGCATTTGAAACTTGTTCCTTTTCTCTCAAGCACTTTTGCTTCCATAAATAATTGTTGTGATGTTTGCTATCATGCAAAACAAACAAGAAAGCCCTTTTCTTTAAGCATTAATAAATCTGCTTCATAATTTAATTTAGTTCATATTGATATATGGGGACCATATCACATCTCATCACACATGGGAGCTCTTTCTTTCTCACTATTGTTGATGATTGCACAAGGGCTACTTGGGTTTATCTATTACAAAGAAAATCTAAGGCATATCAATGCTTTGTTAATTTTCATGCTATAGTCAAAAATTATTTTGATGCCAACATTAAATACATACGTAGTGATAATGCTCAAGAGTTTGTAGCTGGACCATTGAAATCACATCTTCTAGAACATGGGATTATATCACGAACTTCTTGTGTCGGGACACCAGAATAAAATGGGATGGTTGAGCGTAAACATCAATATCTATTAAATATTGCCCGTGCTCTAAGATTTCAAGCCAACTTGCCTGTGTCATTTTGGGGGGAGTGTATTTTGACTGTCATCTATTTAATTTACTTGACATCCACACCAAAATTGAACGGCAAGAATCCCTACGAACTCTTATTTTATAAACCACCCACCTATGATCATCTAAGAGTTTTTGGTAGCCTTTGTTATGTGCATGAGTACATTTCAACCTTGTTCTCGTGCTTGTATATTCATTGGATACCCTCTTGGTCAAAAGGGCTATCGTGTATATAATCTTGAAAGTCATAAAATATTTACTTCACATGATGTTATCTTTCATGAGAAAGTATTTTCTTATTCTCAAACATCGCCTTTCTCTTCTATTATATCTTCTTTTTTACAACCAAATCAGACTGATTATGATATGAGATTTCTTTTGACAACTAACAATTTACCTCATGTACCTAATTTGGGCCAAACCCAAGGACATGTTTTAAACCCTATTCTTTCTCATGAGTCAGATCAAACACAAACTAATTCCATTGATTCAAACCAAATGTCAAGTTTGAACAGGACTCTTGACACAATTGATATTATTTCTCTTGAGCAAGCTTCACATTCTAAGACTATTGAACCTAACTTATGGCCCATCAGAGATAGAAAGCAATCCATTCGATTACAAAACTATATTGTCGATGCCTCAGGAGTGGAAAGACCCCTGGACACATCCGCTAATTCAGTGACCTCAGATAAGCCTTATTCTATTTCTTGCTACCTCACTTATTATAAACTTAATGCTTCCCATCGAGCTTTTCTTTCAGCTATCACCTCTCATAAAGAACCTAAAATCTTTTCTCAAGCCGTAAAGGATCCTAAGTGGCGAGAAGCAATGGGGGCTGAGCTCACTGCTCTCTAGCAAAATGGCACTTGGACCTTGGAGCATTTACCACTTGAAAAGAAATCTATTGGATCGAGATGGGTATATAACATTAAATACAAGGCTAATGGTTTTATTGAGTGATAGAAGGCTCGGTTAGTGGTGAAGAGATACACACAAATAAAAGGCCTTGACTACACCGAGATTTTTGCTCTGGTGGCTAAATTGACTACAGTATGGTGTTTCTTAGCTGTTGCTTCAGCTAAACATTGGCAGTTACATCAGTTGGACGTCAACAATGCTTTCCTTCATGGCGATCTTCATGAAGAAGTATACATGATACCTCTGTCAGGATTTCTAAAATTAAGTGATACACATATTTGTTGATTGCGTAAGTCTCTTTATGGACTTAAGTAAGCATCAAGATAGTGGTTTGAAAAGTTCTCCCACTCCTTGCTCCAATATGGCTGTACTCAATCTAAGCCGATTACTTTCTGTTCACCAAACAGGATGAGGACTCTTTCATTGCTATTTTTGTTTATGTAGATGATGTGATTATTACAGGGAATAATCCTTCAAAATGTCAGGCATTAAAACAATATTTGCAAGACAAATTTCATATTAAAGATCTGAACAACTTAAAATATTTTCTTAGATTAGAAGTGGCATGATCACCTTCGGGCATATTTACATCTCAACGTAAATATATACTTAACATTCTCCAGGAGATCGGAATGTTAGGGACCAAGCCCATAATTTTTTATGCAGCAACATCTCAAGCTCACGGCAGATGATGTGAAACTTCTTAACGATCGATTGCTAGGGTGACTCATTTATTTGACCATCACCAGGCTTGATATTGTATACTTGGTGTATGTTCTAACGTAGTTTATGTAATCTCCTCGACAACTACACTTAGATGTAGCCTTCCGTATTTTACGATATTTGAAAGGATCTTCAGATCAAGACATATTTTTTTAAGTGTCAACACCTTTTAATTATATGCTTATTGTGATGCAAACTGGGCAGGATGTCTCATGATAAGGCGCTCTACTATAGGTTTCTATGTTTTCTTGGGAGATGCTCCAATTTCTTGGCATGCTAGGAAGCAGACAATGGTGTCTCGTTATTCTACAGAGGCCGAATATCGGGCTATGGCACACATTATCACTGAATTACTATGGCTTCGAGCTCTCTTATCCAACCTCAGTGTTTCACATCATGATCCCATGTTCCTTTATTGCTATAATCAAGCAGCTTTATACATCACTGTAAATCCTATATTTCATGAGCGGACCAAATACATAAAAATTGATTATCATTTTGTCAGAGAGCGACTGCAGTCTCAAGACATTGCTATATGATATGTTCCTACACATTATCAGCTTGCAAATATCTTTACCAAAGCTCTCGATTGTGATCATTTTTAAGAGATTCTATGCAAGTTGGGCATTCAAAATCTCCATACTCCAACTTGAGGGAGACTATTAGGAATATACATTGCCTATATTAAGAATATATAAAATATTAGAAATTTACATTGTCTAGAATATTTTTACAATGGCATGTTACAGAATATTAGGAATGTCCATTGTCTAGAATATTGTATACAATTACTATGGCATGTTTTTGGATTGGGAGGATCACGTGATTGATTCCATAATCTCTTCAATTTTTTGCCTGTTTTTTTCTTCTTCATCTCTATATATGGATGTACATATCACAGTGAAATACATTGAAGAAATCTTTTTTATTTTCTTTCTCATGTTTTCCTTCTTTTTCTTCTATCTCTCGGGCATTTCTTTTACATGGTCTAACCAATAATTCCTCCATAGGCAGGGATTAGTATACCTTCTCCTTCAAAGAAAAAAGGGATTTTGTTAAGTCAGTTATAGTGCAATCTAACTATGTTTTATCCATAATTTATTTAAAAAATCACCCATTGAACCATAGTCAAACCTAGGGATACGGATGGCCTAGGTCAGGTCCAGAATTAATTAGGTATCCACTGTGACCACACTCTAACCCTTACCTAGAAATGATCAAAGCTTTCAAGCTATCAATTTTTCTACTTTCTTGAAGACATTCCAAGCCTTCAATTTTAATTCTTTACAACCTATGGGAGTCATCATAGGGAAGCAAAGATTTGAGAGAAAGCTATGTTGTTGAAGCATCACTATTCATTGCTTCAGACAGCACATTACATGCTGCCATATTTTTTAAGCTTTGATGTCTGCTTTGAGATAGAGACATGTTTAGGAATGCACGACAGTGGGTCCCAAGAAGTGGATTGTGCTTAGAGCTATTTCAAAAGATACATTAAGAAGATACAACCAAAGCATTATGATTTTCTATTATTTTATTGGAAAATCATATTAGTTAGCCATTTGAGTTTGACAGGGATTAAGTAGAGAAGTCCCTGGTAACATTATTGGAGGGAAAATCTGAAAACTAGAGGACTCATGACCTCACATTCCTGAGTTGTAATACCGTATTAATTGATCATTTAATCTCTCTCTCTCTCTCTCTCTCTCTCTCTCTCTATATATATATATATATATATATATATATATATATATATATATATATATATATATATATGCATGTATGTATGTGTATGTATATGTACGTATGTATCAAGGTTAACAATTTTTTTGAAAATTTTTCTTTCTTTCTTTCAGTATTTTGACCTTCTGTTTGCCCTCTCTATTTATTTCATTATTTCCTTGACATGAATTGGCATGGTTTTCTCAATTCTTTAAAAAATTTGGGACCGGTAGTGTATGAGTAGGTTAATTGAATTGTTGTTTTTTCCCATCTATATTTTGTTATGTTGATGGAGTATAGGCCTAAATGCTAATTGCAAAAAAAATTGAAGAGTTAAGGGGAGGGAACTTCATATGATCCTTTATCTAATCCAGCTAGTGCTTCTGTCTACAATTTTAAATCAGAACCCCATAGTTTCTATGTCGAGCTGACTTGCATGAAGTGTCAAGATCATGCAAAAGATGGACCTATATGAATTTTCCTGGTCTTCATGTCCTCTTAATTCAGTAAGCAAGTGACCCAAAACATGATCAATTATTATTTTCACTCGAGATATCAACTGAGGATTTCTTTGGATGCTTTTCATCCATTGTCCAGAGATAATTCACCTTCTACATCACCATCCAGTTGGAATTAAGAAGGGAATCAAAGAGGCAGGAAGAGAAGACCATTCGTCTGTGCAAACTAGCATCTTCCAGTACAGAAATTTTAGGAAGAATGTAGATATAACACTTGCCTTTCCAAATCTTGCAACCTTGTCCTCTTTCAAATCCTCACATCTCTTTGTTTGTCTTCCTCCATCCTCATTTTCTGTCGAGCTGTCCGCACATAGTGGAGGATGCAAAGCATCCAAATAGGACCGAAGGCGGATCGATTTAAGATATACAGAAGAAAGCAATTGCATTGCTCAAACATACTGGCTAATAATGGTATGAATTTGCACCATTGGAACTGGACTAGGAAGTTCCCGCAAGACCTGATAAACATGAGATTAGACCCTGAACAATATATGACAAAGGGTGATGACATCAGTTTTTAATTGAGTAATAATGCATGCATACATACATACATACATACGTGCACATACCTACATGCATACACATATACACACATAGATGCAGAAATACATACATACACATGTGTATGTATAATATCATGTTCCGCCATGAATCCAGGAGTCCTGGCTCCTTTTTGGGTGATAATCTCAGGCTCCTAGTTTTTGAAGCTTCTCAGGTCATGCATGTCCCATTTTTGAGTTCAATCTTAAGTTGGATTTGTAGCAACATAACTACCTGCATCCTTTTACCAATAAGCAATATTGGTGTACCCAAATGAGGGACAAATTTTAAGGAGAACTGACCTAACTTGGACTTTGATATTAGCAGGACATCTACATATGGTTCAGCTGATCACAAAGAGAACACCATCTCTTAATGACACCTGATCTGACATCTTTCATCGACAAACTAGTGATACTCTCCGTGATTTCCATATATTAGCATAGAAACAGGTTCAGATCTCCAGCAATAGCAACTGCAACCTCATGATTGAGCAACAAATTAATGAAGGGAGAGGCCAATAATTCAAGACCCTTTATGTATAAAGCACCATTTCATGTTCTCCTTCAGGTAAATCAAAATCAAAAAAAAAAAAAAAAAAATCAAAAGATTTTATCTAGCTTTAGAAAATATTAAAATAAATATATATAATAGAGTATAAAAGTTATTTTTGTATCTATCAATTATCTCCATTTTTTCCTGCTAGTCCTCTTCCTTGGATTGAATTAGTTAGAATCAGAGAGTGAACAGGCATGACAAATGGAAAGAAGTTGAATTGCCAGCTATCCCTGCCATTCCACTTATTTGGGATTGCAGTCGCCACGAGGAAAGACCCTACTCTTTCTGTTAGCAAGAGGGTGTCGGCATAAGTGGGGCCTAAACTACAGTAGGTTTAGCTCAAAAACTTGGTTCTTTTTTGGTTTGTTTAAGAAGCATCCAGGGGTCAGATCAGCCCCCCACCTTCCAAATTATTTAAAGGAAGAAAGAATTAAAAAAAGAAGACAGCTTTTGTTACGAGTACGGCAAAATCTATGCAATTGAATGGATGAAAAAATTTAAATTACTTCAAGAATCGTGCAGATTGCAATCCAACAACAGCCATCGTCAAAAGTTTCGAGGACGACAGCTTTCGCCATCTAAAATCGATTAGCCCCTGGCTGTTAGATTTTGCACCGGCCCCAGAATGGGACTGCATCAACTAAATGAGCCACATGTATAACGTTGTAAGTCTTTGGTATGCAACGTTGGCCATCATCACGAAACACATTCCATTCACACTTCTTTACAGAACATCTTATTTGACTTCCATCTCATGGAAGTCTAAACTCTCGTGCACGCCTGTTAATGCGAGTTGACAGGCTTTGGCCACAAGTTGGTGTCATTTGAAGCCACTCACAATGCGCACCACATGACACATTTAAATAAATAATTATTAAGTCCAATTCCAGAGCCATGCTTGTGGATCCAAAAGCTCCATTTCCCCACGGTACATCTCCTGATGACTTGGCTTCAAGTCCTTTAAAAAGACAAAGAGAGAAACGAAAAGTTAAAGATTAGTTGTTAATTGTGACTTGTCAGCGATATTGGTACATGTGGTATTAGCATCTATTGGCTGAAGGTTAAAGATGCAAAGCTTTCAATGTGGTTAGTCTTTCACTCTCGTTTGGTTTCCAACTCTTTCATTCTCTTTTAATTCCTAACTAACTCCTCCTAATTTTGATTTAATGCTATTAGAGAGAAATTCTGTTTACTAAACAAAGAGGAGGTGAGAAAATTTGTTCTCCAATTACTATATAATTATCTCGCAAATCAAGATCAGAAGGAACAAGATAGAGCACCAGTAATTGGATTACCTCAGGGGTGATCTACACATCAGGGCCATATGATCACCTCCATGGGCTGCAATCATCTGCCTGTGGGTCTACTGGGGATGCTTTGATGGCTTCCACAGCTTATACAATCCACGTGGCAACCAGCAAGCACCTGATCACAGAATCTGACTGATCTCGGCCATCCATGGGCCTAGATGATGCGGATGCCCGCAGGTACCCTACGATGGACCATCAAACAGCCCGTGGACCGCCTGTCGGTCGGATCGCATTTCATCAAGACAAAATAATGAGACTTTGTAGTAGGCCATACTGCATGTTTCTCGCATCTCATCATCGCCGTTGACCTTTGAATTTTCACTTGTGGGATTCAGTAAAGAAAAAAAAAATGGAAACCAATAAAAAGTAATGAAATGATTATATTTTTATTATTTGTTTTTGTTTTAATTTGTGTCTCATCTGTATAATAATTTAAATTTCTCTTTTGGAGAAGACACTGGACTAATGGTATGTATTTGTATATCTAAGGAATTTCTATTTTGGGGCAATACTACATGGTACCAACACAAGAGATCAAAAAAAATATTTGATGTTGATTGATATTTTTAATTTATTATTAATTAAATATATTATTGGAGATAAATTTTGCTTCCGTCGAAGTTCAGTCTAATGCTTAGTCTAATGCGACTGGTAATCACGGAAGAGTTTCGATTGAGAATTCTTCCTTGAACCTCGGTCGAACTCATTTAGCAGCCGAACTCCTCCAACGGCCGAATCCCCCGGACTCCCTCTAGCGACTGAACTCCTTCAAGCAGCCGAACTCCTCCAGCGGTCGAACTCCTTCTAGACTTCTCCTTCGGCCGAACTTCTCTGTTGGTCGGACTCCTTTCGGACTTCTCCTTCAATCGGATTCCTCGAGGAGCCGAACTTCCTCCAGACTTCTCCTTCAGTTAGATTCCTCCAGAAGCTGAACTCCCTCCGGACTTCTCCTTCCATCGAATTCCTCCAAGAGCCGAACTCCCTCCGGACTTCTCCTTTAGTCAGATTCCTCCAGGAGCCGAACTTTCTCCGGACTTCTCCTTCAGCCTAATTTCTTCAGGAGCCGAACTCCTTCCAAACTTCTCATTCAGCCGAACTTCTCCATCAGTCGAACTTCTCCATCAGTCGGACTCCTTCTAAACTTCTCCATCAGTCGAGCTTCTCCACCAGTCGGACTTCTTCTAGACTTCTCCATCAGTCGAACTCCATCCAAATTTCTCTAGCGGATTACTTTCAGATTTTAAGTAGCATTCCTCCCGGATGATTTTCTCTAGCCATATTCCCTTTAGAAGTCTGAACTCCTCTGAAATTGACATATGTCAAAGCTCTTCACCCCTCCACGTGGCCCTGAGCGGCTCAGTACCGGACGGCTATGATTATCACTATCAGTCTGCTGTAGGTGGCGTGCCTCTTATGCGGCCTCAAGCGGTCAGCTATCGAAAGGCTATGGCTGTCACTATCAGTCTGCTACAAACAGTGCCCCTCTCCATAATAAATCTTATGCGGTCCCGAGCGGCCAGCTACCGGATGGCTATGGCTGTCACTATCAGTTTGCTCCGAGCTCCATCTATAAAAGAAACCCTCCATATACGTTTTCTCTAAGCTCTCTTCTCCTTCCCAAAAATTCTACTGAATTTTTTTCTTAACACACTCCATACCTATTGGCTAGAAGAGCTGACTTGATCATCGAAAGATCCTGTCGAAGCCACCACCACCGACTCCTGATGGGACTTTGTTTTGCAGGTCACCGATGGCGACCTCTTCTTCCTCGACTCCAGCTCGATCCGGCGTTGATCAGATTCTACACTAATAGGATTGGCGCTAGAGGAAGGGTCCTCTATTTCTGAGGTACCCTTGTTCTTAAAGGAGTGCTCAGCCGACCCCATGGATCTTCTTCTTCAAAATACATCTCCATCCTCTCCCTCGATCCCAAGAAATGCATCCAAAGAAGGCGACTATCCAAAAATCTATCGCTTCTGCCGTTAGATCCGAACCAGATCCATCCGTTCCTGCTCTAGTGCTAGTGCTTCAACCTCCTCCTCCACCGACGGCCATGGTAGATCCGAAGTAGTTTAACCTACTGATGTAGCGGGTTCAGGGCCTCACCGAGATGGTGTAGGCCATGCGGCAGCCCTCGATGGTAATTCTACCAGAAAATCCATCATTGGAATGTCAAGAACCAATCCCAAGGAAGAGCATTTGGGCTAGCATATCCGTCACCCATGGGAAGGAAAAATAGAGAGCAGAGGATCCTTATTCGGATTATGATTTTTCTCCGGAAGAGACCTTTCTCATCTATAGCCGGAAGCTTTCCAAGATCTGCGATCGAGACGACGTCTTCGATCAGAAACTGTAAGAAATGGACTAGTGGATTGAGAAACTCTGCCACGTCGCCCCGGCTCGCCATGATGATGTTTGCACCGATCCCCCTTTTTCTTTTTGAATTATGCAAGAGTCCGTTCCATCGAACTTCAAGCTCCCCCAATTTAAAAGCTACGATGGAACCTCTGATCTAATTGATCACTTGAAGGCCTTTCGGACCATGATACTGCTCCATGGCTCGCCAGACATCATCTTATGCCGAACTTTTCTATCTACCTTAAAGGAAGCAGCAAGAAACTGATACTCGATGTTGAAGTTGGGTACGATTTTTTCTTTTGATCAAATGAGCCATCAGTTTGCAGCTCACTTCATTAACATCCGACGTCCGCACCGAGGTTCGAATTTTCTGATGTATATCAAGCAGAAAGAGAAAAAATCGATCCGAGCTTATGTTACCCGATTTAAGATTGCTGCATTGAAGGTCCAAAATCTGAATCAGTCTATTGCAATAGCCGCACTTAAGGACGACCTTCAGAAGAATGATTTATTATTCTCCCTGAAGAAGAAGTATCCGAGAAACTTTGTCGATCTGCTAGCTCAGATTGAAGGATATGTCCAAGCAAAAGAAGCCTTCAGGTTGAAGAATGAGGAAGCCGCAACAGAGCGGCGAACGGGCAAGTCCAATAGGCCCATCGCTGATAGAAGGCCGAATGAAATTCGGCCACGCTCATGGACTCCCCTCGAGTGCAAGCAAGCCCGAACTCCTCCTCGAGCTCATCATCAAAGAAGCTTCGACAGAAGGACGCGAAGAAGTTCTTCCCTCAAAAGGTTTCGCAACTATGCCCCCCTTAATGCTCTTAAAACTCAAGTTCTGATAGAAATTAAAAGTCAACTACCAAGACCAAAAGAATTATGATCTTTCCCAAATAAGCACAATCGAAGCAAGTACTTTTTGTATCATCATGATCACGATCACGATATTGAAGAATGCATTCAGCTCCAAGATGAGATCGAGGAACTCATCAAGAGAGACCGACTAGGTCGATTCCTCAGATGTCGGCCTAAAGCAAGAGAAGATCAGCCAAGGGCGCTGCCGCAGCTAGAACTACAAATGAGAAAGGAACAACAAATTGATCGGCCATCTTTCGGCATCATCAACACTATCTCTGGAATGGCTTAGTACTTCGACGAGCCACCATCTCTCAGCCTCGAAGTCAGGAAAGGCTTGCCCCAAATTGGGAAGGCCCATATGAAATAAAGGAGGTCATCCGGCTCGAAAGTTATCGCCTGAAGGAGCTCGGAGGAACAATGCTCCCACAACCTTAAAACTCAGAGAGTCTAAGAATGTACTGTCAGTAATTTTTCTTCAATAAAATTTTTCCATTTCAACATTATCGTTTCTTGGTGCAAAAACTATGTGATGATAGGAAAAAAGCAATCAAAAGTGCCTATGTTAGGAATAGGAGGAGAACATCATCCTAACATGGGCAAGTCAAAGACCTCTGATTATTTAAGACAAGAAGAAAGGATAGGCCTCGACAACAGTCCTAATATACTCCTATAGCCCGTTAGGAACAGGAGGAGAACCTCATCCTAATGTGAGCAAAATCGAAGGCCTCGTTCATTTTAGACGAGATGAAAAGAGAGGTCCAGATAACGGCACTAATGTATCCTTGCCGTCTATTAGGAATGGGAGGAGAACCTCGTCCTAACATGAGCAAAAGTCAAAACCTTATAGGCTAAAGATATGGAGAAGAAAAAAGCTCGGTGGAGAATCTTAACACATATTTTTCCATGACAATCTGACTACGTCAAATGCGAAAGATAGAACCTTATCCTAATTTACAACAGAGGTCCTAGTTCGACGTCCACAATAGGCCCAGCGTCCACAACGAGCTCAGCGTTCGTAACAAGCAACAAGCACAGGAAACTAGGATTGAAACTCCTCCCCGAGCTTCAACCTCAATAGGAGATAAGATCTCCTCCAACCTCGGCTAGAGATAAAATCTCCTCCGAGCTTCAACGTCAACTTCAACAGGAGATAAGATCTCCTTCAATCTCAATTGGAGATAAAATCTCCCTCGAGCTCCAACCCTTCAATAGGAGATAAGATCTTCTTCTACCTCGGATAAAGATAAGATCTCCACCAAGCTTCAACGTTAATCTCAACAGGAGATAAGATCTTCTTCAATCTTGACTGGAGTCTCCTTCGAGCTCCAACCTTTCAATAGGAGATAAGATCTTCTTCAACCTCGATTGGAGATAAGATCTTCGCAGAGCTTCAACGTCAACCTTAATAGGAGATAAGATCTCAAGAACCTCATATTCAACTCGGCTGAAGATAAGATCTCTTCCAAGTCAATCTCAATAGAAGATAAGATCTTCTTCAACCTTGACTGGAGATAAGATCTCTCCCGAGCTCCTTCCAAAGATAAGACTCCTTCAATCTTGATTGGAGATAAAATCGAGCTTCAACTCAATAAGAGATAAGATCTCCTTCTTGGCAATCTTGGCTGAGATAAGATCTCCTTCCAATCAAACTTGGAGATAAGTCCTCGGAGATAAGATCTCTTTGAGCTTCAACATCAACTCAACATGAGATAAGATCTTCTTCAACCTCTATTGGAGATAAGATCTCTCTCGAGCTTCATCCTTCAATAGGAGATAAGATCTTCTTCAACCTCAACTGAAGATAAGATCTTCCCCAAGCTTCAACGTCAATCTCAACAGGAGATAAGATCTCCTTCAACCTCGATTGGAGATAACATCCCCCAAGCTTCAACGTCAACGTCAATAGGAAATAAGATCTCCTTCAATCTCGACTGGAGATAAGATTTCTCCAAGCTTCAACGTCAACCTCAACAAGAGATAAGATCTCCTTCAACTTTGGTTGGAGATAAGATCTCTCCCAAGCTTCAACATCAACCTCAATAGGAAGATAAGATCTTCAACCTCGACTGAAGATAAAATCTTCTCCGAGCTTCAATCCTTCAACAGAATAAATTATCTTCTTTAATCTCAATTGAAAATAAGATTTCCTCTGAGCTCTTCAACGTCAACCTCAATAGGAGATAAGATCTCCTTCAACCTCGACTGAAGATAAGATCTCCTCCGAGCTTCAATCCTTCAATAGGAGATAAGATCTCCTTCCAACCTCAATTGGAGATAAGATCTTTCCTGAGCTCCAATCCTTCAATAGAAGATAAGATCTTCTTCAACCTGGAGATAAGATCTTCTCTGAGCTTCAACGTCAACTTCAATAGGAGATAAGATCTTCTTCAACCTTGGCTAGAGATAAGATCTCCTTCGAGCTTCAACGCAACGTCAACAGGAGATAAGATCTTCTTCAACCTCGGTTGGAGATAAGATCTCCTCCGAGCTTCAACGTAATGTCAATAGAAGATATGATCTTCTTCAATTTTGACTGAAGATAAGATCTCTTCCGAGCTTCAACTTCAATCTCAATAGGAGATAAGATCTCATTCAACCTCGGTTGGAGATAAGATCTTCCCTGAGCTTCAATGTCAACTTCAATAGGAGATAAGATCTCTCCTTCAACCTCGATTGGAGAAAATCTCTTCCGAGCTCCAATCCTTCAATAGAAGATAAGATCTTCTTCAACTTCGGCTGGAGATAAAATCTCCCTCGAGTTTCAATGTCAACCTCAATAGGAGATAAGATCTTCTTCAACCTCGGTTGGAGATAAGATCTCCTTCGAGCTCCAATCCTTTAATAAAAAATTAGATCTTCTTCAATCTCGGTTAGAGATAAGATTTTCTTCGAGCTTCAATGTCAACCTCAATAAAAGATAAGATCTTCTTCAACCTTAGTTGGAGATAAGATCTCATTCGAGCTCCAATCCTTCAATAGGAGATAAGATCTTCTTCAATCTTGACTGGAGATAAGATCTTCCTCGAACTTCAACGTCAATCTTAATAGGAGATAAAATCTCTTTTAACCTCGACTGACGATAAGATCTCCTCCGAGCTTCAACGCAACGTCAACAGAGAGATAAGATCTCCTTCAATCTCAACTGGAGATAAGATCTCCCCCGAGCTTCAACGCAACGTCAACAAAAGATAAGATCTCCTTCAACCTCGGTTGAAAATAAAATCTCCCCGAGCTTCAACGTCAACCTCAACAGGAGATAAGATATCTTTCAACCTCGACTGGAGATAAGATCTCCTCCGAGCTTCAATTCTTCAATAGGAGATAAGATCTCCTTCAATCTCAACTGAAGATAAGATCTTTTTCGAGCTTTAATGTCAACCTCAATAGGAGATAAGATCTTCTTCAACCTTAGCTGGAGATAAGATCTCCTTCGAGCTTCAACATCAACCTCAATAGGAGATAAGATCTCCTTCAACTCGATTGGAGATAAGATCTCTCTGAGCTTCAACGTCAATCTCAATAGGAGATAAGAACTTCTTCAACCTCGGCTGGAGATAAGATCTCCCCCGAGTTCCAATCCTTCAATAGGAGATAAGATCTCCTTCAATCTCGACTGGAGATAAGATCTCTTCGAGCTTCAATGTCAACCTCAATAGAAGATAAGATCTTCTTCAACCTCGGTTGGAGATAAGATCTCCCCCAAGCTTTAACCCTTTAATAGAAGATAAGATCTCCTTCAACCTCGGTTGGAGATAAGATCTCCCCGAGCTTCAACGTCAATCTCAAGCAGGAGATAAGATCTTCTTCAATCTCGGTTGGAGATAAGATCTCCCCCGAGCTTCAACGTCAACCTCAACAGGATATAAGATCTCCTTCAACCTTCGGCTGGAGATAAGATTTACTCTAAGCTTCAACTTCAACTTCAATAGGAGATAAGATCTCCTTCAACCTCGGTTGGAGATAAGATCTCTCCGAGCTTCAACATCAACCTTAATAGGAGATAAGATCTTCTTCAATCTCAGCTGGAGATAAGATCTCCTTCAAGCTTCAACGTCAACCTCAACAGGAGATAAGATCTCCCCGAGCTTCAACATCAATCTCAATAGGAGATAAGATCTCCTTCAATCTCAACTAGAGATAAGATCTCTTCCGAGCTTCAACGCAATGTCAACAGAAGATAAGATCTCCTTCAACCTCGACTGGAGATAAAATCTCTCCCAAGCTTCAATGCAACGTCAACAAGAGATAAGATCTCCTTCAACCTCGGCTGAAAATAAGATCTCCCCTGAGCTTCAACTTCAATCTCAATAGGAGATAAGATCTCTTTCAATCTCGATTCGAGATAAGATTTCCTCTGAGCTCCAATCCTTCAACAGAAGATAAGATCTTCTTCAACTTTATCTAGAGATAAGATCTTCCTCGAGCTTCAACGTCAATATCAATAGGATATAAGATCTCCTTCAACCTCGACTAGAGATAAAATCTTTTTCGAGCTTCAACGTCAACCTCAACAGAAGATAAGATCTCCTTCAACCTCGGTTGGAGATAAGGTCTCCCCCAAGCTCTAATCATTCAACAGGAGATAAGATCTTTTTCAACCTTGATTGAAGATAAGATCTCCTCCGAGCTTCAACATTAGCCACAACAGAAGATAAGATCTACTTCAACCTCGGCTAGAGATAAGATGTCCTCGGAGCTCTAATCCTTCAACAGAAGATAAGATCTCCTTCAACCTCGATTGGAGATAAGATCTCTCCCGAGCTTTAATGTCAACCTCAATAGAAGATAAGATTTTCTTCAACCTCGGTTGGAGATAAAATCTCTCCCATGAGCTCTAATCCTTCAATAGGAGATAAGATCTCCTTCAACCTCGGCTGAAGATAAGATCTCCTTCGAGCTTCAATGTCAACCTCAACAGGAGATAATATCTTCTTCAACCTCGATTGGAGATAAGATCTCTTCCGAGCTCTAACCCTTCAATAGGAGATAAGATCTCATTCAACCTCGACTGAAAATAAGATCTTCCTCGAGCTTCAACGTCAACCTCAATAATAGATAAGGTCTCCTTCAACCTCGATTAGAGATAAGATCTCCTTCGAACTTTAACGTCAACTTCAACAGGAGATAAGATCTCCTTCAACCTCAGCTGGAGATAAAATCTCTCTTGAGCTTCAACGTCAACCTCAATAGGAGATAAGATCTTCAATCTTGGCTGGAGATAAAATCTCTTCCGAGCTTCAACATCAATCTCAACTGGAGATAAGATCTCCTTCAACATCGGCTGGAGATAAGATCTCCCCCGAGCTCCAACTTTTCAACAGAAGATAAGATCTCCTTCAATCTCGATTGGAGATAAAATCTCCTTCGAATTTCAACATCAATCTCAATAGGAGATAATATCTCCTTCAACCTCGATTGGAGATAAGATCTCCTCCGAGCTTCAATCTCAATGGGTGTAGAGCTTGAAAAAGAACTTTGGCAGTCGTCTTTTATACTCTATTCTTTTGAATTTCGAACTTGAAAGTGGGGGAACAATTGTTGGGGATAAACCCCGCTCTTGTCGAAGTCCAATATGATGCTTAGCCTAATGCGATTGATAATCATAGAAGAGCTTTGATTGAGAATTCTTCTTCCAGCAGTCGAATTCTGATAGAACTCCTTTAGCAGCCGAACTCCTCCAGCGGCTGAACCCCCCGGACTCCCTCTAGCCGTCGAACCTCAGTCGAACTTCTTCAAGCAGCTAAACTCCTCTAGTGGTCGAACTCCTCCCAGACTTCTCCTTTGATCGGACTTCTCCATCAGTCGAACTCCTTCCAAACTTCTCTTTCAATTGGATTCCTTTCAGAGCCGAACTCCCTCCGAACTTTTTCTTCAGTCGGATTCCTCCAGGAGCCGAACTTCTACCGGACTTCTTCTTCCATCGAATTTCTATAGGAGCCAAACTCCTACCAAACTTTTTCTTCCATCGAATTCCTCTAGGAGCCGAACTCCTTCCGGACTTCTTCTTCCATCGGATTTCTCCAGGAGTCCAACTCCTTCCGGACCTTTTTTCAGTCGAATTCCTCCAAGAGCCCAATTTTCTCCGAACTTCTTCTTCAATCAGATTTCTCCAGGAGTCGAACTTCCTCCGAACTTCTCTTTTAGTCGAATTTCGTCAGGAGCTGAACTTCTTTCGAACTTTTTCTTCAGTCGCATTCCTCTAGGAGCCAAACTTCTTACGAACTTTTCCTTCAGCCGAATTTCTTCATCAATCGAACTTTTTCAATCGAACTTCTTCATCAGTCCAACTTCTTTTGGACTTCTCCATCAGTCGAGCTTCTCCACTAGTCGGACTCCTTCTAGACTTTTCTATCAGTCGAATTTCATTCGGATTCCTTCAGTGGATTATTTCTAGATTTCAAGTAGCATTCCTCCTGGATGATCCTCTCTAGCCGTATTTTCTTTAAAAGTCTGAACTCCTCTGGAATTGATATACGTCAAAGCTCTTCACCCCTCTACGTGGCTCTGAGCGGCTCAGTATCGGATGACTATGGCTATCACTATTAGTCTGCTGTAGGCGACGCCCCTCTCATACGATCCCGAGCGACCAGCTATCGGATGACTACAGTTGTCACTATCAGTCTGCTACATGCGGCACCCCTCTCCATAACAAATCCTACGCGGTCCCGAGTGGTCAGCTACCGGATGGCTATGGCTGTCACTATCAATCTGCTCCGGGCTCCATTTATAAAAGAGATCCTCCAGATACGTTTTCTTTAAGCTTTCTTCTCCTTCCAAAAAATTCTACTGAATTCTTTCCTAAGCACTTCTTTTTTATTGGTCAGAAAAGCTGACTTGATCGTCGGAGGATCCTGTCGGAGCCACCACCACTGACTTCGGACAGAATTTTATTTTGCAGGTCATTAGCGGCGACTTCTTCTTCTTCGACTTCAGTTCGATCCAGCATCGATCAGATTCTACACCAACATATATTTATATAGAATAAAAAAATCTTAATAACATCTTTTGATTAATTTTTTGGTAAATTTTTAGATTGTTATAAATGATATCAAAATGGATTCGGTCCATAACCTACATGCATTAGAAACATTGCACTGCATGTTTATTTGGATTGATTATTGACTAATCATGATGATTATAATTAAATTTAGATGGATTTGAATTTTTAGTTTAAAATTTTAAATCAAAAAAATTATAAAGTCTTAAATAATATCTTTAGTTTCATATTAGCTAATAGATTTTAGATAGTTATGCATGATCAAAAAATTTAAATAATATTTTTTAACTATTTTTTTAGATTATATTTTAAATTTTTATATATATATATATATATATATATATATATATTGAGACACCTTGTTAAAATCATTCTAGATATTTTCTTATGACCTCTTAATTGATTTGTATTATGTTGATGCATTGGGTTATAAGTTAACTAATTATCTAAAAAAAGCTTGCTAGTTGAATGCATGAATCTTAAATAAATTTTTATAGATGTTCAAAAAGTCAAAGTCCAGACTGGAACGAAGCTTATTAACCCTTCATTCCTTACTGATTGAGACTAAATGTCTCATCACATGATATCGAAGGGCATAACTATTTTCATACATCTTTATATAATAAAATAGACCTTCTTTTATTTGCCTTCTTCAATTTCTGACAGACACATGGACTTCACATCACAGAAAAAAAAGTTTTCAATTTAGGGAGTCCTTATAATAATGTCTTAGTTACCGGCAACTTTTTATGAAGGTGGTTAATGAAGTATTACATGAGCATAGCAGAGGATGAACATAAATCATGAATGAAGATTTATTCTCTATATTTTAAATATATTTTCTACTTCAATCATTTTATTTTGTCCCTGAGTTTTATTGTTATTGATGGTAATTGCAATTACTATCGAACAAAAAGCCATCTCAGTAAAACTAGTCCATTGTTGCGGGTAACTACAAATTATATCTAACACTGTACTATGTCATAAATAACTCAAAGGCATCTTATTGTTCTTGGTCATATGCTTTCATGAACAAAAGATGCATCTTATTAACACTCATTAATATCTAACACTAACAAGTAAGAAGTCATGAATATAAAAATTTAAAAAAAAAATTATTTTTTTCTTCTTTTCTCTTTCTTCCCAAAAAAGAATATTCCAGGTCATCCTGCCATCTCTTTTACTGCGCTGGGAAGCATCTGTTCTTTGCCATCACCACCTACCGCTGATAACTCCATCTCTTCTTCTCCCTCTTCCCCTCTCTTTTTCCCCCCTTCTCTATGTCCCATTCCCCTCCTCCTCTACAAATCGTCCAAGGCGCTTCCTTTCTGCTCCTAAAATTAGGGTTAGGATTTCAGGGGAGGAGCTACTCCCTCCGCAGAGATCGCCGCCCCAGCTCAGATCCGAAGCGTCTCCGGAACCCCACCGACCGTCTAGATCTTTCTTCCGGCCGCCTCCCTCCCCGGGATCTGCTCTCCTGGGGCAATGGGGCTGTAGCGCCTGGCGTTTGGGGCGGCGCCTGCTTCCCGCCGGTGGATCGGTTCTAGGGTTAGGGGTTTCCGCTTTGGGGAGGCGGGTGCGAGGAGAAGAGGGGAGAGGGGGGGAAGGTCGAGTCTTTCTGGAGATCTGAGGATTTGAGGTACGGAAGAGTGGAACTTTTGACTTTCTACTTTGATGTGGTCGTTGTTTGTCTTCGTTGTCTTAAAGGTGATTGCAATGTGGCCTTGATTTGATGCAAGAAATCGAATGTGGTTGGAAAGATGGATAATTTTTTTTTTTTTATTCTCTCTGAGGCTAGATTGGTATTGTATGAGGGAAATTGGATTTCGGTCCTGGCTGCCTTTGTTTGTTTCCCTGTATTAATAGATGCTAGAATGTTGTAATTGTGTGAACTCATGCGCGATTAACATGCGGAATTCTTGTGGTGGGGGAGAGATTTTAGAGATGAGGCTTTTGAAAAGGTTCTAGAGAATAAGAGAATGCTTGGGTTGATTTGTTCATTCATCCCACTATTTGGTCCTATTTGGACAGTTTCTGGGTTGGAAAGGATTCAGTAACAAAATTTTCATGTTGGTCTTTGGTTCCTTCTCACGTTAATTTTGACCTTATGAAGTATTTCTTTCTGGATTTTATTTTATTTTGAAATTATTATTGTTTCTGTTATAAATTGCTTGGAGAATTTGAAGAGTGCAAAAGGAGAAGCAACAAGGATATCTAATGATATTTTCCTTTATCTTCATATTGTATTATTTCAGAGTTATTGCCTTTATTAGGAATGCTGGCAGAAATTTTTTGGCTCTGCAGGAGTCTATTTTAATTTGCATGAATTGTCTGCTATGTAAATACGAATATTGGTGATATATGAGCTAAGTAATTGATGTTTCTCTTGTTCGCTTCTTTTGCATTTTCAACATGCATCTACTTGTGAAACAGTCTTCTATATGTAGCTAAGAAGTAGCCTGTCTTTGACTGATGGTTTCTGCTTGAATGATCTGATTTTCTTTTTGTTTTGGCGCTTTTTCCTTTTCAATGATGTGCCATGTAAACTTTGTATATTTTATATGCTCTTTGCATATTAATATCTCTAATTTGATGGGGATGGGCAGGGTTCTTTTATAAAAGATTTGCTGATTCATATCTATCTACTATCAGCTGCGGTAGTTCTAACCATTCTAAATTTGCGATAGACTTGTTCATGTCATTTCATTTTACTTTAGAAAAGAAATATCTAGTAATATGTCTTCATTCCAGTACTTATATTCATGTCTATGCAATCATGTGCACGTGCACTTTTCTTGCCTTTGATGTTCTTTTCTTATTGTTTTCTCTACTTACCCAGAGCCAGAATATATGGTGATATATCATAAGAATTACTAGAATTTTGGCTGGTTTGTATCAAATGCTGTAGTTTAGACCATTTTGGAATTCACTTGCTGATGATAACACAAAGTGATGGCTTTACCACTTGCTGTCATAATATTTATTCTATGCTTTTGATTCCTAGTTAATTGCATTTAGAGTTTGTCAGTTACAGGTTGATTAACTTTTATGTGCATATACTTTTTGCATGCGTGTTGCGGAATTATCATTGATCTCTTGCTTTCTTTCAGCAACATGAAAAAACCTTATCCTTCATTCCATTTCTTTCTTTCTGCAGGAAATTTTCTATTGGAAATATGTCATCGCCCTCTCTGAAAGGACATCTATATGAGAAAACTTTTCTCTTTGGTCTTAAGTTATGGGTTGTAATTGCAATTGGTGTTGGGGTCTTTATGTTGGGTGTTCTGTCTGTCCTAGTTATATGCCTTAATGCTAGGAGTCGGAGGAGGTTAAGAAGAGCTTCCAATAACCTTCCTATCACCCAAATCCCATCAGTTTCAAAGGAAATCAAGGAAGTGAGGGTGGAGCAAGTCTCTGCTAATGACTTTATTGCTCGTGACGGAATTCTGCTCACAATTCATGATAAATCCAATGAAAAGGAATCAGATAAGGTGATGGTTCATTTGGGATTGGGTAAATCGAGACATGCAGATGAAAACAGTAATTCAGGCTCATTTCATTATGTGGAGAAAGATTGTGGCTCCCAGTCTGGTGAAGAAGGAAGTTCAGGGACAGTTGCTGTCTACAGACAATCTTCTTCCTACCCTATAACTGCCCCTTCTCCTTTGACAGGCCTTCCAGAATTTTCTCACCTTGGCTGGGGTCACTGGTTTACTCTGAGGGATTTAGAACTTGCGACCAATCGATTTTCAAGAGAAAATGTGCTTGGGGAGGGTGGCTATGGGGTTGTTTATCGTGGTCAACTTATCAATGGTACTCCAGTAGCTGTCAAGAAGCTTCTTAACAATCTGTAAGCTTCCATCATGTGTGGCTTTAATAACTTTCGATATGCTTATATGTTCCTTTCATAAGCTTTTTTTGAATAAATAACAATACAATTTCTAATATGCATGTATCTTTTACCTTTTCTGGCTCGTAGTGGGCAAGCTGAGAAGGAATTTAGAGTGGAAGTTGAGGCTATTGGTCATGTCCGCCACAAGAATTTGGTTCGCCTTTTGGGATACTGTGTGGAGGGTACTCAAAGGTAAGCTGTCTTCTTGATTTTTAGCTTTCTCTTTTGAGGTTTTGGTGATATAAGGCACAAGATGCCAACAACTTGTGAATTCTTGTTCTTCGTATTCTTCTTTTGTTGATCCCCTTTAAGTGTTATTAACTACAACTATATTGCTGCTTCTTTTGCTTCTGCTATTTTGTTATGCTAGAAATGCTATATTTTATTTGCAATGCAATTGTGAGTATCGAGATCCTTTTATTACCGGTGCACCAATATCTCTGACACACCTTTTTCAATGCATTTCTGAAATATCCAGGATGCTAGTTTATGAGTATGTGAACAATGGAAATCTAGAACAATGGCTTCATGGAGCTATGCGCCAGCGTGGTTCTCTTACTTGGGAAGCCCGTATAAAGATCCTTCTGGGCACAGCTAAGGCGTGAGTTGATATTCTTTTGAAAAATATGTTTTCATTTTTGCTGCTGCTGCTGCTGTGTTATCATTCTTGTTGTTAACTTGATCTCATCTTTAGATTTGTTTTCCTTTTTCTGTGATTTCTGTAGGAAGTACGCACTTATTTCTCTCTCCAGTAAAATTTGAAGCTTATTCTCATTATTTTGTATACCAAGCTGTTGTTAAAGAAAAAACCAAAACCTGTCTTTCAATTGCATTTGATTTAAGTTAATATCTAATGGTTGACTTAATTTGGTATCCAACTGGCAACTATCTTACTATGTTCCCCTTTTTTTTTTTGACTTTGCAAGCAGTTTTCGCCTGTAACAACAACTAATTTAAACTTAACATGTGTCTGCAGTCTTGCTTATTTACATGAGGCCATAGAACCAAAAGTAGTGCACCGAGACATCAAATCCAGTAATATATTGATTGATGATGATTTCAATGCTAAAGTATCAGATTTTGGTTTAGCCAAGCTGCTCGGTGCTGGTAAAAGTCATATCACTACTCGAGTTATGGGAACCTTTGGGTAGGTTTTCTGTCTGGACAGGTTCTTTCCATGCCTTTGTTGGTTAATAGAAAATGACTGCAACAATAAACAAAAAAGAAAAGGGAAAATGGTTGCAATAAGAATGTCAATTTTCATGACTCACCATCTTATCTTTCTTCTTTTTGCAGTTATGTAGCACCAGAATATGCAAATACTGGACTTCTAAATGAAAAGAGTGACATTTATAGTTTTGGGGTTGTTCTACTAGAAGCAATTACAGGGAGGGATCCTGTGGATTACGGTCGGCCAGCAAATGAGGTAATGAACTGGCTGTTTATTTTAATATCCTTTAGTTTTATAACTTAGAAGTTAAAAGGATTGGCTCACCATGGTCTGCTGTCTGCTAACTTAGCATCCAGCTAGTCTCAATTACCTCCGTATGTTTATATAGAGCAAGGGAGCAATTCTCTCTTTCTGCCTTTTTTTTTTTTTTTGGAATCTTTTCTCTGAGATCAAATTGGCATCCTTATTTACCTCTCTCGTTAAAAAAAATTGTGATGAAGTTGACTAGATTAAAAAGTTGTCACCACAGAATATAGGGATGGCAAGGAGTTTGTTACATTGTCTTCTGAAGATTCATGGGGATTCACTTTGCTTCATCCAGGGATTCTATGACTAGAACTTCAAAGTATTAGCAATTTTGTTCAACTGCTGCTTTACTTATTTAAGAAAGTAGGAATTGATCTCTATGCATGTCTATTCTGTGTCTTGTTCACTGTAACATTCCGGAATCTCTAGTGATGATAATATGAGATTTGAAATGCTCAATGATTGCTATTTCTTTTTGATTATGGAGTGCTATTTTTGAGTAAAAGCATTGATTTCTACCTTCTTCTTATGACAATTTGACAAAGTTGGTTCATCTACAAATAATTGCTTCTTGTTTTGTTCTGTGTATGGTTAGTGAGTTTTTGCGCATGTACTTACAGATATGCAGGTTGTGAATATTAGTTATTTCCTGATACAACTCTTATAATCATTACAAGTTGGAGACTCTCGTTGTTTGGATTTTTAGTGTGCTCCAACTTAAGTTCTCCTCTTGAAGTATGGTTTTCCATAATTTTGTGCTGCTTTAAAAATGATTTTTCCTGCAGTATTAAATGAGTTTTTTTCTATATATTGACTGATGGTGAGCCCTGGCACAATTGTAAAGATGCTCCATTGTGACCTGGAGTTCGGAAGTTTGAAATGCAGAAACAGTCTATCACATGTGGGGGTAATGCTATGTACATCTGACCCTCACCAAACCTTGCAATGGTGGGAGCCTCATGCACTGTGCCACCTTTTTGTAGTACTAAATAATTGTCACATTCTTCACTTTAGGCATTGGACAAGATAACAAGAGCATTCACAAAAACAGGCAGAGGAATTTATAGGCTTGAATGCTCTATGCTCTTGAGAGCAAATATTTTAGCTCATTTGTAATCAATCGCAATATAAAGCTAGCTATGCATGTTTCATGTTGATTTGGAGAAAAACATTTCGCTCAAGGAAAGATTTGGAGAACAGGAGGTGTGATAGCAACCCAGATGAGCCACCCCTCCCCCCCCTCCCCACCTTCTCTCATCTGGCAGAAGTCAATTCCATGGATGCATGGAGACTTCCCTGCTGTGGAGTTTTAACTCAGGCCTTGCCAATATGAGAGGGTCATTTTAACAATATATGGAATGGCTAGGGTCATATCAGGTGCACGTTAGGTGCCTACGGCAGTTTTATGTCTTCTTTTCTCTGTTCTCTTGTTTATATTAGAAGCAACCATATATATTTATTTATGCAGCCTAGTTACCTTATAAAAGTACAGCTAAGGGGCACTATAGAAGAAGTTGGAAATCTTCTTACATGTTTTGAATATATAGAAGGTTAATAGCTTGGGTAAAAGCCCTTGTGGTATGCTTTTTATTGATGAGGGTCTAGAAGAGTGCAAAACTTTGAATCATTGAGGAACACTTGCATGTTAGGGGTTTGGGTGACTTCCATGGGACCAAACGTGGTGACAACAGACTAACAGTCTCTCTCTCTCTCTCTCTCTCTCTCTCTCTCTGCCCCGCCCCACCCCACCCCTCCCCCCTTTTTTTTCCTTTGTGCGCGCGTGCATGCATTCATGTCTGTGTTTTGGGGTGAGGAGGGGCTTAATTGTAATAGTTTGAGGTATAGGCTTTAGTGCATATGCTATGCTCTGAATACACAGTGTGATCATTATTTGCTTCCAAGACATAAGAATATTTGTTAGATGGGTTTGATCTAGTTATGGAGCACATGTAACGGCAGTATGAATAAAAGATTGATTCTGGTAATGGTCTGACTTTACTGTTGAATGTGATGGGGATTTTTTGTGCATAAGGAAAGAGATGGACCTGGGAAATCCTAAAGCTAACTGATGGGAAGGGAAGAAAAAAGTTGTGATGAAGGACAGGACCATAGAATAGAATGAGCCATCATTTTTTTTTTTTTTAAACCGAAAAAAACACTGATGGATTAATCTGTAAGATCTCTTATCACTCTTCATATTCAGAAGTGCTAAGCTTTCTAGATTGATCCGAATATGGTACGGTACTAGGTATCTCGTTTTAAGACTTTTCTCTTGTGGATTCATTTTTAATAAGCTTTTGAAAGTACTGAGGTCATAATTAAGCATGTGGTGTGTAATTTATCTTGCACCGTGATTTATAGATCCCGTGCACATCTTTTATACGCGTTTGGCTAGGCCTTGTACATATTATGTTTATATCATTCAATATACTCACTTTGTGGAAATTCATGTTTCTTTTATAGCAGCCATTCCCTCACTATGGTTGGTCAACAACTTCTTAGCATTCTGTGACATAACGTGCATAGCTGCATCAAAGTGTCTATCTTTAAAATTTAGAAAAAACAAGCCTATGCTTTTCATGTTCCATGTGAGCTGAAAATTTGGAATGCCTTTTGCTGGTATCTTCCTCTTCTCACAGATATATTGTCATGTTGTTTGCAGGTGAATCTGGTTGATTGGCTTAAAATGATGGTTGGCAGCAGGCGCTCTGAAGAAGTGGTGGATCCAAGTATAGAGACAAGGCCATCTACCAGAGCTCTCAAACGTGCCCTTCTGACAGCCCTAAGGTGTGTTGATCCAGATGCAGAGAAGAGACCAAAGATGGGTCAGGTTGTCCGGATGCTGGAATCCGATGAGCCGATACCACGCGAGGTTTGAGTTTTGATGCTTATATTAATCGCAACTTAGTTCACATTATAGACATTGATTGTAGCTGATAAGGCAGTCATCCATGTAAATTTGATGAGCGGCATTAACATTTTTTGTTCCTAATTGGTAATTGCTATACTCATATCAACTATAGATCAAATTTAGTATAGTGTCAGGGATTATTGAAAGAAGAAATAAGCCTTTAGTTTGATCTGAAAGTGATAGTTAAGATGCTGGAAACCCATTTATCACAGGCTGTGGAAAAGATCAGAACTATTAACTGCAATAGAACCACGATCAATTTGAAAAGAAAACCTTATGTAATTGTATGCCTTCATATAGGTTACAAATGTTATGGAATAATACAACAGCATTCTTCATTGGACTTTAATCTCTATTGTCATAGTTATAAAACCAGACCGAACTGGCCAGTTTCGACCAAAAACAGGTGAAACTGGACCCTTGGCTGGTCTGCTTTCTTCTGAGTACGGGAACTTGGGTTGGACTGGTTGAAAAGTGCCAGCCTGGCCAGTTTTTGGAAAAAAAAATCTGATGAACCAGGTGGTCCAAACTAGCTCGATATGTCGAGTACAAAATTATATCAGAAAAGATGTTAGCACCATATTTGATCAGCCGTCTAATCAAAAGTACACAAGCCACTCAGCCATGATTATAAAATTCATTTATGATATACTATAATTGTTCAAATATATATGTAAAATAATAGTTATTTCATGCACATTACCATTTTTCATAGTGAGATCTTCCCTTAAAAAAAAAAAATGTTTTATATAAAATCAGAAAAAGTATATCAATTTATTTTCCAAAAAATCAGTAAGATCTACAGTTTGTGACATACAAAATTAATTCTTTTGTCATACAATGCCAAAAAACAAGTGTATTTTTCATTTTATTCCTTTTGATTGTTTTAAAATTTCACTAAAAGTATCAGTAAGTTCTGCATATTTTTCTATGTTATAAGAATTTTCTAAGAAGTAGAGGATGACTCATGGTTATTTTCTATTTCTTACAATTGAAAAGCAATGAAAAATATAGACCATGCAAGTTAAAGGATAATATTTAAAATAAAAATTTATCCCTAACTATACATATTTTTCTAATAATATTTTATTATTCATTTTCAAATGTTTAAATTTATTAAATATTTTTTATATAACCTGATCTCATCAATTGACCTGGGAACACTGAACCAGTGACCAGACCCTTTACCAGGTCGGTATCTGGTACAATTTTTTTAACTATATCTAGAGCTATTCGTCACTTTGACCAGACATTGAATTAAAACAGCTAACACTGATTTACTTAAATGTTTTGAGCTACTCCAACCAGAGGATAGATTTGACAATGACCTTATAATGCAACTTGCTGATGGGTAAATGTGGTCTCTTGGAGGATGCATCATCACTAAATCATGTGAATGTGTTTCATAGAATTGTCCTACCAAGAGAGATTTCAACCACATGCGGGCTTGGACACCTCCCCTTTGCATGGGATGATTTGTTAGATAAATAAGCTGGGCAGTCATATCTATGTTAAACTTTTTAAAATCTATTTGTAAGAAAAAAAGATGAATTTTAAAGTATGTTGCTTACATGTTAATGTTATGTTAATCTGCTGACTTTGCTCTATTATGCATGCTGGACTTTGTCTGATTATCTGATTGTGAATCCTATATTCCATGCAACCAAAGTTTCAGTATGTATTTCTTTTGTTTTATGCAGTAAAGAAGTTTCTTGAAGTTTACCTGAAATGTTGGCTGGGATCTGCATTCCTCTCGCATACAGCCCTGCCAATTAGAATTCTCCATGTATCTTGATTTATTTGATAGATGACCAATAATAACCATCTAACTTAAGTTTATATTTTATATTCTGTTAACTGTGTGATACCGTGATGCTCTACTTTTTCATAATTCTCTTTCGAATGAGCTGGAAGGCATTGTACCTCCTATGGTACTCTTGTGATGTTATGAATAATCTGAATAAGACCTCTTTGAGACTTTGCAGGATCGAAGGCATCGGCGTAATCGGGCTGGGAGCACAGAAATAGAATCCCAAAGGGAAAACTCTGACACCGACAAAAGCGACAACCCAGATTCAAAGCCTGTGGGCACAAGGAACAGACAATCTCCAACAGAATGAGGTGTCGGGAATTTTAGGAGATTTCTCCATGTCTAATAGCTCGCATTCTTTGAATCTGCTGCTTTTCTGGGTCCCTGCAACTCATCATTCTCATACTGGTAGACTATGTCCAGAGTTCAGATCAAGGCAACTCGAGAATCCAAGTACTTCCACCTTATTCCATATTTTTCTTGTAGAGAATTGTTTTGATGTATGTATGGTGCTTCATAATACTTCAAACAGTGTGTGTACAGGTTTTAGCTTCATGAGGATTGCGTTGTTTTTCTAAGTGGGAAATTGTTTTGTGAATGTGATTGTAGCTGAAGAGAATGAAGCCACCATTATATTCAAATCTATTAGAGAAACGCTCTTTCCCTTGCTCTTAAGTCTAGAAACTTGGGACGATTCCAAATTTATCCAAACTGATTTCCTATGATGGTATTTTGCGTCTTCAACCAGCAATTTACTCAAACGTTTAAACCAAGTTTCAAATGTTTTCTTGGATTCCGCTTTGATCTTGTTCTTTTGGTCTCTGGGTCACTGAGTGATGCTAACATCGCGTTGATCTTGTTCTTGTTCTTTTGGCTGGCGTCTGACACAGCTAATTTGTGTCAGCCAGATGCTGGTGATAATTGTTGTAGATGGATCCACGCCTTGGGACCGCAACACCCCTTCGCGGCTACGCTACATGAGGTATTGGTGAAGAGTTGGTAGGCATCATTATCAGCAGGCCACGTATGGTCTCGTCCGTTGTCCTGGTCAATGACAGCATCGTCGGCTGAATGCTTTTTGATTGAATCTCTCGCCTTCTGCCAAACAGCTCGTGCGCGTCCTCTGAAAAAACAAAAAAACTCATAAAGCCTATTGCTTGAATCACCTGTTCAGAATTTCGGTTCTCTTTTTCCTTCCATCTTGTTCGTATCTTTCGGCCTCTCTCTCTCTCTCTCTGCGTTTCAGCCTTCCAAACGGTATCCAGCAAAGCCTACGTGATACACATGGAGGTAGCTTCAGGCCAGTGTGAAAGGTCCATGGGAGAGGTATTATTATTATTATTATTTATTTTTTGTCGTCCACGCCGTCCTCATCGTCAAGCTTCAGGATGATGCGACATGGTACCATTCTTTAGGGCACATAAAGCTAACCATCCATCTACGCAAAACAAGCACATCTGAGTTTAAAGACGGGCACATAAATGAAACTGAAACCAGCAAAAGATATCATGATAATTCTTATTCAATCATAACGTTAGCTTCTCAAATAATTGCAGTTTCATTAGCGACACCATGCAACCTAAAAGCAGCCAGCAGACTAAGCTCAGCAGCCGAATTCTACTACAAGCAAGAATGCAGGGAAGGTTTTATGGTCTCGGGTCTCACTAACAAAGGCCGAATAACTTTGATGACAATGCCCATGTTTGTCAGCAAACAAGCTCCACACACTGAGTTCTGCTGCATGCCAGGAACAAGAACGAGAAGAAATGGTTTCACAATCCTGCTGCCTGACCTGGAGGGCCGGACCGAGTATTTAAAAGAGGCTGGAGAGCTTTGACAACTATGCTCATGTTTGGCCGAAAATCAGCTTCATACTGCACACACAAGGCAGCTACTGCAGCCAACTGTTTCCAACATGAAAAATAAGGAGGAAAAACAATAAATAATGAGAAATAGAAGATCTGCATCAAAAATTTATTCCACATGAATGGTCACAGAAACAGAAAGTATGAATGGTCATTATTTACAAATCAAAACAGTCTATCTGATTACTTGCATCCCTCATATTATTAGGAATCTAGAAACAATAACAAATTCATACTTCCTGTATAAAGACAAAATGCAATTTCGTCACAGAAAACAACGTGATCGGTATAACATGCTAACTATTTCCTGTATTTATGATTTGCGATGCTAGCACCAGTCAGATGCATCTCAACAACGAGCTTGCATGTCCTTAAAGCTTGAACTTAAGACAACTGAATGTAGATGTATCAGCAATTAAAAAATAACTGCCTTTGCAGTCGACGCCACCAAAGGAGTTCGCAAGATTTATATCATTTTTGACAAGCTGGCTAGGGATCCCTTTTTTGAGAATCTACTTTAAAAAGGTGGCCTTTAACCTTTGCGGTTAATCATAGCAACTGATAGGTTCACGAAACAAAATCTTAACAAAATTGGGATGCGTTTCGATGCATCTGAACAAGCCATTGTAAGAGTCAGTTTACAAAACACCATGCAGAATAGAAAAAAGACAAATAGAAGACACTTGGAAAAAAATTCCTAGATATTATATGCTTCCAGCCAGGAACAAACCTCCAGAATGCAAGAGCAGCATAAAATCTCAAAAAAATTACCTTTGCAACGGCTTTAGGCGGGTAGTCTCCTCCTAGCCTTGCATCCACACACTGCTTTACCTTATCCTCACTAAGTCTTGGTGTTGCCTGCACATGATCAACATGTTAACCAGTCCGTGATATAGAAGAAGTTAATCGTCATTCAGATACCATGAGAACCAAAAGGATAAAGCAGTAAACAACTTTCGAAACATCAATAACATAAACAACGTAATTAAGGAAAGAGGAGCAAATGCATACCCATGTAACCAGACTCTGCTGGCCTCGTGGTAGTGTATGATCCACAGGCTTGCGACCAGTCAAAAGCTCCAAAAGAACAACACCAAAGCTGTAAACATCGCTCTTGGAACTAAGCTGTCCTGTCATTGCATACCTGACACCCCAGGTGGGGAAAAAGAACCTTAATTTGAAGACATTTAAAATATGATTCATGAATCAGGCACACAGTCAAGGGTAGAGAAAAGAAGGAGAAAATTTTAAATTATCCTGAACTTTTACTCAAGATCTGGAAAAACTTACTCTGGAGCATGATAACCAAAGGTTCCAAGAACACGAGTAGAGTGAAGACGTGCTGCCATGTCAGGAGCCTGATTTGACAGGTCAAAATCAGCTATTTTCGCAACATCAGCATCAAATATAAGTATATTGCTGGACTTAATGTCACGGTGAATAACACGAGGTTGAACTTTCTCATGTAGGTATTCAAGTCCTCTTGCAGCTCCTACAGCAATTTTCACCCGCTGCACCCATGACAAAACTGGACCTGGTTGTGCTCCTTTAATGCCTTTCTGTCCTGTACTTGTGAATCATGCATTATACTACTCGTATTGTTGATTAGAACATGTGCACATTATTTCAAACCAAATATAATAGAGGAACATCTTAACAGATGAATCTCTTCAAATAATAATGAAATTTAGTCGCATTCATGTTCATGATTCAATGCAATAAGTTCTTGAGATATGCCCTTAAATATGGTTAAAGAATGCAATCTGCAACAAGCAAGCATACCCAAACAAATGTTTTGGTCAATTACTTTAAAATTGGTGTTCGAATGCTCACACAAAAGCAACATCCTTGCTTAAAAACAGCATGCTTTTTGGCACTTGTTCACTACTTTACAAGTTTACATCATGGTGTCTCTACAAATGTATAGCAGATCAAGCACGAGGGGGTTATATCCTCTGTGACTCAGTTACAGAACAGCAATACAAGCAGGCATGGAATTGGAGAACCCCAACCACTCAATTCTCCATTCCTAAGCGCAACTCCACTATCCAACAAAGAGCATTTCAAAAGAATACTAATCAAGCTAAAGATGATGCAAATACCTGACCATGGAATGTCCTTTATTGTCTTCACGATACATGGTGCAAAAGTCTACTGTAACCCATGTCCTTTAGCAAGGCAAGGCTTACTAAAACACGTCCAGATTCCTTCTGAAGGGCATATGTCTAAGTAAATGAAGACCCTCAAGATGACACTAGGAGTCAACAGTCCTAGGTCTTATAATTATGTAGGCCAGTGAAGTTTGTCTGAATCGAAAACCAGGGGTCTCATTTGATTCGGTCAGATGGTTGTATTCCAAGGGCTCTGTTGAAATCATGTGGGTTGTTTTAAAATCCTTTAGTACAATTATTCTGACGACATTATTCTAGCAGTCCATGATGAATTATTGTAACTATGTAAGTGGAGGTATTTAAGTCAACTAAGTGTTGCACAGATTTTGAAGGTGACAAGACAAAAATGAAGAATCTTGACAAACTCTAAAAATTTGTTTGATTACTAGCTAGGTCCAAGAGGGCAGAGGGCAGGCCTTGGTGCAAAGGTAAAGTTGCTCCATTGTAACTTGGGTGTCACGGGCTGAAAACATGGTACATCTAATTGTACCCAGACCCCACAATGGCAAGAGCCTCATGCAGTGAATATCTTTTTTTTACTAGCTAGGTACAAAAATAGACTAAATTAAAGCTAGAGGAACCATGTTCTCAATCTTTGATTGAGAACAAAATGGCCAACTCCAGAGACTGGATTTGTTGATGAATCTGAGCCTAAAGCTTATAATAAGCAAGGCCATATCAAGATAACAAGGAACAGCGATGAGTCAATGTTGTCAATTTATCTTCACCCCTCAAAAACATTGATGCTGTAGTGCATGTCCAATATCTAAGACCAAGCAATATTAAACTAGCAAACTGATCCCCATCAAATTGAGGTGAACTTAGATACTACTTGGCACTTCCATCAATGGAGGATATACTACAAGCAAAGCATATTGATTGGAGGAACCTCTAAAATTTATAAGGGAAAGTAGCAAAGTGTTTACAAGAGCTATATTACATGGACTCAGGTACGTGTGTTGGGTGTGGGTAGCTGTCTTAATGTCTGATCCTTTCAATATCTGAGAATCTCTTCTCATAAGGCCATGCCCAAATGTCATACCAATATCCATGTTGTCAAGTGTGGATACTTTAAGGCTAATTTGGGTACCATTATGCAAGAGCAAGGGATAAAGTATTGGACGTGGTTCAAAATTTTTATCAAATACCTCAAAATCATCCAATAGAGATCTTGACCCTTCAAGAAGCACTTTCTAGCCCTCCCAAAGCAATGCCAAACAAAGCCTAATCGTGTAGCTTTCTACTCACAATAGGTGACCAAGCATGTTATTTTGATCATTTTTTTGACATTCAAATTTCAAACTATCAAAACCTGAAAGCTCTGTAGTGACAGCCTATCATAAAGGCCCTCAAGCCATTGGCGCCATAAATAATGTGCACATGGATTTGAAATCAGCAACAGTATTTCTTAGCAACATCAACACTTCTACAGGAAACTGCTTTACACATAAGCCAAGACCTCAAGATTCCCAACAAAAACCTCAAAGATTGAAGCATAGTTGGTGGGAAGATAATGAATATTGTTTTTCACCTTGCACGAGAACGATCATGCCACTGAGCTCCATTAGAGATAGAAGAGTCGATCAAGTGAACATGATGAAGGTGTTTGATCTCAAGACTCAAGGGTCCTGAAAGTATGGTGACAATATCACTTGAAGCACTAAATAATTAGCAACATAATTTCATGTCTCCAAGTTATGTAAGTTGATGGGATGCAAGTCATTGAGATAGACATGAACACTAAATAAAACAAGTGATTTCAGCTCACGTCAACATTCTTCAAAATGTCTCTCATAAAATTGTGAATATGTAGGGTGGAATCGATTTTCTATTCAAAAACCCTTTCCAGTTTTTAAAGAAATATTTTGGACAACCATTGGTTAATAAGCATAAGATAACTGGACCACTCAGGTTTGTAGGAGCTAGTTTAATGACGACACATGAGTCTAAATATGGAGCACCTTTTTGATAATAGCAAAGGAGTGCAAAGATGCTTCCTTACTTTTCCTCCTTGCATTTGACTGCATGAGGTTTACAGTCCTTGCAACTTATCACAATTTAAAATAAAGATGAAAAGATTATCTTTTATTAACTCTCCAAACAACAGCAAATATGTCTGTCAATACAACATGTTATAGAAAAGATCCTGAATACAGTTACTGCATATGATCATGACTTACCATGTAAAATATCATGAAGGGATCCCATAGTGGCAAACTCATATGCAAGAACACGAAGATTGCCATCAACACAATAGCCAAGTAGCTGTACAACATTTTCATGCTTCAACCTTGACACCAAGGATACCTATAAAGCCCCCTATGAGTGGATGTGCGAATCCAATTTAAAGTATGCAAGTTTTAGGAAAAGTTATCAAACCTGTGCCAAATATTCCTGATCAGGCTGCTTACTGGCATCTAATTTTTTTATGGCTGATTTTTCCCCACTTTTCAGTACACCATAGTACACCTTAGCATAAGAACCCTCTCCAATTAAAGTTTCATTGCTGAAATTTTTTGTAATTTCCTTTATTTCATCCAGAAGAATGGCAGGGACTGCAATAGGCTGCAGTCTCACACTTTGAGCACCCCTAGGAGCAGGACCTGAGCCATCATTAACTCCAACATTACCTGCATGATGTTTCCAAACATATTTGTGTAAAGTATAAAGCTTATGTATGGAAAAAGCTAAACCAAGAAACACGTCCATTAGAAATATTGTAAGAAAATATGGGACTATGCTTCCAAAATAGGCATGGAGTTTCATAAAAAAAAAAAAAGAAAGAAAAAATAGTTTGACAAGAATAGGAAAGCTTGATATACATTGTTGACCCTTTCCTATTAGCTTAAGCTTTTGGGGTCAGTTGATCAGACAACAGATTAAACAGAAATTCCAGCATAAGCATTCTTCACAAACAGACCATGTAAAAGAGGAAAATAACATTGGAAGTTATGGACATTGACGCACAAACATAATTCATCACTTCCATGAAAAGTTTGTCACAATGATAGATATTCAGGAAAAATCGCATAAAGTAATTAGCAAAATTTTGAGATGTTTTGGTAGATTGTCAAAAGCAAATTATGTCAAGAACAGATAAACATATAGTTCTCATAACCAGTCACTCCAGCTTAGTTGAGACCATTTATCAAAGAAAAAAATGAATTATACATTATATTCTCTATCACCATGCATACTTTAGTATCATCCATCACAAGCTTTCAATTTAATGAAACCAGAGATGCAAAAGGTCCATTAAATATAAAGCATCAGGCATGCCTTCTCATACCATGCGCAAAAGGGTGAAAAGGCAAAGCTAAATGCTAGTCAACCAACTCTATATAAGTTCCATCTGTTATGCAGTCACCAGAACACCATTCCAGTACCAAGCATATTTTTAACAGTTGATTGATAAACTATCAAGTTTTCCATGGTTTTAGTTTAGGTCAGACTTTCATATATATAATGGAACAATTGCCAGGACTGAATGCAAAACCTCAACTTAAAACTTTCTATTTGCCCTTCAGGCATATAGCATTTTAGGTTAAATGGCCAAAAGAAATGCTCGACCTATACAGGTCCATATGCCATAAGTACTTTGGCATCAATAAGCCATGCTACTTTATTTGAGCACTTCCAATTAAAATTTGAGGTCAAATAATATCAGCATTGGTTCAATCTTACAACCACAAATCTGTGGCAAGCACAACTAATGAAGTACCTGATAAATTGCTTGTAGTAAATGGTCCCCCACTGTCAGTATCTACATGACTAACATTTCGTCCACACCATGAAAAGCATGCCATGATTTGTCTCCCTTGAAGCAACTACCTTCATAAGCCATCAACTATGTCAGCTCTAACAAGAGAGCATGGACGTAAAAGATTAACAAGCGATAACAGGCTTCTATTTTCAAAAAATTGGATGATCATTGAGAATGTAATTAAGGAGATAATGATCCATAGAGAAGAAATCACGAATTCCTGATACAGATGATACCTCCTGAAGGTGAGGAAACCTTATTGCTGTTTGTTCTGAATATAGATTTCCCATGGTATTAGATAAATTTTGTGATGAAAGACAACAAGGTATTTGTGCAAAAATCACAAGAATCATAAACCATGCTTTTAAAAGAATTGGTTATCAGGTCCAATCCCATCATCTCACTGAGCTTCCAGACATGCCTTTTGCCCCTTCTTTTTTTGGGAAAAGACCTGCCATTTTCATGAAAAGATAGCCATAGTAGTGCAAAACCTGCAATGATTTATATCGTAAGATCATGAACTGCCATTTCTTTTATCTTATAACCAGTTGACACAACCATCTTGGCAAAATTCTTCATGATTCTTCATGAAGCACCATGTTGCTGAATACAACAAACAATCATTACTTGGCCTCCTTTGTGTTTTGTTGGAAAACAACATCTCCATTTATCTAATTCTCCATGACATCTTAACTCTACTTAAAGTTCAAAAGTCGTATCAGATAAATTAATATTGGATTGAACATACTATGTATTAACACTCATCTTTGTGAAAGCAAATTATTTTGTATGGAGCAATGTTCGAGAGCAAGTTCGTATGCTTTCTTATTCCAGTACCACGGTATAAACAAGATGAATGGTGAAACACATGACCAATAAGAATAAGTGGGCCATGGTCAAAATGGCGTTTGCCATGAAAAAGGTTGAGGGGTACACCGGGAAAACACAAAATTGGGCAGCTATCACTTTAAAAAAAAGGA
The DNA here is from genome assembly GCA_006176705.1 of Cocos nucifera. Lineage (NCBI taxonomy): Eukaryota > Viridiplantae > Streptophyta > Magnoliopsida > Arecales > Arecaceae > Cocos > Cocos nucifera. The sequence goes on along the minus strand of QRFJ01002549.1, from coordinate 56,167 downwards.
GGAAAAAAAAAAGAAAAAAAAAAAAGGGAAAACTTCAGAACCTATTGGATCAAATGCCCAAACCAAATCTTGAACGGGTCCAGTCAATAAGCGATCTTTGCAAGATAAAACAGAGGGAATCATCAAAGTTACCGTCGTGATCATTTATTTCTATATCCACTGCTACCTACAAGACAACTCTCCAATTCCGAGTGGTGATCAAACGTCGATTCTTGCCTTCTTTCTCACTCTCATCAGTCATCACTCCCTGTTCACCTCAAATTTTCCATTGACGCAAAAATCCAAAACTGAGCGAATTCACAGAAAGAATGAGATCAAGAAGAACCAATTAGAGTCCACGGGTCTTATTCTTGGAAATCAGTCCAAAAAGATTAAAGAATCGTACAAAGACCGATCACAAACCCGACGTTTTCACCGAAAAGAATCGGGGTTCTTGGAACAGCAATCTAACCTTCTTCTTCTCCACCAACCTACCGCTTCTCGAGAAGGGGCGGCAAAGCAGGTGGCGCTGGCGAGGATCCAGGTGGAGGCCGGCGGCGGTACGGAAGTTAGCGGGCGAGGCGCAGGATAAGATGGCGGAGGGATCGCCACTTCGTAGGCAGTGGGAGGCAGCGAGGAAAGAGAAGACTTGGAAGTTGGAACCTTTCGTACAGCGACAGGTCTACTGTTACCGTCACTCCCCGTTCGTCTACCCCGCATTACTCCGCAGTCTAAATCGCCGACGGTTCTCGTTCTCCTTGTTTCAGGCAGCGAGCGGTTACCTGACCGAATATCACGGACTCTGTCTTCCGAAAAAACTTAACGCACAAAATTTCAAGTTTTTTCTGAGAAATATCCATTTTAGACTTTTATTGAGATACAAGTGGGGACCACACGGTTGCGTTCTTTATTGCCAAAATAGATATTTGTCGGGTTTGGTCTTAAAAGTTTCTTCATCCTATTTTATTTTATATTTTGATCGGTGCACGACAATAGTCTGAGGAAAAAAAAAAAAAAGGTATAAAATTATCTCGAAACCTTCGTTAATTAAAACAAAGATATCGTTTGTGCCCATGATGCTCTTGATTCCTAGTTTCCGGCCGCGCGATTCATGGGCTCATCGTTGGCACGGCTAAGATTTCTGCTGGATCGTAGAAATATTATACTGGAACTCCATATCGAGATGGTCCGACTCGTTTGCTAATTTGTCCGTTTCGTTGCGTTTTACAGCGTGCCGTGTACTTGTCCTCATGGAAGCAGGAAAGCCAGTGCGTGCTCGGAATATATGGCATTGCGGCGTTGAAATTTAAAAGCCGCCACCGCGGCACGCGGAATAACGACGTAGCCTTGGAATGCTGGGGTGTCTCCTCCAGCGCACCAGACAAGTATTCAGGGTTAGTTGACAATTGCCACGTAATGGACATTATGTGATGTCCCATGATTTAAGAAGGATGGATCCTCTGCATGCACCATTTGCAGCCCCATAGGTATCATCAGAATATATATATATATATATATTAAGGGCTTGATATGATGATCCATGGAGCGCTGCATCAAATTGTACGATGCAAACAGTGCCTCGTAGAGAATCATGTGGCATACGTAAGAAGTTTGAATTCCGTGTGGTATTATAGTCAAGTTCCCCATGAATTTGTTGCTAGACTATTTGCTATGTATGGTCAAAATACTTCTTGGTAATATGTCCACTGCCGTGTTGAAATACATACCTTTTGTCTGATCCTGTGTTGAGAGTCATACTTTATTTATTCTTCCAAACGCAGGATCGCAGTAATATCTCGTTTGGGATGCATACACGCGTTTGTATTGAAATGGACCGACCACTTCCAACACCAGAAAGACAAAATGCTGCACCACCCCATACGTAATAGTACGGTATCTGCAACAAAATTTAAGAATGAGGCTTGGCACAAATAACATACAATTTTTTTTTGGTAGAAGCACAAATAACATACGATCGACATTGGTTCCGGTATGCCTTGATGTAGTTCTCTGGAATTTTTGCCATTGTGTTATAATGGCTTGCTTCAATATATAAGACATGTACGATGTATGGGTAAAGCACAAGGCAATTATATCTTCCTGGTTACAATGTTGGTTAGTTTGTATCTGAAAAAACACCATTCAGGTACATGGAATGGAATGAGGGAATTAAAGATGTTGTTTGTAAGAGTGGGCTATAAATTAAATCGGCAATGCTGCAACATCTTAGTTCATATGCTAAAGTTAGTGCGTGGGCCAGTGCTAAATATTTTTTTATGTGCACAAGATGAGAAGCAACCTACCTCGGTTGAGGTGCCAAGATAAGTGTATGGACCTTGTTAGATCTGGCTCTGTGCTCACAAGATGAGAAGCCACCTGCCCCTTGGCTTTGCTACTCAATAATAGTACTAAAGTCAAGCATCATGCGTAACTTTCATGCTTAGATCCGTGCCATCATTGCAACTAATTTCTCTTGAGGTTAGTGGGGATCATATTCCTTTCGATAGGAAAGAAAGCTAAGAGGTACACCATGTGCAAGAATTATCTAAATGGACGCTAGATGCAATCTCTTGTACAAGGCACATGATGAAACGGTTACTTTTTATTCTGTTGCATAATGTTGCAGGTCATGTGGCCACTGGTACTTGGTGCCAAATGCCAGCAATTATTCATCCTCCGATCTTGCACACCCCAACTTAATATTTTTCATTTGCATGTTCACAAGAATCTTGATTCACTCAAAATGCAATCGACATGAAGGACGGCATCTTCAATTCCAGCGGACATGGAACAATATATATCACTCATATTCCATGCGTCGATTTTTAACATATGTGACGGAATCATGGTACCAAATTAAAAACTTGAGCACCTAAGTGTAGTCCCCCACATCACGGATAAATAGAGTAAATAAACTAATAGAAAACATATGCTCCTAAAAAAAACAATAAATCTTAATATATATTTCAAACTCTTAGAATGGCCGGCGTCCATGCAAACTTGCATGTCATTCTCTCCTTTTTTTTTTTTTTTTTTTTCTTGGTAAATATTCCCTCCTAATTTTACATCTAAAGGGAATAATCTTTCCATAAAATTTACAAAATAAAAGGAAAGAAAGATCTTTATTATTAATATGGAAGCATATTTATCAAAACTTAATAAAAAAATCAATCATCATAGGCATCATATGCCAAAAACTAATATTACATGATTTCAAAATTGAAGTCCTTAATTTCTGTGAGAGAGTCATTATTATTTTCATAATTTGCTTCCATCATGAGTTCAACCTAATGACCCAATACCTCACTCAAGAAAATTAGCTAAAAGATATTATTTAGATTTTTTTATTCTATATAAATATTCAAAATCTATATGATGCATAATTTATATATGACTAAGAAATTTTATAGCAGAAGCCATTTTTGGATCAATCAAAGAGGCGAATAATAAAATTTGTTATTAAATTTAATTAGACTTAGATCCTTAGATATCATGACTTAAATGTGAAGAACCTATGAGGACACATTATATTTTAGGATCGCAGGAAGACAGTCATTTGTTTCTCATGCACCTTGATCGATGACACTCTTCATACGTTCCTATGTGACTACATATATCTGCCACTTATTTTTAATTTATCATCTTATCATGAGATCAATTCATCGTGAATATTTCAAATCATGTTTTTCTTAAGTAAGATCCAACTGATAATTTTGCTTTCCATCCACAAAATTCATGTACAAACGTTTGTACAGCATAGACATTGATTTTGGACCAACAATTCACGTAATCAAAGAGAGAAAGCCGGTGTGTTCATAGATGCCATTCCCATATTCTATTCTATGTTACAATACCCATCCAATTGATCCTCCATCCTTTTTGGCGCACAATAAATCAACATGTTGTCCTATCAGATTTTGGTGGGCCCTATATGAAATACTATGTAAACTGTTTTGTGTTGAGATAGCTGAAGGACCCCCCCCCCCCCCCCTCCGAAAAAAAAAAAGGAAAATGGAGAAGGGGAACGAGAAAGGGAAATTTGGGAGTCCTGCTCAGGAGCGGTCTTCCCACTAGAGTAAATCTAGCTCGGGACCAAGGATGCCGGAGGTTGTAAACAGAGCGAGGTGTATTCTGAGTCGTGCCTGGAGAAGGAGAAGAGCCGACATGATGGAAATCAGCAAAGAATCTGGTCTCAAGTTATCCAGGAGAGATGATAGTACGAAGAGCATGGATTACCACATCTGGTGCATAGCATGCGGAGATACGTCACACACGGTGTATATAACCATCCATTGCACGATGAACAATATATGTGAGACCACATTGTAAAATGCATCGCATGAGAATCCATATTCTAGTACAAATGGGAGACATAGAAGGTTACTAAGAATGAGTAGTCAGATTGTAGGAGCAATTTACTAAGAATTTATTTAGTCAAATTATAAAAATTAGTTTAATTATATTTTTTTTAAATAAAATTTTAGAAAAAATGTCATAAGAAAAAAGTAGTTTATATTTGATAAAATTATTTAATAAACATTTTTATTAATATTTGAAAAGCAGTTTGTGTTTGACAAATTTTTTTTAAAAAATACTTTTAATATTAAATTACGAAAAAAGATATATATAGATTTACTTTATAATTAATATTATTTAAATAAATAAATAATTTTAAATATTTATTATAATTATTTTTAATTTAATTTTTTTATTTTTATTTAATTAAAATAAAAAAAAATAATATTAAAAAATATTAAAATTTTAATCAATATAGATATAATTAAACTAAAGATAATACATATTGAATATTTTACATAATTTTTATACGATAATATACATGTATTAAAATACATCAAATATATCATCCACTAAATAATGGAAGGGTTAGGTGAAAATAAATAAAAGTAGTTATGATAAATAATGATTTTGAATAAGAATATTTTTATCTTTAAAAAATTAATTTTTTGCTTCTGCTTCTACTTTTAAGGAGAAGCTTCAATTTTCTACTTTCTATCTATAGCAAAAAAATTGATTCTGCTATCACTCAAAAGCAGATTATTTTTTAAAATAAGCTTAGCCAAATATTTTATTTTTTAAAATAAATATTTTTTTAAAAAAATATTTTTTTAAAAAAAAATTTGGCCAAACATGCTCTAAAGCGATTTTCTTCTCTTAGAAGGAGTATACGATAGCCTATAAACAATGGACTCTCTTCTTAACACGCATGTTCTTCGGAATGGTTTTGTTGTGAAGTTCATGACTAAAGAGCTCAAATTGTGGTGGAAGATTGCAAATGAGTCTTGTCTCATCCCTATGTCTCGTAATAGGATTGAAATCAGATCAATTACCAACATATCCATATCCATTTTTGTTTTATCTGACGAATACAAATATGGATATAGATATTATTTGGATGTAAAAATTCATATCCATATTTATTTCAAATAAATATGGATGTAATTGGGATATTGAAAGTATGGATATAATTATTGATGTAATTTAGATAATTAAATTTTATGACTACAAAATCAAAAGTATTACTAAATAGATAATAAATCAAGTTAATAATATATTTATATGATTATATATTTTTTAAAAAAATTAATAAATATTATATAAAATTATATAAAAGTATATATAGATTTAGATATTCGGATATGGATATGGATAGATAAAAATTAATAATATATTTATATGATTGTATGTTTTTTAAAAAAATTAATAAATATTATATATAATTATATAAAAATATATGTAGATTCGAATATTTGGATATAAATCGGATAGTTATCTATTCATATTCATATATATTTTTCTTTGATGAATATAAATACAGATTCGGATAATAATTGGATACTCAAAATTTTTATCTATATTTAAATTGATTCAAATATAAAAATAAATCTAAATGGATAATATTCATATCATTCTCATCTTTATCTGGTAGGCACCTTCTTTTTCACTTTTGGTCACCTGAGGACAGAGATTGGGTTCGCGGGTCAAGTTCTCACTCTGGAGTGATGGCAGGCTTACTTCACGCGATCCCATTACTCATGCATCCATCTGGATGTTTCCCTTGAGCCATGGGAAAGAAATATGCTTGTGAAGATGGTTGCTAAGGCTGGGTGCCGCTTTTTTCATGGACAAACTAAAGAGGTTGCGATTATGCTAAAGCCTGCATTCAGATCAACCTCTCAGAGACTCTTCTACTTGGAGTTGATGTAGTGGTGGATGGCTAGAGAACCTGGCAACAGTTTCAATACGAGAACCTCTCAATTTTGTTTTTCTTACGTGGGCGTATAGGGCATATTGAGGACAAATGCCCCCATATCCGTGGGGGGGGGTGGGGTGGGGGGGGGGGGGGCGGACGCTAAACCCGGAGGCACCAAGGAAACAAACGCTTGGAGTCTGGATGGTTGCTACTCGGATTTTGCTGGACGATGGTGACATGAGGAACGAGAGATCAGACCAATTGGTTCACCTATCAAAATAAAGTTTCATTCGGAGTTGATGGTGGTGGCTTCGGTAGGACCCTCCGATGATCAAATCAGTTTTTCTGGTCAACAGAAATAGAGTGCTTAGAAAAGAATTCGGTAGAGTTTCTGAAAGAAGAAAAGAACTTAGAGAAAATGTATCTGGAGTTTCAATACGAGAACCTCTCAATTTGTTTTTCTTACGTGGGCGTATAGGGCATATTGAGGACAAATGCCCCCATATCGTGGGGGTGGGGGTGGGGGGGGGGGGGGGGGGGGGGGGCGCGACGCTAAAACCCGGAGGCACCAAGGAAACAAACCGCTTGGAGTCTGGATGGTTGCTACTCGGATTTTGCTGGACGATGGTGACATGAGGAACGAGAGATCAGACCAATTGGTTCACCTATCAAAATAAAGTTTCATTCGGAGTTGATGGTGGTGGTTCCGGTAGGACCCTCCGATGATCAAATCAGTTTTTCTGGTCAACAGAAATAGAGTGCTTAGAAAAGAATTCGGTAGAGTTTCTGAAAGAAGAAAAGAACTTAGAGAAAATGTATCTGGAGGGTTTCTTTTTATAGACGGAGCTTATTGTAATTGTCTGGTAGTAGGGTTGTTTATAGTAGACTGATAAATGACAGTCGTAACCGTCCTAATAAATGACAGTCATAACCATTCTGATAAATGATAATTATAACCGTTCAGTAGTGGGATCGTCTGTAGGAATCCGTCTGAAGAAAAAGTCCGAAAGAAAATCGGCTCTTGTAGAAATCAACTGAAGGAGAAGTCTGGAAGGAGTTCGACTCTTGTAGGAATCCGACTGAAGGAGAAGTTTGGAAGGAGTTTGGCTCCTGGAGAAATCTGACTGAAGGAGAAGTTCGAAAGAAGTTCGGCTCCTGGAGAAATCCGACTGTTGGAGGAGTTTGGAAGGAGTTCGGCTCCTAGAGAAATCTGACTACTAAAGGAGTTTGGAAGGAGTTCGGCTCTTGGAGAAAATCCGACTGCTGGAGGAGTTCGGCTCCTGAAGAAATCCGACTGCTGGAGGAGTTCGAAAGGAGTTCGGCTCCTATAGGAATCCGACTGAAAGAGAAGTTCGGAAGGAGTTCAATTCTCGGAGAAATTCGATTGCTGGAGGAGTTTGGCTCTGTAGGAATCCGACTGAAGAAGAAGTCCGAAAGAAGTTTGGCTCCCGAAGAAATCCGATTGCTGGAAGAGTTTGGAAGGAGTTTGGCTCGGCTCCTGTAGAAGTCCGACTGAAGAAGAAGTTCGAAAAGAGTTCGGCTCCTGGAGAAATTCGACCGCTGGAGGAGTTCGACTCCTGGAGAAATTCGACTGCTGGAGAAGTTCGGCTCCTAAAGAAATTCGACTGTTGGAAGAGTTCGGAAGGAGTTCGGCTCCTGTAGAAGTCCGAAAGGAGTTCGGCTCCTAGAGAAACTTGACTGAAGGAGAAATTCGGAAGAAGTTTGGCTGAAGGAGAGATCCGGAAGGAGCTCGGCTCTCGTAAGAGTCCGACTGAAGGAGGAGCACGGAAGAAGTTTGGCTCTTGTAGAAGTCCGACTGCTCGAGTAAATCGAAAGGAGTTCGGCTTCCGTAAGAGTTCGACTGAAGAAGGAGCACGAAAGAAGTTCGGTTACTGTAAAAGTCCGACTGAAGGAGAGATCTGGGCGGAGTTCGACTTCTGTAGAGATTCGACCGAAGGAAGGATCCGGAAGGAGTTCGGCTGCTGGGGAAGTTCGATTGGATTCGACCGCTGGAGAGATAATTTTTTATTAAAGCTCTTTCATAATTATTGATTGTATTAGACTAAGCATTAGACTAGATTTCGATGGGAGTGAAATTTATTTCTAGCAGATTCCATGCACTTTGGAGTTGATGTAGTGGTGGATGGCTAGAGAACCTGGTAACCGTTTCAATACGAGAACCTCTCGATTTTGTTTTTCTTATGTGGGCCGCAATTCAATGCCTTGCAGCAAGATGTGAATGAGGAGATTCCAAAAGAAGGCCAGCCGATGGATATCAGTGTGGTGGGACACATGGATGACGGTTCTTCGGAGGGGGGGAAAAAAAAAAAAAGGAAAAAAGAAAAGAGGGATAAACAGAAAAGATTGCCTCATCCAAATAACTTAGCTAAAGGACTTATAATTGAAGACCTAGGGAACCATCCGAGTGCTTTTTGGGTCAGCCACATCTGATTGCCATGGATACGACTAAGTCATCGAGTGGGCTGAATAAAGTGGGCTCGAGTGATGCCGTGGGCTAGGCCAAGGATTTGACTATAAGTAATTTTGGCTACACTATTTATGGTGTAGAAAAATTGATGTAGATTATATCGGATAATTTTATTGAAACGCATAGTCATCATTTTTCAACGTGCATTTAATATTCTACGGTGCTTAAAATTTTAGATGATGAAAATATTTTTTTTCAAAAATTAGGATACTCATTCACGTAAATCATGAGGTCTCCGTAGAAAATATATTTTTGTGAAAAAATATCATAATTTTATGAAGAGATGTCATAATGAATGGATATCATAATTTTTATAAAAAAATATCATAATATTTTTTTCATACATATTTAATATTTTTTTATTATATTTATTTATAAAATTATGATATTTTTTTATAATTTTATGACATCCCATAGAAAATATAGTTTTGTGAAGGAATGTCATAATTTTTTTGTGAATGAATGTCATAATTATTATAAAGAGATGCTATAATATTTTTTTCATATATATTTAATATTTTTTTTAAACATATTATAATATTTTTTTTATAATTATAATATCATAAATAAAATATTATTTTTTTAAATTTTATAAAAGATATTATAATTTTTATAAATAAATATTTTAATTTTTTTAAAAAAATATTTTTATTGCATCAAAATATTAAATGGGGAGGATGGCTATGTATTGAAATAGAATCATCGCACTCCACGCCCGGTGTAGAAAAGCATTTCTCTTCGACTATTTCTGGCTATTGCTCCCATTGGGCGGTAGTAGTACCATTCACATGCGTCTTATTGGAAGGCCTTCAAGAAAATTGTCACCTTCTTCAGCTAACCCTTGGAGACTCTTCCACCATCGGCTGCTACTGATCGGTGTGCGGACCTCTCTTCCATTGTTAGTGGTGATTGTTGCTCATCAACAGGCCAGGATGTGTATGCGATGGGGCTTCGGCTGGTTGGGGAAAACGGCGCTCAAGTTAGTTCGGCAGCCCCGTCCTCAGCGCCACCTTCATGCTGATTTTATCTTGGAACTGCCGAGGTGCTGCTAAGCCCTCGTTTGCTAATAATTTCAAACAGTTGGTTAGGAATCACAATCTAGGCTTTAGGTATTGTTAGGGATTTACTGTATCGATGGAGTCTTGAATTGGGAGCGAAAGCCATCCATTTTATGGTGCTGGAGCGTCGAAATTAAATGGGATGGAGAGGAAGAATTTGAATGGGATTTGAATAACTGGACGTGGGATGGCGAGATGTTTATAGCCAGTCCTTTGAATCGGCTGCAGGAACAAGCAGCTGTTCCTTGATTCCGCAAATGGAATTCTGTAAAACAGCTCATCATCTTGCTCCGATGAGCGATTTGGGGTTGCAGTTAAAGGGAAGGCGAAGCAAAGAAGAGGAGGAGGATTGTAGTGGTGGAAGAAGATGGACCATATGATGGACCTGGATCTCTTGCTTTGAAGCTCGGGAGGGGGGGGGGGGGGGGGGGCATGGTTATCTTGTAATAGAGGCTGACCTTGCAAATTGGGAAGGGAAGAATGGAAAGAAGAGAAAGTTGCAGGGTGGCAATTCTAGCCGTCCAACTTGCCAAGTGGAGGGCTGTGGAGCTGATCTCAGCAATTCAAAGGACTACCATAGGCGGCACAAAGTCTGTGAGGTGCATGCAAAGGCCAGCACAGCAGTGGTTGGAAATGCTATCCAGCGTTTCTGTCAGCAATGTAGTAGGTTGGTTCATCAGCTTATTCACCTGGCTCCCTATGCAAATCATCCTAACTCTTTGTAGTATCGTCTAATCAATGTTTTGTCTCTTCCAACTATATGTTTTGATTAACAATTGTTTTAGGGCGTCCCTTATTTTTCCTAGCATATATTTACTTGATTTCACATTTCTCTTCATTAGCTTTACTTAAATTGTTTATGAAATGCGTCTAAAACCTACAGTCTTGAATTCCATACCTAAGATATCTAAAGATTGAAAACATCTAGTTCAAACCTACTTTTTTGTTCAATTTTAATATTATCAAATGAGGTCTTAGAAAATCCTTTAGAGAATCTGGATGCAATCTTTTCCTATCTGTATTAACATTGTTAATCAGAAGGTTCAAATTATCAAACCTAATCTTCCGTCATGAATAAGTTGCTGTTTTGAACTTAGGTTTGAATCATCACCCTATCTACACGAAGCAATCATGAACTTGCATTACATGCTTTTAGAAGAGAAACATATAAAGAAACCCAAAAGCTCCTTGCACTCTTACAATTTGTCACTTCAATTACCTCTACACATTGTCTTTTCTTGGGTTATAGAATGTCCTAAAATATTCGCGATACTTATTGGTTTATGGACATAAAAAATTTTGCCTTTAGATACTCAGTTCCTGTACTTGTCAGATGCTACAAGCCTACAATACATAGCTGGATCTCAAGCTTCTCCAAAATCATTCAAAACAATGGGAAGAGATGGATTTTGATAACCAAATCAATGCTGTACATTACGGAAATTAGGATATCTGAAGTTTTGATTGGTCTTATGGTAGAAAGAAGAAAAACTTCAATAGCTATGCTTTAGTTTTTAATGCTAAGATCGTATTTACATTGGAGGTTGGGATTTTTATATGAAGTAGATGTAGGAGTCAGGTAATCAAATGTAAATTTTGATCTGGCTTTCATGGGTGTCAGTGGATGATTTTGGAAAGTTGAAAGTAGTTCCCTGCTTTGGCTATATTTAAACTATGAAGGTTGCAGCTAATATAATTTAATTATATGAGGCGGTGTCTGGGGTCTTTAGGATTCAACACGATTGGATGTATCGGTTTTTTGGTTTTGAGAGGATGAAACTAAGAACTGTTTGATCTTTGCAGAAAAGGTGAATAAGAACAATATAGGGAAAAAATTTCCTCTAAACATAAAAAAGGGTATGATATTTAGTGTCCTTGCTGTGCCAAGTGCTTATGTATTTCACCTAGCATTGGAAGGAAATGCCCATAGTTTATGGAGTCACACCATGGAATTAGTGAAAACCTTTTAATTTTATTGAATGAACTAAAAATTGATTCACAAGAGGACAAGTTACAAAAAGGAAAAGGCTGTGTTCTTCAAGGTGACAAAGACTCCTGCATAACTTTAAACAAGGCTGACTAGCCCTTTCTAATAATGACTTTAGAAGAAATGTAACTGAAATAAATAAATAAATAGGAGTTTTACAAACTCCAGTTTCTTGTTGAATCACGTATTGATAGTTATACATATCTGGAACTCAATTTTATTTTTATCAATAATTTCTTAACTCAAACTCTACCTTGAATACGATTATTAGTATTGGATGTTGTTGGAGGAAATTTCGTATGGGACGATGATATGTAAAAGCCCAGGGCCTAGGGTGATCAGGTATGGCAGGACCATTATGCGGAATCTTTACCGACTCATGGTCGGTTATAGTTCTTTCTGAGCTATACCTCAACCATCGCCCAGTCAATGTTACACACCCTGAGCAGATAAGGCATGCCGACTATTGCTCGATGACCCTTATGCATAATGGCCGATAGTCCACGATTGACCGATTGACTAAACAGAACTCGGCTCCTAACAATGACATAAGGCAACCGACCCTTAGTCATTGCCGACCGATCTATGTCTCGATGATATCCGATTGGCACATCAAACCAAAACTCAAACGCTTGCCAGATGATAATTGTCATAAAGCTAATAAGATAACCATAACCGTCATGTCCCGAGAATCTCAAGCGATAATCTCACCACCTTATGCAAATCTCATCTTGATCAAGCGGGATTGCACCAACCAACTTACCAACTGAAGCTTCGGCCTTCCATCCATAAGATGGCAAAAGAGGACCCCCAAAAAAGGTACGACATTATTCTAACTCTCACACCCCTCCATCTGTTGAATGAGATTTTGACTTGAGCATCAGAGGATCCTTACTAGAGTAACTTCTGATCAGGACTTTTGTACAAGTCTCGCCCCTAGGAGTCTCATCTGGCCTGCCACTCTAGCGTCCCAACATTAAGCAGATTCTCGCACCAACAGATTGGCGCTAGAGGAAGGATCACGAACCCTATTCGGAGGAGTGTGGATCGAGAATGACAAGCACCATGGCACCTAGAAGAGTTTCATCTTGCCGCACCAACGCCATTGCTTCTCGCCCAGAGGGGAGCCAGGCTAACAATCGGGGGGAGTTGCCAGCAGTAGAAGCTCCCCTACCTTCTCAACCGACGTTGGTTATGGTAAATCAGTTTAACTTGCTCTTCCAGCAGGTTCAGACCTTGATGGCCGCCGTTCAGATGATTCAGGATGCTCCCGTACCATCGTAGGTGGCACCGTAGCCGGATCAGGCTGCTCCTACACCTCACTTAATAGCAGCACCAATGAATCCGACTTTGCAGCCGCCACTGCCAGAGCAACCACGGGACCCTCCGCAGAGTTTGGAGATGAGACAGATCCTCTAGAGTCGCCCCAGAACTCTAGAGCCCAGGAGGCAACAATCTCCGACTCCCTCGTGAGGGCATGGTTCAACCCCTGGCCAACGATCTCTCTAGCATTCCGAAGCTTGCACCGCTCAAGACCCAGCACTCGAGTGGTGACTTTGGAAAATCGATCAGCGGATCGATGTGATCCGCAATAATTCAACAACCTATGAGGAGTTCAACAACAACTCGCCTTTTGACTCTAGAATCATGCAGGAGCTGCTTTCAACACTTTAAGGCTCTGTAGTTTGAAAGTTATGACGAGACGGCTTTTGATCGGCCCGACTAAAGAAAGCCTTTGATCGGCTTTCAACTAGAACGAGACAGCTTTTAATCAGCCCGACTAAAGAAAGCCTTTGATCGGCTTTCAACTAGAACGAGATGGCTTTTAATCAGCCCGACTAAAGAGAGCCTTTGATTGGCTTTGTGCTAGAATGAGATGACCTTTGATCGGCTTTGAGCTAGAATGAGAAAGCCTTTGATCGGCTTTCAGTTAGAACAAAGACGGCCTATGATCAGTCCAACTAAAAAAGCCTATGATCGGCCTAAAGCTAAAAAAGTGAAAGAAAAAGACGGCATAAGCGATTACTATTACACTCATATAATTTGTAATGGCTACAAGAATATTGTCATTTCGAGCTGACGACAACAGGATTTATTACATCAACTCACGACCAGCCCTAATGATCGAAGTCTCATTGGAAACCTCACAAATCTCTTCGCCGTTCGGGCCAAGCTCGCAAATCTCTATGCCTCATGATCTGCTCTGGGAAGCAGAAGGTTTAACACAACCTTCGAGGGAAAAGTTAGAAAGGTCAAGTCCTAGAAATGCTAACCTGATCCGATTCCTGCATGTCCCAAAGCAAGCCGCGTAACCCACATCGAACATGTGCCGGATTGTGTCACTTGAAGATGTAGGATCAGCTAGCCTTTGCTCGACCGGATCTTTAGACCTCATGGTGGTCGATCGAGTCTCCCTCGACCTGTACTTGGTGACTGCGGTTCTACTTGTCGATCGCTCAGGCTTAAAAATTTTTCTATGACCGACACTACACTCTACTTCGAACCACGCCACATGATCGGCAAAGCCCTGCCTGGACTCTTTAGTGGCAACCCCTAACGATTCCAGCCTTGAGAGTTTTTCTTCCACAATGCGAAGCTGGACACGGGATTGATGCCATTTTGCCGTGGCATCCCAGGTGATTTCTTGAATGAGTTTCGATAATCTCTTCAATTCAACGGTCATCTGTGCCTTCTCCACTATACGCTGACGAATGGACGACCTCAATCACTCAATTTCTGTTGAGCCTTTGTCAAGTGCCTTTTTGACCTTTGAAAGCTTCTTTCTTTGAACGGCGACCTTCCTATTCAACTCCTTAACTTTTTCCTCTAAGTCATTTATGCAGGACCTAACTCTCTCCATAGAAGCCATCAATAAAGGCCCGGCTGTAGAAATTGAAGAAACATGACCATCGAGAACACATGGACATGACGTAACAAACAAAAGAAGGGCAATATGAATTCAAAGGAGAATAGAATTTCATTTCATTAATAGATTGTCTCTATACAAGAAAGAAAAGGAAAAAATACAAAGTATCTTATTTTCCGACCTCGCCTCGAGGACTAGAGGAGTCTGGCGCGACCCTTGGAGGATCTGAGGATGCTCCAGCTTGATCAGCAACAAGTGTAGAACTCGGAGTGGATTTGGCTCCCTCTCCATCTTCTTCCTTGTCTAGGAAGGGGAGGTCAGCATCCGAAAGTCGGGTAGCAACTTGGTGGCGGCAATCATCGAACCCAGTCTCATGTCCCACGTTAAAGGACTCCTGACTGAATGCAACCATGGCATCATTAAATTCTTCTAATGCCTTGAAGTGATCGACTGCCTGAGCTTTCTCCTACTCGAAATCTGCTGATGCCTTGAAAACTTCCACCGCTGCTCGGCAGGCATCAACGATTCTCCCTTCGGCCTCCAGTTTGGCCTTCATAACTTGGTTCTTGGCCTACCGTTGGGCCTCAGTGACCCGATCCTTGGCCTTTCGCTCGGCCTCCCCGATCTTAGCAATGGCTTCCTGGAGCTCCTCCCCCTTTCGCGCAAGATCGGTGGAAGCTTTAGTCAAAGACTCCCTCAAACGATCAACCTCCTTCCTAGCCGACTTAGCCTGCACATGCACCTCCGTGGCATCAAACTCGGCCTTTTGACATAGATTCCTGCTTATATGTGTTTTACGCACGCGGCCTAAAAGAGTGACAAAGAAATGAAGCATCTACATGGAAGCCATAGTTAGAAAAGAGATGAAGAGGAGAAGAAAAATGAGAAAACAAGTAGAAGAGCAAAGACAGCACCTCATGCATGGTAGTTACAGAAAACCATTGCAAGTCGTCGAAACCCATATTGTTGATTCTCCTCAGCTCTCCTAGAAGCATTGATCTCTCAATCAGCTCCCTGAAAACCTTCTAGTCATTAAAAGTTGCATCCTTGGGGATGGAAGAAAGATGAGAATCAAGATCCATTTGGTTGGCGGAAGGAGACAGCCTGCTGGTGCCTACAGCCGAGGAAGGCTGGACCCTAGTTTCATGTTAAGATGGAGAAGAGGTCGGTGCAGGAGCTACAAGTGGTGGAGACACTGGTATCGGAGGAACCGCCGAGATGGAAATGGCAACCAATCGAGGTGGACTTGGAGGAATAGAAGCCGCCACCACAGCGATTGCCTCAGCCGAGGAGGCCTGATCGTTTGCTTCCTCTTCTTGGTGGACCACCAGTTTCTTTGAAGCGCCTTCTGCCATCGAAGCCTTTCTTTTATTCAGAAGGTTCCGCTTCATCTTGGCAATGTCCTCGAGCCTCATTTTTGCAAAAACACCAAAAGATGGTTAGGAATATAAAGGGAGAAAGAAGAGGAGATAATCATACTACTCACCCTTGAGGTTAGCATGGCTAAGCCCCGCGTTATAAAGAACTTCATTGGACAATAGCTCTTCAATTGAAGAAACCGCGAAGTGCCTAAGGATCTTGAAGCGACCTTCTTTCTCAGCCCCTAATTTTAGAATTTGATGAGCAGAAGCCTCTGGCCGACCCTGGCTCGACAAGTTCCAATCACCTTCAGAGAAAGTTGGAACAAAAAGAAATCGTTCCTTCCACCTGTAAGTGGAGGAAAGAGCACTCGTAATCAGAGGAGTTACCCCCATCTGAGAAGAGAAATACTACCAACCCTTGGTATGGGGATGCTTTTTAATGGTGAAAAAAGAACAAAAGAGGGAGAGACGGTTGTACATTAGCCAAAACATAGATAACCAAAAATCCTACCATAAACCTAAAAGAGTTTGGGACGATTGCGCAAAGAGAAATGTCATAAAAATGAAAGAGATCAAGGATGAAGGGAGGAATGGGAAACCTCAAGCCCGCTCGAAGCGCCTCCTCATACACATAAAGTTGATCAGGAGGTGGGTTATTTGCATGGTCAGGGGCCACGAGGAGCTCCATATTGAAAAATGGAGGGACTCCATACCCAGCCCATGTCCGACTCAAATCATCCAAATTTAGTACGGAACTATAGGTACCAGGCACAACTTCGCTCTGCTCGGCCATACTCAAATGAAAAGCTAAAGGATAATCTAAGGTAAGATGGAAAGAGAGGGAACACCAGGGAAGACCCACCAAAAGAATGAGGAAAAACAGAATGAGGAGATGAGGCAGCAAGAGAATACCTTCGAAAGCGACTATGAAAAGCCACAGTATGGATGGGGGGAAGAGTCCTTTGTTCCAAAAAAGCCACACTGAAGATAGAAACGAAAGGCAAGTCTGATACAATGCTAATCATGACAAAAGAAGCAAAAGGGAAAGAAGGATGGAAGGGTCTAGAAATTGTCAAAGAAGGACACTTCCTCATTTAATTATGTCATGATGGTTGAGCCATGCTGCCTCATCTCTGATTCAGGAGTCATGCACGTCCTATTAGTTGAAGAAATTTTTCATATCCTTGGCCTAAAGGAGCAGATACACTCCCTTCGCCCCACCAAAGCTTGGACTCGAGAGTAGGGGGCATGTGTTGGGGAAATTTCGTATGGGCCAATGATATGTAAAAACTCAGGGCCCAAGGTGACCAGATATGGCAGGCCCATTGTGTGGAATCCTTACCGACTCGTGGTCGGTCATGGTTCTTTCCGAGCTAGACCTCGACTACCGCCCAGTCAACATTATACACCCT
Organism: Cocos nucifera; assembly: GCA_006176705.1. Taxonomy (NCBI): domain Eukaryota; kingdom Viridiplantae; phylum Streptophyta; class Magnoliopsida; order Arecales; family Arecaceae; genus Cocos; species Cocos nucifera. The sequence continues at coordinate 38,805 of QRFJ01002549.1, read as the reverse complement.
GAGCAAATAAGGCATGCCGACTATCGCTCGTGATCCTTGTGCGTAATGGCCGACAATCCATGATTGGTTGATCGACTGAACAGAACTCGGCTCCTAACAACGACACAAGGTGACCGACCCTTAGTCATCGCTGACCAATCTATGTCTTGATGATATCTAGTTGGTACATCAAACCAAAACTCAAATGCCTGCCAGACGACAGCTGTTGCAAAGCTAATAAGATAACCATAACCACCATGTCCCGAGAATCTCGAGCGATAATCTCTCCACCTTGCGCAAACCTCACCCTGATCAAGCGGGATCGTGCTAACCAACTTACCAATTGAAGTTCCGGCCTTCTGTCCATAAGATGGCAAAAGAGGACCCCAAAAAAGGTACGACATTATTCTAATTCTCACGCATCTCCATCTATTGAACGAGATTCTGACTTAAGCGTTGGAAGGTCCTCACCAAAGTAACTTCTGGTCAGGACTTTTGTGCAGGTCTCGCCTTCGGGAGTCTCATCTTGCCGTCCACTCCAGCGTCCCGACATTGAGCGGATTCTCGCACCAACAGATGTCATTCCCAATGAAAGAATAATTTCGAGCAAACTATAAAATACAACACCATAAACTGCACTTACTTAGAACATGATAAAATTATTTAATTTAGAATTCTATTGTTAGGATTTGAATCCTAAAATCCTAATCATGTCTAGAAAATAAATGATGGGTCATTAAAATTCAAGTATTAAGATAGTAAGCATATTTCTTGCTTGTGCCTGACAGGCATGCAATACTCCTTTTTCTTGCTTGTACCTTATGGGCATGCAATACTTATGCTTGCTAGTGCTTGTGTGTCTAGCATTGGAGCATGCCATAAAACCTTGTTGGTAACAAGGATTTAAGTTGTAAATCATGATGTAGAACTCAAAAGATTATGGTGGTTCTTATTTATGCACTAATACACTGGATAACAGCAATAGTGCTCGTGTGTCAAAATGCATGTGTCCAAATGCATGGTGGACTGTAAAATTTGAATGCATTAGTCACTATCTACACATCTTAAAATGCACACAAAAATACAATGGGTTTTGATGCTTCAAAAAAAAAATGTATTTGTAGTTAAAGTTGTGCATATTTTGAGAACTCAGTTATAGATAAGAAACACTTTTTTCTAGTGTGGCTATCAGGGATTTTTCATGGACTAGAAATTTATGAAATTTCAATTTAAATGGCATAGCACCATACTGCATTGATTAAATTGGCTGAAAATAAGAATCTAGCTAAGCTGGTTTCTTCCTTTAGCCAGACCTTGTCACTTGCTTTTCATTTGCAAATTAGTGGCTCTCTAAAGAAAAAATAGGTGAAGAGGGAGGAGATAGGAAGGTGGGGGTGAAGGGTGTGGGATTTAGGTATTTGTGAGAGTGCAGGCATTAATTTACTAAAATATGAAACTGCTTCTAATACAACTTTGCCTATAACATTTAATACAACCTAATCCAATTTAAAAAATAGAAGTTCGATGACACTGAGAAACTATTCAACCAAAAAGTAGTGGAGAGAGCCAAAGGGTGGAAAACTCTGGTATTTATGGAAACCTTAATCTGTTCAAGACATTATCTAAGCTACATCTAATACAACTTGAATCGAGTTAGGGAGACCCTATTAGTCAAAGGAATGCTTCTGTTTAATCCTCTAAGGCATAAACATAAGGATAACTTCACTCATTAACTGAAAAGGAATGGTGAAGTTGTGATACGGTATCTTTGTAAGACCTAAGCTGATGATAACTGGTTCCAATTTTGATGTGCGCCATTTCAAGTTTTTGTTTGATTGTTGTTTGCTGACATCAAAATCTGTCCTACATCAGAATACTATATACAATTTTTTAGTGGCTTTTTTTATGAGCTTCTTATAATCAATGTCCGGATTTCATCTTCTTCAAGAATTTGATGAAGGGAAGAGAAGTTGATGTTGATGTTCGGCAGGCCATAATAGGCGGAGGAGGAAAACCCATCCTGATGTTACTGCCAATGGGAGATGATCGAGCTAGCAGTTATATATTGATGAGTCTGCTAAGAATTGTCTCCAAGTTGCACTGTAATAGCCAAATCCATTTCTATACCACATATTCATCATTCCTTTTGTTTAGGGTTTAATGTCCTTATTTGTTCATTACAGTTTCTGTGTTCTTTTCGCCAGTTCTGAGTTTGTTGTTCTTTGGTTTCTTCATAATTGTCGATGATATTATTTTGGGGTCCTTGTGAAAATGCCTGTCATGTTTTGTATACATGGGAATAAATAATATTCAGCATTTTTATGAGTAGAATCTTCCCAGTTTTGGTATGTGGATTGGCTGTCCTCTGGTGTCCTTATATGGTATATGAGTAGAATACTATTCCATCCCCAGCCTGTTGGGAAATGTATCCTAAAGCCAATCATTTAAGTTATAGATGATTAGAATTGGTATATGAATTATCAAATAATAATTATTATTTGGCTTATTCATCATAGAAGTTCTATCTTTCTTAAATGAACTCCTAAATTATGATGAAGTCCTTAGAACCACAATCAATCGATAAAGAAGGATTTATCAGATGGTTCTTAAACTGTTCATGACCAAATGATAAGTTATTAACAAGAACGATAACTTATCGAGTGTAGGTCGCTGTATGCCATATGTGTTGGTTGTCCTCGTAACTAAGTAATGTGGAGACATTGGTATGGCATCCAGGTGGAATGTAGAAGTACATCTGCACTGAATGTAACCAATATAGCACTCTACTGTCAAGAGTAGCTAGCATAGGCCGATGGGTATAAGTGTTCCTCCGATCTGAGATTATCATGATGACTTGCAAGCAACTCACTATACTTTGGTGCTAACCTATTTGCATTTCTAATATAGCAATGGAAGGCTTTTAGGTACAGTCAAGTACTTGTAGTCGGTGTATGAGTCAAGATGAGATTGACCATTCTTGATTAAGTTCAAAAAGAAAATGTCTCGCTGTGTTTCAATTTAGCAAAACTTAGACCTAGGTAATTCTCGTGAGGAGTTACGGAATTTGCAAAATTTTGAAACACAATATGAATGACTAATATGAATATTGACAGCTTACTCGAAGTCATCTTGAGCATTATTGGTTAAAGAGATAAATTATATGATAATCATAGGCCAGGGTTTTAAGAATGTTGCTTTACATACATTCGACCTATCCAGACGTCAGATATCATTGTTAGATGATCATTTTGATTGGTATAGGAATTGGTTTCTGTGCTACCGATTTAGATTCGAACCTATGGGGTCATGCACATTAGAAGTTATAACCTAATCAGATGGTTGATCGACGATTTAGAATCGTTCTAAGGTCAAACAATCAATACGATTGATGTTTGACCTAATGCAAGTGTTATAGGAGAATCAATTAGCAATTGGATTACTAATTGGCTCAATTTGATTGAGCAATTGGACTGAGATCAAGTCTAATTGAATTAGATTCAATTAAAATTAGTTTGGACTTAATTGGATTAAGTCTAATTGGTTTATTGGATAAGCCAATTGCAAGGACGAACAAGTCCTAGTTCAATTGGGACTTGAGTGCACCTAATTTCTAATTTGATTAAAAATTAAACATAATTTAAATATGATTAAATCTGATTTAATTAGGCTCCTAATTGGATTAGAATTGCCTATTGATTAGGTTAACCCAAAATTAATTTAGATTTGATTCAAAAGATTTTGATCTAGTCTAAATAGAAGAGTCCTAGTTAGACTATGATTCCTCTTCCCTTGCGCCACTAAGTGTCTCCACGCCCCACTAATTAATTTCAGATTTTTTTTGTGAGTTTCTCCATGTCTAAGAAAGGTTTTCCACGTCCACATCTAGTTGGTTTTGAAAAAAAATTACTTGGTCGAATTTTGGAGTTGGTTTGAATTTGAACTCTATTTGATGGAGTTCCAAATTCTCAAAACTCTCTTCCTCCTTTATGGAGTTTTTTCTCTATGCCTCTTGATTATTTTGCGCCTATTTTTCCTTTTGGCATTAACTTCTGATTCCCCATGCACAAAATATTGGAGGCGTCCAAGAGTTGGACGCCCCTCAAACTCTTTGGTTTATTACCATTTGTGACTAGGTTTTGACCTAGTCAATAATAAACATGGGACACCTCCTATTTGATAGGGTGAGGACGTGAAAAACCCTTATTTTTCTATGGTAAAAACCAGAAGAAAAAGGAGGATTGGCGTGGAGGTTTGGGGTGCCAAAAATCTGTTGGATCCCGGTACCTCTCTGATACCAATTGTTGGAGAGAAGAAGAACAAAGTTGATGGCCAGTACCTAGGGCTTAAAGTTGGAACTAGAGAGAGAAGAGTAGAGAGTTTTTAGAGAGAAAAGCTCAATTGTATTCCACTCTATTGTAAAGATACAAGACCTAGGTTTAAATACCCTAGGATTTTTGTTATACCATATGAACCCTAATAAATCCAAACCTCAGCAGAAAAACTCTCCTAGGCTAACCCAATATATGAAAGCACTCATCAAGCCCATATACATATGTTTCACATGCTCTCATCCTCTGGATCTGAACCCAACCTATATATGAGTTAGCCCCCTTAAGACCTTATTGATCTAGGCCTTAAGATCCTAGGATAAAAGCCTATCCTAAATCCAAGCAGAAAATCCCATCCAGTTCTATTCGCAATCGTCGAGCTGGCTCTGTCAGGAGCCGAGCTAGCTTGGCTGCATCTTGCCCGAATGCTGTCTTCTTTCTGCTTGAGTCAGCTCGCTCGACTGCGCCCCGAGTCGGCTTGGCCTCAGCTCGAGCTGGCTTGACTGCGTATTCGAGCCAGCTCATCTGTGTGTCAGTCCCTGTCTTGACTGATTCTTTTTCTTGGCTTTGGTCCTTTGCTCCACCTTATGTCCCAGATCTTCGGAGCACCTACTAAGCCCCTCAAGGTTCTCACACCTGAACCTCGAGTCCGTGCAAGGCTACACGCTGCCTTCACCTAGGATAACTCCTATCCTAGCCCTAGGACTCACACCCATCCTAGTCTTCCGGAGCCAACACCGTCTCCTCCTATGGCCTCCCAAGGTTTGGGAGCACTACACCAAATCCTACAATCTCCATCTTTGTGTGCCCAAGTCTTGGCATACCTGGCAATGTTTTCCTGCACGAACCCACCGTCGATGCATGCCCTGACAGCTCTTTATGCACATCTTGCCACCGCCATTCTTCTTCAACTGCTGAGCTCTTTTTGAGGCCTTTGGGATGACTGCCTCCACCGCTGAAGATCTTGGCTTGCTTCTATGCACCATCCTTGGAGTTGTAAGCATCTTTCTATTTAGCAGCCGCATTAACTATTCTGGACTTTCCTAGAGAATTTGCAGCAATCCTATGCCGGCGCCTGCTGCATACCTTGACACAATCTCCTCAGAACATCGCCTATCCTCCCACACGTGTTGCTCCACCTAGAATTATGCATCTCCGACGTTGGTGCTAGGATATTGGTCCTCCTGCACTCCGTTCTGAACTCGTGTCACATCTCTCTCCATCTATCCTTTGTCCGGTGCTTCATCTGAAACCAAAATCCCCTAATGTCGTAGAAGCCGACTCTATAATTGAGTCCCCCAAAGACAATCACTCAACGTTGCACTACTGAGCCTGCTGCTATGCCTCGAACACCGTCGATGTCCCTTCGGACCCTCCGTACTCTACAAACCTGTCCAAAACTATCTCAAATACACCACATCCCGCGAGCTCATTTGAGACCACCAAGAGCATATCTGACTCTTCACTTGCAACGACTGAATTGATGGAATCTAAGTTTTCTCCTTGCACTTCTTCCAAAGCAGACATTCTCGCTTAAAGTGCCATGCTTCACCACACTTGAAGCATCTCTTGGATCCCCTGCTGTCCCTTTACTGACCCTTCTTTCTTTACCTGGGCCTTTCTGAAACTATGAGACCCTCCTGGAAGATCTTTCTTTTCGTCATCCGTTTCCGCTGCTCGTTGGACCTTAGCACTGATATGATCTCCTCGTACACCAGCGTCTCCATATCATACATCAACGTCATCACCAATGGATTGAAGCTTCCGAGTAGCGAACATAGCAATAATAAACTTTTGTCCTCCTCTTCGAGATCCATCCCAATGTTGAGCAAATCCATGCTCATCCGATCGAACCGCTGAATATGCCCTGCAACATCCTCGTCTTCTTGCATTCGAAGATTGTACAGTTGCTTTTTCAGCATCAACTTGTTACACATGTTCTTTTCTATGTACAACTGATGTAATCTCAATCACAAACCCTTGGGTGTCTTCTCCTCCAACATGTCATACAGCACCTCATCTACCAAACAAGTCCTAATCGTAGCACATGCCCTTTTTTCCAAGGACACCCACTCCTGGTCTGTCATCTTTTCCGGCCTATCTTTCAAGGCCGAATCCAATTTCATCTGAACCAGCAGATCTTCCATCCTAATCTTCCACATCGTGAAACTTTTCTTTCCATCAAACTTTTCAAATGCTATCTTCAACTCGCTGTTCTCCATGATCGTATGAATCAAAAACAGCAAACAGGTGGATCTAAAAAAATACCTTGACTAGGGATGGTGGACAGCAGTCCTGTGATCTCTTTCTTCCTCATGAAGCCTGAAGAAAGCCTTTAGATCTGAACCTCGCTGCTGATCTCTGCTAAAATCTGATCTTCTTCCTCCATGCTCAACCAGGCTCTGATATCACTTGTTGGATCCTGGTACCTCTCTGATACCAATTGTTGGAGAGAAGAAGAACAAAGAAGATGGTCGGCACTTAGGGCTTAAAGTTGGAACCAGAGAGAGAAGAGTAGAGAGTTTTTAGGAAGAAAAGCTCAATTGTATTCCACTTTATCGTAAAGATACAATACTTGGGTTTATATCCCCTAAGATTTCTGCTATACCATGGGAATCCTAATAAATTCAAATCCCAACTGAAAAACTCCTCTAAGCTAATCCAATACATGAAAGCACTCACCGAGCCTATGTATATATGTCTCACATGCTCTCATCCCCTGGATTTGAACCTGACCCATACATGAGTTAGCCCCCTTAAGACCTTATTGGTCCAGACCTTAAAACCTTAAGATAAAAGCCTATACTAAACCGAAATAGAAAACCTCGTCTAGTTCTGTTCGCCACTGTCGAGCCGGCTCTGTCAGAAGCTGAGCTGGTTCGGTTTCATCTTGTCCGAATCCTATCTTCTGTCTGCCTGAGACAGCCGACTTGGCTGCGTTCCGAGCCAGCTCGGCCTCAGCTCGAGCTGGCTTGACTGCGTATCCGAGCTAGCTCGTCTGTGTATCAGCCCTTGTCTTGGCTGATTCTTTTTCTTGGCTTTGGTCTTTTGCTCCACCTTGTGTCCCAGGTCTTCGGAGCATCTACCAAGTCCCTTAAGATCCCCACACCTGAACCTCGAGTCCATGCAGGGCTACACGCCACCTTTACTTAGGAACTCCTGTCCTAGCCTTAGGACTCACACCCGTCCTAATCTTCCAGAGCCAATACCCTAGCTCCTCCTGTGACCTCCCAAGGCTTGGGAGCACCACACCAAATCCTACAAAATGTTGGAGAAAAAGCTTCTTTAAGACATCAAAAGTTGATGTCTTGTAGAGATAAAGGTAAGAGAAGATTGTCTTCTATTGTGATTTTCTTTCAAGGAGTTTTTCTCTCTTACTTTTGTGTGATTTTTTTTATAAGAAAAATCTAAGAGAGAAAGAGAGGGCGTGGAAGATGAATGCTCCAAGGAGTTGGGGCATGGTGGTCTCTTTTGGACCTGATTTGATCATGTCCTGATGAGAAGAAAGTGAAGAGAAGATAGTCTTCTCTTAGGGTTCTTTTGTGAATCTTTTTTTCTCAATTTTTGTCTAATTTTTTTATGAGAAAAATCAAAGAGGAAGAGATTTGGAAGCATGAAAATATGCTAGAGGAGGTCTCCTCTTGTCCAGGTATAGAGATCAATTTAGAATATCAATCGTTAATGTCCGAAAAGAGAAGATCTATCTTCTCTTATGGCTTTCTTTATGTTTTATTTTTTGATTTTTGGGAGAACCAAAAGTTGGTACTCTCTCTTATTCCTCTTATTCTTCGTCTCTTGGAGTTTCCAGGAGATCTGAAGAATATTTTTTGATTAACCATCGGGAGGGATCTGCAAGAAGCTAGCACTTAGAGTAGATCTTCGTTCGACGAACCTCCGATCTGTGTTGCAGCCTCGTGTGGACTATCCGTAGAGGCCGGATGCATGTGCGGCTCCAAGCAACAAGGATAACAACGGGACTCAACTGCGATGTTCTCGACCCGCAAAGGTATAAGATTCGATCTCCAATCTAACCTAAATATGATCTAGGATTTCTAGAATAGTTCTAAATCTAGGTATTGATTTGATCAATACCAACTATTTTTGTTTTAATTTTCAGATTTATGTTTGTATCATGACATGTATAGATCCTGGATGTAGGGTTTAGTGATTAGATCACATGCATAATTAGATTAAATTGTTTAATCTATGTCTTCTGATGCTTGTAAATTCGAAAAAATTTTGAAATGCATGCATGAAACCCTGCACATTTATCAATAGTGGTATTAAAGCATCTAGGTTCTTTTATGACATGATCATGTTTGCATTAGAATAAATTTAAAAATAAAACATTAAAGATCGCACATACTGATATAAGGTTATCCTATTGTAAGGTTGACCCCTTATAATGAAAGGTTGTCCTAGTATGTGCTGATCTATTTTTTTTGAATCATGAATAAGTTAGATATGATCTGAATAATTTTATGATTTATTTTTTAATTTTAAATCTAAAATTAAATAGATATTAAATCTATTTTACATTATTTAAATTAGATTTAAATAATATCAGGTCACACATACTAGTTATAAGATTGTCCTGGTGTAAGATTTATCCTTTACAGTGGAGAGGTTGTCCTAGTATGTGCTTCCTAAATCATAAATAAGTTAGATAAGATCTAAAATAATTTATGATTTATTTTTAGATTTTAAATCTAATATTTATTGATTTGTGATCTGATTTTGATTATTTAGATATGATCTGAATAATATGTGTTTCATGTTTAGGTTTAGTTCCTTAATACATATGCTTAATATGTAACTTTATTCTAAATCTAGTTTGAATATGTATGACATATGTGATTTATGGAACTTAAATTGTGAACTTACTTTCTGCAAAATCTTAGATTCGAAACTCTAGGACATGATCTAAACAGTGAAACAAATCAGATCTAAAATCATGAATTGAATTCGATTCAATGTAAATTATTTACATGACTTGAAAATGTTTCAAATAATTAAATCAGAAACTAGTTCTGAGGTTCCAAACCCCAACCTATCAGCCTTGAACTTAATTGAGAATTAAGTGATTATTTAGGATCTAGGTTTGTGATTTGAAGATCCTATGACAATTTCATAAATCATGGGTTAAAGGGTTATGGGTTAGCTTTGATCAGGTCCTTAACTGGTTTAGACCTAGAGTTAGATTAAATATGGACTAAGTTAAGAAATTGATCAAATCTAATTAATAATTAATTAAGATTAGGTCATTTCTTTTCTATAGATCAATTCAATAGTTGTAGTTGATCAAAGTTCATACATCTAACAAATGGATACTGATCGTGGCTCAGTGGTCGAGCCCGAGTCTTTAGGTAGACCAAATCAAAATTGATAAATCGATTGGTGTCTAAGGTAAGTCTGGCATTTCTAGACCGGTGGTTTTCAATTGGCAATCCGCTTACTGGCCATTTTTTATGGTGTCTAAGGCAAGCTTTGGCAGACCCTCCAATCGATCTTACTTACCTGGCCAATGTGGTTAATCAGCTTTTGATTAGGTTGCTCATTGATTCGTGCTAACCCATGTCACATAGAAAATCAGTGAGACTAATTTTATTCAATGAGACTGATCTAGGTGCCTATGGATCCGAATTGATCCTAGTCCTTATAAATGACTGGAGAAGTCAGTGGAAGGATTTGACTTGATGAAGTTAGTGGGAGCAAATTAGTCCATGTCTTCTCTATTCTTAAATCATATTAAAATTTTAAATCCTCTAAAATTATTAAGTCCTTAAAATGATAAAGTTACGGAGATAACTAAGTCAGCCTCCTATTAAGTTGGATGATAATGGATCCATCAACTCAATAATCATTGGAGGCCCAAAGGCTTTGTACTTATTGACTAATGAAATTATCATTCATAATATGATAACTTGAAAGTCTCTCTAATGATGGTTAGATTGACCAACCAAAGTTGGACTTAATTATTCGTTGGTTAGATGCACCAAGTATGATCATGTTAATGGTTGGACCTAATCGGATCCTTGCAGTAGAGGCCAAAACCTACTGATTAGATTTCTGGGGCAAAATTAAATTACTAAAAGTTGTTTAGAGAAATAATTGGTTAAAGAACTTACCCATAGATGTACGTGGGTTGACCGGCCAAAGTCGAGCTTGTGTGCAGTCTATGTGGATTCTAGTATCTACTAGAAAAATAAAATAATTCTTCGAATTGGAGGTAGAGGCTACCAATTCGTACAAAATAGTGAAAGAATCTTTAGACTAGAACAAGTCTTTAGGCTTAAAATAATTCATATACATTAGGTCTATGTTCTCTTTTCTCACAGAATAAGGCTAAACCTTAATTGCTCTAATCACTGTTAGACAGTGATGACTTATGAGATCCAACCTCGATAATTAGTATCGGAAGTTGAATTTGGTTCAGCAGCACAAAAGGATTCGTGTTGGAACTTATAAGTTCAGTCAAAACAAAAAGGTCTGAGACTAACTAGATTCAGGCAGAGTGCTTCTACTATAAGAAACAGTGTCATTGAAAGAAGAATTGTCTTGCTTCTCTTAACCTCAACAGGCTGAACAAAAGAAAGGAGTAAGAGTTGCTCATTAAGGATGTTATATGATAACACCTTAAAATTTCTCTATTTAAGTTTCTACTATCTGGGAATTGGATATCGGTAGTCCTATGCAATTTGTTGCAAGGACTATAGGTAAGTGGAATGTTTGAAAATGGTGAGAAATACCTGAATATTGGGGATGGAAGTTTTATTCTGATCCTAACTTTAGGAATTGTCGAGCTCATTTTCAAAAGTTGTCATTTTAAGTGGTAGTCACTATTGTCCATAGTTTATAATGAATATAATCTTTGTTGGCCTTCTAGCCAAAGATGATCATTATTTATCTATAAAGGAAGATTATTGTGATATCATTATGAATGATGTTACAATAATGCATGGACAACATTGAAATGGCATATACTTTATCAAAGCCTATTAGTGTAATATACACAACTAATAAAGACCCAAGTTAGATAATGTCACGAATATCTACCTTTGGTATTTAGGGTTAGTCATGTTAACAAAAACAAGATGAATAGGTTAACCTTAGAGGAAAATCTCGATATCAATGATTGTGAATCATTGCTAACCTGTGAGTCTTATTTTCTTAGAAAGATGACAAAGTCACCTTTTACTAGAAAAGGTGAATGAGTCGGTGAGGTTCTAAGTCTCATACATAGTGATGTATGTAGACCTATGAACTCAAGTGTCAAAGAAGGATATCAATATTCATTGTGATTATAGACGACCTATCTAGGTATGGATGCATCTAGTCTGAATCATTTGAAATATTCAAATAATTCAATAATGAAATAGAAAAATAAACTGGAAAAGATATTAGAACTCTTCGATCAAATCGAGGAGGTGAATACTTATCTAGTGAGTTTTTTGACATATCTAGGAGAATAGGATTCTCTCACAGTGGATTCCTTCCGAAATACAATGTATCGGTAAGAAAAAATCGAACATTATTAGACATGGTTCATTCCACGATGGGATTTACTTATCTGCCTGCTTTAGGGCCATACTCTTATGACTACTTGTTTTACTCTAAAAATTTATTCCGAGTAAATCTGTTATAAAGACTCTATATGATATGTGAATTAGATGTATGCTTGAATTCTCTCACCTTCGAGTCTGGGGTTGACAGGTCTATGTCAAATATTTGCATACAGATAAATTTGGATCCTGGTTCGATAGGTATTTATTTATAGGATATCCTAGAAAACTAAGGATTATTAATTCTACCATGCTCAAGAACAAAAGTTGTTCTCAGTAGCAGGGCATTCCTTTTGGAAAGAAGTTTCTTAGAGAAGGAACTGATGCCTAAAAGTTGAACTTGAGGAAGTTCAATCGGTAGAGTGAATGGACACAATCTATTAAAGCTACAAAATCGGATTTGATTAGATCAAACCCGAAGCCCATTAATTTGGCATCTTTAAAGAGATTCGGTAGAGTGCCGCATTAGCTAGACAGATACTTCGGTATCTAGGTCCGGGACGACGATCCTGTTGAGCTCGATGAGAACAACAAGGATCCGATCACCTATAGGACTGCAACGTAGAAGTCTGACTCTGAAAAGTAGTTTGGAGCCATGAAATCTAAATTGAAGTCCATGAAGATCAATAGTGTGTGGACGCTAGCTGATCTACCTGAAGAGATAAAATCCATTGGATGCAAATGAATTTTTAAAAGGATTAGAGTGGCGTAAACGGGAAGGTGTAGACCTATAAAGTCCATTTGGCTACATGTGTTTCGAACGTATGTCTTCGTTATGAACAAAGATGGACCTTGCATCTATAAATGGGCAAATGATTCTGTAGTGTTATTTCTTGTATTGTCTGTGGATGACATTCTTTTAATCAGGAATGACATTCCAGCATTACAAGAAACAAAGGTTTAGCTATCATCTTGTTTCTCCATGTATTAGACCAGATATGGTATACTCACTAGAGATAGTGTGCAAATACCAGTCTAATCTGGGTGAGAACCACTAAAAAATTATAGGAACAATCCTTAAGTATTTGAAAAATACTAAGGTCCAGTGATTCATATATGGAGAAACTGACATAAAACATGGGGAATACTTTGATTTTAGTTTTAGTCAGATAAAGACGACAGCAAGAGAGTGTCGGATCATGAATTTATCCTAATAGGAGGAGCAATTTGTTGAAAAAGTTTCAAGCAGAAAATTGTAGCCTATTCTATTAGTGATGTAGAGCACATCGTGGCATCTGATGCTACCATGTAGGCTGTGCAGTTGCTAAGATTCATTAACAAGTTTTTGAGTGGCACCCTCAAAAGATGTTCCAGTCCTATCGTAACACTGGAGCCATAGCTCAGGCTAAAAAATCAAAGGACCAGCATATTCTGCATCACTATCACCTTTGATTTTAGATTAGGATAAAGTCGACCTTTAGAAGATCGATGGAAAAAGAGAACTTGACCAACCCATTTGACAAAGCCTCGGAACTAAGGAATTTTACTAGCTCAAGTGGAAGATAGGATATTTGATATTATTCTGATTGGCTTTAGTCCAAGTGGGAGTTGTTGAAAAATGTGTCCTAAAGCCAATCATCTAAGTTATAGATGATTGAAATTGGTATATGAATTATCAAATAATAATAATTATTTGGCTTATTCATCATAGAAGTTCTATCTTTCTTAAATGAACTTCTAAATTATGATGAAGTCCTTAAAACTATAATCAATCGATAAAGAAGGATTTATCGGGTGGTTCTTAAACTGTTCACGATCAAATGATAAGTTATTAACAAGAATGGTAACTTATCGAGTGTAAGTCGCTGTATGTCATATGCATTGGTTGTCCTCGTAATCAAGTAGTGTGGAGATACTAGTATAGCATCTAGATGGGATGTAGGAGTATATCTGCATTGAACATGACCAATGTAGCACTCTACTATCAAGAGTAGCTAATGTAGATCGATGAGTATAAGTGTCCCTCCGACTTGAGATCATTACGGTGATTTGCAAGCAACTCACTATATTTTGGTGCCAACCTATCTGTATTTCTAATACAACAACGAAAGATTTTTGGATACAGTTAAGTACTTGTAGAATCGGTATGTGAGTCAAGATGGGATTGATTACTCTTGATTAAGTTCAGGAAGAAAATGTCTCGCTATGTTTCAATTTAGTAAAACCTAGGCTTAGGTAATTCTCGTGAGGAGTCACGGGATTTGCAAAATTTTGAAACACAAATGGATGACTGATATAAGTATTGACAACTTACTCGAAGTCGTTTTGAGCATTATTGGTCAAAGGGATGAATTATACAGTAACCATAGATCAGAGTTCTAAGAATGTTGCTTTACATACATTCGACCTATCCGGACATCGGATACCATTGCTAGATGGTTATTTCGATTGGTACAGAAATTGATTCCTATGCTATCGATTTAGGTTCAAACCTATGGGGTTACACATATTAGAGGTTGTAATCTGATCAGATGGTTGATCAACGATTTAGAATCGTTCTAAATTGATTGATGTTTGACCAAATGCAAGTGTTGCAGGAGGATCAATTAGCAATTAGATTATTAATTGACTCAATTTAATTGAGCAATTGGGCTGAGATCAAGTCTAATTGAATTAGATTCAATTAGAATTGGTTTTGACTTAATTGGATTAAGTCTAATTAGTTTATTGGATAAGCTAATTGTAAGAAAGAATAAGCCATAGTTAATCGAAACTTGAGTGTACTTAATTTCTAATTTGATTAAAAATTAAACATGATTTAAATTTTATTAAATCTAATTTAATTAGGCTCCTAATTGGATTAGAATTGCCTATTGATTAGATCAACTCAAAATTAATTTGGATTGGGTTCAAAAGATTTTGACCGAGTGTAAATAGAAGAGTCCTAGTTAGACTAGAACTCCTCTTCCCTTGTGCCACTAAGTGTCTCCATGTCCCACTAATTAATTCCAATTTTTTTTATGAGTTTCTCCATGCCTAAGAAAGGTTTTCCAAGTCCACATCTGGTTGGTTTTGAAAAAAAAATTGACTCGGTCAAATTATGGAGTTGGTTTGAATTTGAACTCTATTTGATAGAGTCCCAAATTCTCAAAACTCTCTCCCTCCTTTATGGAATTTTTTCTCCACGCCTCTTGATTATTTTGCGCCCATTTTTTCCTTTCTTTTGGTGTTAACTTTTGATTCCCCATGCACAAAATATTGGAGGAGGCGTCCAAGAGTTAGATGCCCCTCAAACTCTTTGGTTTATTACCATTTGTGACTAGGTTTTGACCTAGTCAACAATAAACATGGGACGCCTCCTATTTGATAGGGTGAGGATGTGAAAAACCCCTATTTTTCCATGATAAAAATCAGAAAAAAAAAGGAGGATTGGCGTGGAGATTTGGGGTGCCAAAAATCTTGGAGGAAAAGCTTCTTTAAGACATCAAAAGTTGATGTCTCGTAGAGACAAAAGTAAGAGAAGGTTGTCTTCTCTTGTGATTTTCTTTCAAGGTGTTTTTCTCCCTTACTTTTGTGTGATTTTTTCTATAAGAAAAGTCTGAGAGAGAAAGGGAGAGGGTGTGGAAGATGAATGCTCCAAGGAGTTGGGGCATGGTGGTCTCTTTTGGACATGATTTAATCATGTCCTGATGAGAAAAAAGTGAAGAGAAGATAGTCTTCTTTTAGGGTTCTTTTGTGAATCTTTTTTTCTCAATTTTTGTCTGATTAGAGGAAGAGATCTAGAAGTGTGGAAATATTCTAGAGGTCTCCTCTTGTCCAGGTATAGAGATCAATTTAGAATATCAATCATTAATGTCCGAAAAGAGAAGATCTGTCTTCTCTTATGGCTTTCATTATGTTTTATTTTCTAATTTTTGGGAGAACCAAAAGTTGGTACTCTCCCTTATTCCTCATCTTATTCTTCATCTCTTGGAGTGTCCAAGAGATCCGAAGAATATTTTTGATTAATCATCAGGAGGGATCCGCGAGAAGCTAGTACTTCGAGCAGATCTTCGTTCGATGAACCTTCGATCTGTATTGCAGTCTCGTGTGGACTATCCGTAGAGGCCGGACGCATGTGCGGCTCCAAGCAACAAGGACAACAACAGGACTCAATCGCGGTGTTCTCAACCTATGCAAAAGTATGAGATTTGATCTCCAATCCGACCTAGATATAATCTAAGGTTTCTAGAATAGTTCTAGATCTAGGTATTGATTTATCAATACCAACTATTTTTGTTTTAATTTTCAGATTTATGTTTGCATCATGATATGTTATATACCTTAGATGTAGGGTTTAGTGATTAAATCACATATATAATTAGATTAAATTATTTAATCTATATCTTCCGTTGCTTGTAGATTCAAAAAAATTTTGAAATGTATGCATGAAATCCTGCACATTTACCAACACAACCAAACCGTCGGTGAGTGTGCCGAGTCTGTGTACTGGCCACCAGGGGCCCACAGCCCCACTGATGCAGTGTGAAGGGCTTGGAACACACCCCACCTCGGGGATTGGTTGGGTGGTTGGGAAGGGTGGTAACTGTACCCTGTCAACAGATGATCCACACTCATGGATACTCATTTTGTTTGGGAAACAGACTCCTTAAGATACTGATCCATCAATTTAGAAGTATTATTTCTTATGATGAAATGAGTCTAGGGAAACTGAGACGGGAAACTATCCTATGCAGCTGATTTCTTGCCCAAACGAACAATATGACAGGTGGCGTTTATAGAACCTGTGTAGTGTTTGTTGTTTATTATTTTGCAATCAAGTTGTTAAAGGTATATAGAAGTCATCTTCTTCTTTGCTTTCCTGATTGTAAGAGTTTTTCCCTTCTCTTGTAGTCCCTGTAACATTTTCATATTACTGGCATATGCATATGAAGCCTTTTGTTATGCTTATGAAAATCAGAATTTCTTGTTGTTTAATCAGACAGTTTTATATTTCAAGCACTAATTGAATATATGGAGATTTGGTCATGAACTGCCCTGTTGAAGAGAATGTTTTACATCCAGGCTTAGAATCATAAAAGAGAAGGGTTAGACCTAAAAAGACTTTTAGTTAAGGAGAAGGAATTAGAAGTCAATTACGATTTCTATCAGTTTTGTTTAATGCAAACTAATGGTGCTGTAGGATCCATGATGTGAACTCCCTGAAAAACATGTCATTCATAATTTATGCTTGGACCTAAATATGTTGATCTGCCTGTTGTGATTTCATCAGTACTGCATAAGATCCTTATAACAATTTCTGTGCTTTATGAAATACTACTGACACAGATTTTTGAAAACTAAACTTGGTTTACTTGTGGTATGCTCAACGAGTTTGCGGTAGCTTAATTGCTTAATAGAGAGCAAGGAGAAATATGGTTCTTATTTATATTGGAGAAAACATATGATACAGAATCAAGAAAGAGTTTAATTTTTGGTGAGTAAATTAGATGTTAAATGTGCATCGAAGGCGACAAAACATGCAAATAGGGACAATGTCAAATTTGTCAACTATTTCATGGTAGTATTAAGCTGTCTTTAGTATAGTTGCAGTCTTTAACTTTTTTGGCTTGTTTTGTATTCATTACCTATTGATCATGGGAGAAGTTCTATTTTCCATGTAATTTGCAAGCTAGTATAGAGTTGGTTAATAATATTGCCAAGGATTTAATACTGCTGCTTTGGTTTGGTGCCACTCGTATGGTATCATTCTGACAGAAAACAGTACTGGTAGTGCTGCGCCACAATGGATCTCTCTTGAACTGGCTATGCTAGTTTGTACTGGTTGTGGACGAACAGTCCGTATTGACTGTGACAGTTACATTCAAGTTGCTTTTTGTTCTAGTTGATGCTGATTGTCATCATCCATCTCGACCATACTAGTAACTTACACTCTGGGAAAAAACTGATATGGGACTCATTGTTGTAATTCAAACCCTCAAATGAAGAGCTGAGCGTGAAATTAGTATCGCAGGAGGAAGAAGCTTTGAGGAATGAATGTTACAAACTAGTTTTAACTGTATTGGAGTTTAGAGTAGATTAATTTCAGCTTTAATACAAATTTGCAGTCTCTTCATTTCTCTTTTGGATTGATTTTTAAGGTCTCATTTGGATATTAAATTTTTGCTTGACATGACTTTTAATGATTTAGCCCACTGATGAGTTCCTGTTGCACATGCAGCTGATAGCTCTGGGCGGTCAAAAGATCAGGACCTCTTGTCTCATCTTTTATGGAACCTTTCCAATCTTGCTGGTTCATTTGATGCAAGAAACCTTTCTGGCCTTCTGCATGCATCTCAAGATCCACAAAAACTTGGAACCACTGCTGTAACATCGTCAGATGCGGCTAATACTTTGCTTCCAAATGGTGCTCCTGCACTAGAATCTGCGAGGCCCTTAATTTCAGCTTCTAAAATAACTTATACCAGTGGTACTCAGGGTTCTCCTCTGAAGCCAACTAATCTTATGGGGCTAGTTGCTGCAACTACGATAGAGATGCCTTCAAAAATGATGGCTTCTCCAGGTGGGACTCCGCAAGCAGTTTCTTGAAGATCTGCAGCCTAAGTGACAATATACAACATGCTTTAATCTAATTGAAAGCTTTATTCTGATTTCATTGTATGCTTCCTGCAGAGTCTACGGTCAAGAGAGTCAGGTTGAAGGACTTTGATTTGAACAGCACATATAGCGAAGACTGCAGCGATGGATGTGAGAAGTCAGCAATCGCTGTACATATGGGGACTGGTTCTCCTAATTGTCCATCATGGTTGCTGCAGGATTCATGACAGTCAAGTCAACCTCAAACTAGTTGGAATTCAGATTCAACATCAGCTCATTCCCTATCTAGTTCCAATGGAGATGCTCAGGTATATCATTTCTTCTAGTTTTTATATACAGCAACATTTTCATCAAGATGGTTATGAGATCGCCTTGTTAAGTTATGAGATAGCCTTGTTTACTAGACAGTAACATCCAGATTGCGACATAGAAAAGACAAACAATTATTTTATTAGATTTTGTAATTTTAAATTTGTTTGAAAAGATTCTAATTGAATTTTTGGACAGATTTATCTTTTTGATGTAGTTATCAGTTTATGTCAAGTGCAAGTGTTTCCACTGTGACACTCATCACAAATTTTTTTTTCTCTGCACATGTTTAGAGATGTTGGGCATGCAACACTAAATCTTATATGAGCTTGTAAAATTGTTGTAGATGCACACATGCAGTAATTTTCTGCTATTTATGTATGTTACATGTGAGAGGCTTTGACTTTATTTAAGTGCACATATTGCCTCTTATATTGAATTAACTGAATATATTCCCTCTTCAAGAGATGTGGTGTCAAAGTGCTTATCATCTTCTCTGATTATTGCATATCGTTAAGTATTTGCAGTAAGACTAAAATGAATTATTCATCACAAATGTAGCTGAGAATTTTGACATGTTTGCACCTTGAGGCATCATGGTCCTTGCTTTTCTCATTTCCATACCACTTATGACATGGGGATCAAGTGCTGTCTCGACACATGATTGTATCATCAATTGCCTTATTTAATTCCTCTATAGGCTGGTTGTCTGCACCTAGATCAGTTATTGGGATGGCCTGTTAAATCTACCGACACCAGATACTTGACCTTTAGCACTAGATGGTTGGGATTGGGTTTTCTTTATATCCAGCCAAATCGGGCTCAAATCTCTGAAGACCCTTAGTATCATCGCTGCTTTGTATCGAGAGGTTCACTATAATTTCACCAAACAAAGACAAGTACAAGTGGATGCTTGTATCTCAGGGGTGTCAAAATATGAATTAACCCATAGCCAAACCTGTGCTCCATCAAATCCGAAAATCAAACCTAATTTATACCATACACCTAGACCTGAGAATTTGTTGGGCAAGACTGGCTCTGGGCCAAGTAAAAAGACATGATCAAGCCGGCCTGCACTAGGCCTGTCTGAGCTTCAAGCCTGAGTTTTCCAAGCTCAAGCTGCCCTGAGATGGAAAAACATCAGGCCAAGATAATGCTGACCCGACCAATCCAAAATTGTCAAGTCTTAATCCCAAATAAGAGAGAAAGAGGGACTGGGGGTGAAATGGTGCCTCATGAGAGTGTTGATCTGGCAGTACTGGCGATGGTTGTCTTCTTCGGCATTGGTATCTCATTGTGTCTAGATCAGAGAGGGGGAGGAATGGTGTCTGATCCCATGGATTACATAGCAGTAGGAGAGAATGAAAGAGAAATCTCCTCTGGACGGTGATGTCCTTCTCCAGTGTTGATGACCTTGCTGGAAGTGTAGATCGGAGAGGAGGGAGGGAGACATTAGGAGAGGGTTGGCATACCTTTTCCCTTGTGATTAGGGCATGGAAGGAGTGGCCATGTGGCTATGTAATGTACAAACTTCATTATTTAGTTGGGCCGAGATGTGTTGGGCCAATATACATTTGAGTTGAGATAGCAGGCCAAGGTTGAAAATCGATTACAATAGATCTGAGATTAGCCATGCAGGCCAGAAGTTCTTTCTCAAGCTTGTCCAAAATTCGGGTCGCTAGGCCAGGTTGCTTTTGCTCAAGTCTAACCCATACTAAATGGTAGTATTCAAAACAATCGTCTAGCTGAGGCTGCATGTGAGGAAGTATGCTTTTATATTTCTACACTTTACTTTCATTATGGCCGATTCTTCTGGTTCTAGCCATTGATGAGTGGTCCTCAATCTGTCCGCTCCTTACCGTGCCACAGCTTTGTCATGACTCAAGCTCCAATCTGAATAGGCTTTTGCATAACTCCAGTGATAATTTCTGGAGAACAGGATCGATATATTGATGTAAAACCAAAAGAAAAATAAAAAAAAAAAATTAGAAAAGGAAGAAAACTCAAATCAATTCTCTTAATTTTTTTTAATCAATGATTCAGGTCTGAGGTTCTCCATACAGATGGAGTTTTTAAATAGAGAAACAAAAACATAACCTAATAAAACTCTAACAGTTGACTTGAACCATAACAGAACTCTTATTACATAATCCTAACAAAATTAGGAATCCCAATAAAATAGAATAATCTAAATTAATTTATAAAAATTAAATCCATAAAATAAATTAGGATTAGAGTTTAACGATGCTTCCTTCTTGAATAAGTACGCAAACCCTGATTCCTATCATTCCCTCCTGATTGGAAAAAACTCGACTCCGATGAGGAATTAATGTAATCTTCTAAAATTCCTGGATCGATATATCGTAGTTTTTTCTCAAGAATCCACGTAGCATCTAAATCTAGACGTCCTTGCCACTTGATCAAAAATCTTCGAAATCCTCCATCAACAGAAGAAATAATTTCATCTGTAAGAATGCGTTCAATTTAATCTGATAAAGTCGGAGAAAATGATGGAAGAAACGGAACTGGCACTGGAAGAGGAATGTGATCCCTGCTGTCACCTGCATGCATAGTAGGAGGCTCGAATGTGCCTCGATAAGGTATCAAGTCCTCAACATTGAAAATTGGACTGAATTTTAAATCAGAAGATAATTCTATATAATATGCATTAGGCCAAAGTTTACGAAGGATGCGAAAAGGATCGGTGGCTCGAGCATGTAACTTTTTAAATAAATTTCGTGGATAACATTCAGGATAAACACGAACCATAACATAATCACCTTCGTTAAATTCCAATTTTCTATAATGAGCATCGGCAGCAAGTTTATATTTTTTCTGTATTCATGGCAATATTTTTCCTGATTTCAGTATGAATTTTATTAATGTGTTTAGCAAAAAAAGTCATAGACTCAGAAGTATGGTTATTCATAGGTAAAGGAACAAGATCAATAGATTGACGGGGATTAAAATCATAAATAATTTCAAAAGGGCTTTTACCAGTAGACCTATTTACTGAATTATTGTAAGCGAATTCTGCGATAGGCAATGATAAATCCTATGTTCCTAGTTTATCTCCAACTAGACATCAAAGTAAATTACCAAGACTTCTATTTACAACCTCTGTTTGACCATCAGTTTGGGGATGAAAAGCTGAAAAAAAATTTAAAGTAGTTCTAAATAATTTTCATAGGGTTTTTCAAAAATAACCGACAAACTTAACATCACGATCAGATACTATTGAAGTGGGTAACCCGTGAAGTTTAACAATTTTCTTAAAAAATAACTTAGCAACAGAAGAAGCATCAGAAGTCTTATGACAAAGAATAAAGTGTGCCATCTTGGAAAATCTATCAACAACTACTAAAATTGAATCATGTCCCCTTGCGGTTCTAAGTAGACCAAGAATAAAATCCATACTAAGATCTTTTCATGGAGAATGAGGAATCGGTAAAGGAGTATATAATCCAGTATTTTGTTTTCTAGCCTTGGCTAGCTGACACATACGATACTGAGAGATAATTCGAGCTATGTCCTTTTTAAGAGAGGGCTAGTAAAATCTATCCTCAACCATAGCTATAGTTTTATTATGTCCAAAATGACCTGTTAATCCTCCTGCATGAAGTTTCCAAACAAGAAAATCTCGAAAAGATGTTCGAGGTATACAAAGATGACAAGCTTTAAATAGATGACCATCTCTAATGATAAAATCAATATATTCTTGACGGTTTCCTTGACTAACCTCTTGATAAATATCAGAAAAATCAGAACAATGCTGGTAATCATCTTTCACTCGCTCAAAATCAATTACCTCGGTATTCATGGATTGTTAGACAGTAATTACTCTACTTAATGCATCAACGGTCCTATTCTCAACACCAGCTTGATGTTTAAGAACAAAAGTATAATCCTGAAGAAACTCTACCCATTTAACATGCTTAGCACTAAGTTTCTTCTGGGATTGAATGTATCTAAGGGATAGATGATCAAAATATAGAACAAACTCTTTAGGTAAAAGGTAATATCGCCAATACCTAAGGGCTTGAACTACAACGTAAAATTCTTTGTCATACGTAGAGTATTTTTGCTTAGCTTCATTGAGTTTTTCACTAAAATAGGCTATAGGATGACCCTCCTGGCTAAGAACTCCTCCAATTCCTATACCTGATGCATCACAGGCTATTTCAAAAACTTTGGAAAAGTCAGGATGTATCAGTACATGTGTCTAAGTCATCCTAAGCTTTATTTCATTAAAAGCTCTAGCAGCATTAGTTGTCCAATGAAACTCACCTTTCTTCATGCAATTTATAATAGGGGCCATGATAGTACTGAACTCTCTAATAAATCATCTATAAAAAGAAGCTAGACCGTGAAAACTGCGAATCTCAGAAAGGGATTTTGGTTCAAGCCATTCTTTAATTGCTTTCACTTTCCCAGGATCAGCCATGATACCTTGGAAGGATACGACATATCCTAAAAACAATACTTGTCTCTGAAGGAATGAACACTTCTTAAGATTAATATATAATCTAGCAGATCTAAGAGTGATAAAAATTTTTCTAAGATGACTTAGATGTTCTTCTCTAGACCTACTGTAGACTAGAATATCATCAAAATAAACAACTAAGAATCTACCAATGAAGGATCTCAATAACTCAGTCATAAATCTCATAAATGTACTAGGAGCATTGGATAACCCAAATGTCATGACTAACCTTTCATAAAGTCCATCTTGGATTTTAAAAGCAGTTTTTCATTCATCTCCAAGTCAAATTCTGATTTGATGATACCCACTACGTAAATCAAATTTAGAATAAATTATAGAGTCAGCTAAATTATCAAGCATATCTTCAAGCCTAGGAATGAAAAATCTATACTTGACAATAATCCTATTGATGGCTCTGCTATCTATACACATCCTCCATGTACTATCTTTCTTTGGTGTCAAAAGGGCTGGTACGGCACATGGACTAGGATGAATATAACATTTCTGTATTAAACCTACTTGTCTTCTCATTTTCTCACGTTCCTTAGAATTCAACCTATAATGTGGAAGATTAGATAATTGAGATCCTGGAACTAAATCAATAGCATGCTGAATATCTCGTAAAGGAGGAAGGCCATCTGGTATTTCTTCGGAAGTCACATCCTTAAATTCTTCTAATAACTGTTCAATCTCAGGAGGTGGGTTATCTTGGATGTCTGAGGTTAATCTAATTTCACCTTTAGGAATGACTGCTAACATAATCTCAGACTCTAAACTTTTTTCTTTAAATTTCTTATGAGTTAAAATATGACAGTTTTTATGTTTAGGAGTTTGAGATGCATTCATTTTTTCTAAAAGGTCGGGACTCACTAGGTCTGGCAGGATTTAATCTAATTTTCTTATCTTTATATATAAATACATAGATATTCTCTCTACCAAAGTTATGGGCATCTACATCATAGATCTATGATCGACCTAATAAAATATTAGCAATCTCCATTGATAAAACATCACACATAATCTCAGCAGAATAAGTTTCCATTTTAATTGGTACTAGACAACATTCATTAATAGAGAGATATGTTTTGTCCACCAAGGTAATCCTATAAGGATGAGGATGATGTTGATGTTTCAGTTTTAATTGATTAATGACAGACTTAGATACTATATTCATAGAACTACCATCATCAATGATAAGTTTACATACATTATCCCCACATTATGCGTATGTGTGAAAAATATTAGTACGTTTCAAGCTTCAGAATCTATAGGGGTGGTGACTATACAGCGCATGATATTAACCTGACCTCCTAACTCTTCATATTCTTCTTCGTACTCTTTTTCAGAATTAGCTGGTTCTAGGGGATTAAAATCTTCTAGTGTATTTTCAGTTGAAATTATTTTTTTATATTCTGGTTCTATTATGAAGGTACGATGTGGACATTTAGTAGCTATGTGACCCTTTGCATGGCAATAATGACACTATGTTTGATGAACTAGCTGATTGAGAAATCTTTGGCATAGATTCTTGGATCCTGATTTCTATGGGAATTAGTCCGATACCTCCATTGATAAAACATCACACAATCTCAGCAGAATAAGTTTTCATTTTAATTGGTACTAGACAACATTCATTAATAGAGAGATATGTTTTGTCCACCAAGGTAATCCTATAAGGATGAGGATGATGTTGAGATTTCAGTTTTAATTGATTAATGACAGACTTAGATACTACATTCATAGAACTACCATCATCAATGACAAGTTTACATACATTATCCCTACATTATGCGTATGTGTGAAAAATATTAGTACGTTTTCAAGCTTCAGAATCTATAGGGGTGGTGATTATACAGTGCATGATATTAACCTGACCTCCTAACTCTTCATATTCTTCTTCGTACTCTTTTTCAGAATTAGCTGATTCTAGGGGATTAAAATCTTCTAGTGTATTTTCAGCTGGAATTATTTTCTTATATTTTGATTCTATTATGAAGGTACGATGTGGACATCTAGCAGCTATGTGACCCTTTGCATGGCAATAATGACACTATGTTTGATGAACTAGCTGATTGAGAAATCTTTGGCATAGATTCTTGGATCCTGATTTCTGTGAGAATTAGTCCGAAATGAGAAGGGGCTACTTGTGACATATTTCTTGTATGGCTAATAGGGATAGACCTGGACTGTCCAGATTCAGTAACAAAAGTAGCTCCTCTCCTTTGACTTAAAGTTCTATGAAATTTCTCTATTTCTAGGGCTTTGTGATAGGCCTCTCCTATAAAATCGGATGAATTTAAGGAGATTTCTCTTTTTAAATCATTCCGTAAACTGCTAATGAACTTAGAAACTAATTTTCATGAATCCTCAGATATATCACATCTCAACTGTAGATTCTCAAAATGAGTCATATAGTCAGTTATGCTAGTATTTTCTTATTTAAGAGTGTACCATTGATCTAATAATTGACCTTTATAATAAATAGGAATATATTTTTCTTGCAGTTTGAATTTCATTTCTTTCCAAAGTATTATAGAAAGATGTCCTATCCATTCTAAATTCCTTTCAACAGTTTGCTAATATCACTTGGCAGATCCTATTAATTTTATTTTTATGAAACGGATGCGAGAGGCATCCGACATGTGATACCACTCAAAATAAGACTCTAGATCTAATAATCAGTCATGGAAGGCTTCAGGATCCAATCTACCATCATAAGAAGTAACTTCTACTTTAACCCCTTTTAATGATTCTTCTAAATCTTCATGTCTGTTCGGATATGCTTTATATTATTGTCCTTGGGGTCTAAAGTGTCCAGAGTTTCGTGCATACCTAGTAGACTGTCTAGGATTCCTAAGTGTGGGATTTGGCGGCTCTACTTCTCCTTCAAAGCCTTCTCTTTCATATTCATCTATCCTAAGATAATGATAACCCTCAAAATTATTTATGGAGTGGTAGATAATTGGAGGGACTGTTGTATAGATCTGAGGTGCCTAAAAGGTTTCACTAGTATGTATAACATGGCTCTGGCTTCCAGTAGACTTAAGGTTTCGTGAAGGAGATCGATGAATAGGTTGAATACTAGGTGGATCGTCTTCTATAGGTTGTTTGCCTATTCTCGATTCTCTGAGGAATAATTGGCGTTCTATCTGTTGACCTATAAGATTTGCCATATCTACGCGACTGTTCACTTGGGTAGCATGAACCTCACTGATCTCAGTGCGAAGTTGATCCAAAGATTAGTAAATTTGATTTAAAGATTCTTAAAAGGTTGTTTGATTTTTTTTAACAGTTTCTAGTTTTTTTTTTCATTGCAGTTTGTGCATCTTTTAGATTACCAATAGCCATAATAGAGAAATTTAAAATTAATTTTAACTATGATGCTCACAGTAAAAATTATAAAGTCCAACTTAATGTCTATATTTCTGGTTTGTATAATAGCAAGATATGTGGGTGTTGGGTGTAAGAAATAGCAAATATGTGGGAGAAATATGGACCTAAGCAATTTTTAAATTACCTAAGATTTAAAAAATTCTAAAATTAATGGAGGGATTGTACCTTTTCACCTCGTGGTGAGTGCAGGTTGAAGAGCAAGTTTCTTTTTCTTGGATCTGTGGACCAGGTCTACAGACCGGACGGTCTATAAACCGCATAAGCAGGCGGCTGTAGACCGCGAGCCTTTTTTCCCTTCGTTTTATGGTCTCTAGGGCTCCAGTGTCCGACGAGCAGGGACGAACAGCAGCGGACTCTGGCTGGTTGACGGCGAGGCAAAAGACGATGGTAACGATGGTGATTCGACGACGGGGTGCCGGCAACGATGGGAAGGAAAAAAAAAGGCCGGTGATCTCAATCAGAGGGAAGATCAGAGTCTCCCACCTGATTGAGAATCCTGTTGGAGATCGGAAGGGAGACTGAAGCCGGCAATGATTGCGTCAATGTCGATGTTGATGAAGAAGTCTGCAACGACGGTCGACAGTGAAGAAGGGAGTGACGGCTGTCAGAGGTGGGCGGCTGCAATTCAAGGGGTCCGATGGTCTGCGACACAGAAGAAGGGGCAGAGAAAGTGCGGTGATGGATGGTCGAGGCAGCGTCGGCGGTTGGCAGTGGAGACGACATCGACGGCAATCGATCGACGACGAGGTGACCGAAAGGAGAAAGGGTGGGAAATGAAGTCGACGGAAGAGGCCTCCTTCCGCCGCTCCAAGCCTCCCACCCGATTGGAGCTCTTTGGGAAGGATCGTAGGTGACGTCGATGGCGGTCAGCAGCGGTCGGTGGCAGAGATGGTGATGGAAAGATAGACGGTGAGGCAGGTTGGACTGCGACAAGGAGTCTATCGAGGATTTTAGCAGAGAAGAAAAAAGAGAGGGAGATGTGTTCGGCGCAGAACGGATGGAGAGAAAGAGAGAGGGAAAAAGAGCACGTAGAATAAGAAAAAAATTGTAGGA
Source organism: Cocos nucifera (assembly GCA_006176705.1). Taxonomy (NCBI): domain Eukaryota; kingdom Viridiplantae; phylum Streptophyta; class Magnoliopsida; order Arecales; family Arecaceae; genus Cocos; species Cocos nucifera. The sequence goes on along the minus strand of QRFJ01002549.1, from coordinate 11,161 downwards.
TATTCGCTCTAATACCAAATTGATGTAAAACCAAAAGAAAAATAAAGAAGCAAAAAAAAAATTAGAAAAGGAATAAAACTTAAATCAATTCTCTTAATTTTTTTTAATCAATGATTCAGGTCTGAGGTTCACCATACAGGTGGAGCCTTTAAATAGAGAAACAAAAACATAACCTAATAGGACTCTAACAATTGATTTGAACCCTAACAAAACTCTTATTATACCTAACAAAATTAGGAATTTCAATAAAATAGAATAATCTAAATTAATTTATAAAAATTTAATTCATAAAATAAATTATGGTTAGGATTTAACGATGCTTCCTTCTTGAATAAGTATGCAAATCCTGATTTCTATCATATATGCCAGCGTTCAACACCATGTAGCATTTATTTGTAATGGCATGTTGGGCTCTTCAATTTGTATAACTTTATGGACGTTTGCATTTTTCTGTGTCTTGGCTCAATGAGTGGTAGACAAGAAAAGTCTCCTTATTTTATCACATTGTTGCTGCAGGGCAGGTTGTGCTGGACACACCTTTGCTTCCCAGATAATCGCAAGATTTTGTGTCACATCTATTGCTGTTTCTAGTTCTGCAAAGATTAACTTCACTGTGAAAGGTTTTAACCTAATTCAATCGAAAAAATAGGTAGGTTTTTTTTCCCCAATTCTTTTGTGTTCTTGCACACTTGATTATGTGATTTGACCATATTTCACCCCAAGGACTTCGGACATCGACTTCTTTTGCACAGAATATACCTCTGACTGCTTTTACTTGCTTCTGCATTATATTACTAATTATTGTTTTAGGTTACTCTGTTCATTTGAGGGAAAGTATTTGATCCAAGAAACAACACAAGCTCTAGTGAAGGGCATTGGTACAGGTGCTCAGCATGAGGGATCCCAGCACCTGAGCTTCTCTTATTCCCTCCCTAATGCAACAGGGAGAGGATTCATTGAGGTGCTGCAATGTTATAGTCATTTTTTTCCCCTTCCTCTCCCTTTTTCCATTTGGTTTCTCTATATAGAATCTCACTGTTGTCGGTTCCTTGAATTGTAGGTTCTGATTTCATGTTGAAGACCACGGCCTTAGCAATTGCTTCTTCCCCTTCATAGTTGCAGAAGAAGATGTATGCTCTGAGATACGTATGCTGGAGAATGCAATTGATGTGACCACATGTAAGGGCCATGAGCAAGAAAGAACTGATGCAAAAAATGCCAGAAATGAAGCTCTGGAGTTTTTAAATTAATTTAGTTGGCTTCTTAGAACGAACCACCTGAGGTCCAGATCTGAACAAATTAATTCTTGTCCGAATGTCTTTCACCTGACACAGTTCAGGCAGCTTTTGGCATTTGCCATGTATCGTGAATGGTGTGCGGTTGTGAAGAAACTGCTCGACATATTATTTAATGGAACAGTGGATGTGGGTGGGCGGTCTCCTGTAGAGCTTGCCTTTCAGAAAATCTGCTTCGCATAGCTGTTCGCAAGAACAGTATGTTAGATATATGTGCCCTAGAAGCCAGAATTGGCTGACACTTGTAATACACTTCTAGGGGCAAAATTGTAATTTTGACTATAATTAATAAATGGGTTATTTTCTATCACACGTGTATTTAGTGTCTGTGATACATCCTTTGAGTTAATGGTAATGATAATTCATATTTTCAAGAGTTGAAAATTTAAGACATGAATAATCATTATTAACTCATAAATAGCTCCCGACCATAGGATCATCACGAGGATGGTGATTGATCCGGAAGGTTGGTGTACGATCGCTTCTCTTTAGTAGATGAGTCTTGAGTCTACGGTGTGGAGACACCGGAGCGAGAGTACAGGTACTCGTTAGAGAACGAGGGCACTGAGCGTGACCACCTCGAGTAGTCATTAGGGAGTCTACCTTCTCGTCAATGACTGACTCGATGCTGCAGTAGTGTGTCTGGTTCTTTGACCTGAGATGCATCGGCAGTTCACCTTGAGGGTGTTATAGTTTGACTACACCATTACTCGGTCTCCTAGCCATATGGAACCCTGAGGTGTATGTTGGCTGTGACATGTTCATTGTAGGAACTGGATTGCATCAAGATGGGATCTATCTACCTCGGTGGTAGAGGAGTAGCCCTATGATGATCATGAGAATCAAGTCCTGAAGCCCATGGCCATGGCAGAGTGAAATAATAGAAAGAGTTTCTATTTAGATTTTCACATTGGACTCGAATCGAATGATTACATCATATGACAGAGACTAGGGTTTGACGAGTTCACCTTAACCCTAATCTGATCGGGGCTCAAGATAGAAGAACTTGAATCACACAGGTAGCTGCACCAAGAGGTTCGCATTCAGCTCTGATGGGTTGCCACCATATACTGCTAGGTGTCACTGGTGGATTTTGGGAGCAATTAGAATGATTTAGATGATCGATCATTCTAGCTGTTCGAATCAGAAGAGTTCTGATCCATCGAAAGGAGTTTCGATGATGTCGATGATAGAGATCATGACATATCCCATTACCATACAGAACTGAACCTAACTGGGTCACACAAACAAGGGTTTGAATCTGGTGATCATCAATTGAACTAATATAGTTCAATTGATCTGAATGAGATTCAATTAGGTTCAAGGAAATCGTGCTAGCACTCGATTGAACCTAACGTTCTTCTTTTGCTATCATAAATAAGTCGTCCTGTCTGAGCCAAAGGAGTTTGTGCTCAAACAGAAGTCTTCTTATGGTCTGACTGGAGGTTGTCCAAGTCAGAATAGGTTGTCTTATTTGTAAGACATTACCTGCCAATTTTGGTCACCTGCCATTTCTTGTTCTTTGACTTTGGTCAAAAGTCTACCTTTGACTGGTCAAACGTTGACCATTCACCCTTTGACTTTTGACCACATGTCATGCACCTATTGGAGAGCTGGTGGGGGCTTGTCCCCCTGCCAGAACCTGGCAAGGAGATGGGCGCACGCCAAGGGTGGCGTGAGCCCAAGTAAGGAGGCGCCATAGGAGTCCTTGTTGGACAAGGACTCCATCTCCCTTTAGGATTCCAATGAGAGTTCTTCTAAGAATCCAGTTTGACTGGTCCAAGGCACTCTCCAAGTAGGAATCCAGGGGACTCTAATCCCACCAATCAGATTTAGATCTGATTTCACAAAGGGTTGTGATTGGTTGGGAGGAAGATGACTTGGATCACGCTTAGTCTATATAAGAGACCCAGCGCCCAAGTGAAAAAATAATCAAGAATAATCAAGAAGCAATCTTCCCACGCCCCAAGGCTGCCTCTCTCCCCTTTCTCCACGCCATACTCTCATCTCCCCTTGCTCTCCACGTCCAAAAGTGTTTTGGATTTGGATTGGTGCGATTTAGATCAAGAAAAGGAGATCAAAAGCAAGAAGGCTGCGCTGCTGCGAAGAACGACTGCAGATCTTCAAAAGGAGTTTTGAAGATCCTCCAGATCAGATCCAGATCTGATTTTTGGAGGCGTGATAGAGAAGAAGAGGATCTCCAGATCCAGCCCGAGTGGATACCGGTAGAGGCCAGGCGCTTGCGTGGCTTGATCCAGAACCTTCCGCTGCAAACAGGATCATCAACAGGGTAATAGGATTACCCTATTCAGGTAAATTGAATGTGATTTAATTTATCCTTTTCATTTAATTTTTATTAAATAAATAAGAATCAGATCTGAAGCATCCCTGATCTGATACAGATCTAAGAGAAAAAATTTTGAAATATATCTCTTGATCTGATCAGATCTGAACGAACCTGGTCAGGGAAATCAGGATTTCCCTTCAAGTGGTATCAGAGCCATGGTTCTAAAAATAGTTTAGATCTGATTTTTAATTTTATTTTAATTAAAAATAACGTGATTTCAGATGTCACATGAGATGTGATCAGATCTGAAATCAGAAAAATTAAAATTAAATGATTTGGATCTAAGAACATGAAGATATGCATGACTAGTTCTAGAATAGAATAGTTCTATAGAATAGTTTTGCATGTCTTTGATTTAATATGATTAAATCATATTTTAGATCTTCTTATTTACTATTTTTCTGATATTATAAGTGTTATAATAACATCTGATAAACAGCAAATAAAAATTATTTAATTTTAAATATCATATGAGATATGATAGATGCATGACTAGACTAGTTGTAGAATAGTTCTACATAATTGTCTAGATTAGAATTTATTTTGATTAGATCAATTTAAATCTAATTTTTTAGATTATTATGTGATAATTTAGATCTGAAAACATGCATGATTATGATACATGAGATGTATGCAAAATATGCCATGGATTAGATCTAAATTTGTATATGAGATATATGATATAGATCTATAACTGTTTTTGTAGTTTATTGAATGTTCCTGATTAAGGCGTTCCCTCTTGGCCGTCCGGTCATAAGAACGAAGAAGGGTTTAAAGGCCCTCTCTTCCCATTCGATGGGGTGTTCTTATGATGTGTAGGGGTGCTGCGCGTTCGTCCTTAATCAGAAACCCAAAACTTACTTTCTGCAAAACCCTAGATCCTGAAACCCTAGGATTTATTGTGCATATTTTGTTTATGAACCCTACTTAATTAAGAATTAAGTTTATGGAATATTAATTAGGTCTAAAATTGAGAATTTCAGATCTAAGACATATTCATAATACTGGGTTCGGGCTTGGGTAGCTCAATTAGGTCTAAGCGGTTGATCAAACCGAATCAAGAGTTGGTTAGATGGGATCAACAATGCTTAAATTGACCAGCCTAATAGGATTAAGTCTGGGTCAAGATCGAGTCACGATCAAGCAAGACCTAATTAGGCTCAGAGGTTAGAGTCTGGATTGTAGGCTAACCCAATTGGTTCTGACTCAACAATTTGGTGTCTAAGGTAAGTTTGGCACAGACGACCGACTGGTTTTTAATTGGAAGCTACTCGACCTGAATGCGTTCTTGTACGAGTTAATGGCATATTCCTTCCACCGGTCTCACTTACCTGGCCATATCTGTTGACACAGTTCTGATCTGAGGTGGTCAATAATCCGAGCTGACCCATGCCACTAGGTTAGTCATAATTGTTATGACTAAGCCAAGTCTAGTTTAATGAGACCTGAATCAATTCTCCCTAAGAAAAGATTAAGTCCTGAGGTCTTCCACCATTGTAGACGTGCGGGCCCTTCCCGGGGTTGATTGTTCTCGGCTGGATACAGTGGCTCAGTTGCACCGGGAAGACGCAACCATGTCTATTAGGCATTGGATGCTATGGGCTGGAGGATGAGTTGGGCTCAATATTCCGGATACGGTGAGAGACCCAATTAGGAACCCAGTCTATGCAAATGGTGGGTCTGACTTAACTAAGGAGTGGATCAATATTCCGGATACGGTGAGATTCATGAATTAGAGACCAAGTTTGGGTGCACCATGATTAGAGAATCATTGAACAAGAGTTGTTCACTCATTGGCTAACCCATCACCAATAACTGTTAGGTGAGGTGATGAGTCAGTTGGTGAGACCGCACCACCCACTAGAAATCATCAATCGCGGAGATTTTCGCATCTCTACAGAGGGAGTGTAGGGATCCGAGAAAATAGTGGGAGCTAATTTGTTTAAAAATAAAATCCCTAAACAAATTGGTCAAGTCAAAATTACAGTATCTAACTAGAATCTTTGACTCTCTACAGGAAAATGTCTGCGTCCAACCCACTGGCACGTATCCTAGACACACATAGACTGACTGGACCCAATTATAAAGATTGGCTCAGGAACTACAAAATTGTTTTGGGTTCAGAGAAGTTAACACATGTTTTGGACCAGGACCCTCCCACCTTACCAGCTCGTCCATCCACTGAACAGAGAGCGTCTCTGGAAAAATGGATTGACGAAGACAATAAGGCCAGATACTACATGTTGGGCTCGATGTCTGATGAGCTCCAGCGCCAACATGAAGATATCGGGACTGCTCGCCAAATGTTGGCTCACCTGCAGGAGATGTTTGGTGAACAGAGTCGCGCAGCCAAATATCAAGTCACGAAACGACTTTTTAAGGCTAAGATGCGTGATGGGCAGTCAGTCCAAGATCACTGTCTGACAATGATCAAGGACATGGAAGAGCTTGAGAAGCTCGGTGTGAAGTTGGACTTGGACTTGCAGAATGATATTATTCTGCAATCCTTGACTGATGCATATGGGCAATTCATCATGAATTACCACATGCATAAACTTCAAAATTCCTTGGCCGAGTTGATGAATATGCTGGTTACCGCTGAGCTTTCTATGAAAGGTTCTAAAGGCTCAGTTCTTGCTATGGAACGGACTTCTTCCAAAAGAAAGTCTTATGGAAAGAAAAAGAAGTCTGTGAAAAAGCAAAAGGTAGAAGGATCAAAGAAGAAGAAGGCAGAACCGAAGAAGAAGGTCGATGGCAAAGGAAAGTGTTTCCATTGCAACAGCGACGGCCATTGGAAGCGGAACTGCCCTACTTACCTGGCCACCCTAAAGAACAAGAAGGAAGGTCCTTCTGGAGGTATGCTCGTTATTGAGTCTAACCTTACGGTTTCTTCTGCATCCAGTTGGGTGCTTGACTCTGGATCTAGTGCTCACCTATGCACTTCTATGCAGGGTCTTGAGGATAGCAGGAGGCTGAGGGATGGAGACATGATCCTACGCGTCGGTAATGGAGCAAGAGTTGCTGCAGTAGCCGTGGGAACATACCCTCTTCGATTACCATCTGGTTTAGACTTAGTTTTGAAAGACTGTTATTTTGTGCCTGCAGCTAGCAGGAATTTGATTTCTGTTTCATGCTTAGCACAAGAAGGTTATGTGATCACCTTCTTTAAGGACCATTGTAACATTCTTTATGAAAGAAATAAAATTGCAAATGGTTTCCTTATTAATGGTCTTTATCAGCTACATATTGATGTACCTGTTCTAACTATCGAGCAAAACGTGAATGCCAAACGACCTAGGGATAGTCCAAACGACAGATATCTATGGCACCTGAGATTAGGTCATATAGCAGAAGATAGGATCAACAAATTGGAGAAAAATGGGCTATTGAGTCCATTGACTTCCGAGTCATATCCAACTTGTGAATCTTGTCTTCAAGGCAAAATGACTAAACTCCCTTTTGTTGGACATGGGGAGAGGGCCACAGATCTCCTTGCCCTAGTACATACTGATGTGTGCGGCCCATTTCGATGTGCCGGCTAGAGGCAATTTTGTCTACTTCATTACCTTTACCGATGATCTGTCTAGGTATGGGATATGTGTATCTTATGAGACACAAGTCTGAAGCTTTTGAAAAGTTCAAAGAATTTAGACATGAAGTAGAAAAACAAACTGGAAAACCCATTAAGGTTCTTCGATCAGATCGAGGAGGTGAATACCTTAGCCGGGAATTCCTAGACTATCTTAAGGAAAATGGCATAGTCTCTCAATGGACTCCACCAGGAACACCTCAACTCAACGGGGTTTCAGAACGGAGAAATCGGACCTCTATTGGATATGGTTCGATCCATGATGAGCTTCACAGACCTCCCAGATTTTCTTTGGGGACATTCATTATTAACTTCAATTCTATCTACTGAATAGGGTTCCCTCTAAAACCGTTCCTACCACACCGTATGAGATATGGCACGGTAAGAAACCAAGTCTGAGTCATCTCAGAATTTGGGGTTGTCCGGCTCATGTCAAAAGACAACAAGCGGACAAGTTAGAGTTTAGGTCCTTTAGAGCTCGATTCATAGGATATCCTAAAGAGTCATTAGGATACTATTTCTACATTCCTGAAGACCACAATGTGATTGTGAGTCGACATGCCATATTTCTTGAAAAATAGTTTATTCAAGATAGTGGCATTGGAAAGCAGATTAAGCTTGATGAGAAAGTCTCACAAGCAGAAAGAGCTAAGGACCAAGTGGAACCAAATCAGGTTGAGCCAATAAGAACACTACCTCCTCCACCTCGTAGATCGGAAAGAGTTTCCCGTCCCCCTGAAAGATACTTAGGTATTATTTCAGAGGATGTAGAGGAAATGTTCCTCATAGGTAATGGTGCTCATGGTGATGATCCCAAAACCTACAACGAGGCGATATCAGATATCGACTCCGAGAAATGGCTTGAGGCAATGAAGTCAGAGATCGACTCGATGCACTCAAACCAAGTCTGGACCTTGGTAGATCCACCAGAAGGTATAGTACCTATTGGGTGTAAATGGATCTTCAAGAGAAAGATTGGTGCAGATGGGAATGTGGAGACATTCAAGGCTAGACTAGTGGCAAAAGGTTATAGTCAACGTGAAGGCATTGACTATCAGGATACCTTTTCCCCAGTGGCTATGCTAAAATCCATCCGCACATTGCTTGCTGTTGCAGCCTATTTCGATTATGAAATATGGCAAATGGACGTGAAAACGGCATTCCTAAATGGATATCTTGAGGAAGATATCTATATGGAACAGCCACTAGGTTTCACATCCAGTGATACTGATCACAAGGTTTGCAAGCTGCAAAGGTCCATATATGGACTTAAGCAAGCATCTCGGAGCTGGAACACTCGTTTTCAATGATGTGATCAAAAAGTTTGGTTTCATCAAAAACGAAGAGGAACCATGTGTTTTCAAAAGGGTCAGTGGGAGCGCTGTTGTCTTCCTCGTATTGTACGTGGATGACATCCTCCTTATTGGGAATGATATTCCCATGTTGACATCAGTCAAGATGTGGTTGTCTAAGGAATTCTCCATGAAAGACCTAGGTGAAGCATCCTTTATTCTAGGAATTAAGGTCTATAGGGATAGACCGAATAGGATGCTAGGACTTTCACAGAAGATGTACATAGAGGAAGTACTAAAGAGGTTTAGTATGGAAAACTCTAAGAGGGGATTAATACCCTTCAGACATGGTATTCATCTTTCCAAGAAGATGTGCCCCAGCACACCTGAGGAAATAGAACGCATGAGCAAGATCCCTTATGCTTCTGCAATAGGGAGCCTCATGTATGCCATGCTATGTACACGACCTGATATAGCCCATGCTGTGAGTGTCACAAGCAGATATCAGTCAAATCCAGGTGAAGAACACTGGACTTCTGTGAAATGTATCCTTAAGTACTTGAGAAGAACTAAGGATATGATGTTGGTCTTTGGTAATGGAGAACTCCTGGTCCAGGGATACACAGACTCGGACTTCATGTCCGATATAGATGATCGAAAGTCGACATCTGGAAGTCTGTTTGTGTGCAATGGTGGAGCTGTCAGCTGGAAGAGTTCCAAGCAAACTGTGATAGCAGATTCCACCATGGAAGCAGAATATATAGCTGCATCAGAGGCTGCAAAGGAAGCGTTCTGGTACAAGAAGTTTGCTGCAGAAATTGGAGTAATGCCATCAGATGCCATTCCTCTTTACTGCGACAACAATGGCGCCATAGCCCTTGCTAAGGAGCCGAGGTCTCACCAGAAGTCCAAGCACATTGAGCGGCGATATCATCTCATCCGCGATTACCTTGAGAAAGGTTACGTTGAGGTCAAGAGAGTCAACTCCACAGATAATGTGGCAGACCCACTTACAAAGCCGTTGGGCCAGCAGAAGATCGAAGCCCACCTTGAGAAGATGGGACTTAGACTTGTAGCCAATTGGCTTTAGGACAAGTGGGAGATTGTTAGATATATGTGCCCTAGAAGCCAGAATTGGCTGACACTTGTAATACACTTCTAGGGGCAAAATTGTAATTTTGACTATAATTAATGAAATGGGTTATTTTCTATCACACATGTGTATTTAGTGTCTGTGATACATCCTTTGAGTTAATGGTAATGATAATTCATATTTTCAAGAGTTGAAAATTTAAGACATGAATAATCATTATTAACTCATAAATAGCTCCCGACCATAGGATCATCACGAGGATGGTGATTGATCCGGAAGGTTGGTGTACGATCGCTTCTCTTTAGTAGATGAGTCTTGAGTCTACGGTGTGGAGACACCGGAGCGAGAGTACAGGTACTCGTTAGAGAACGAGGGCACTGAGCGTGACCACCTCGAGTAGTCATTAGGGAGTCTACCTTCTCGTCAATGACTGACTCGATGCTGCAGTAGTGTGTCTGGTTCTTTGACCTGAGATGCATCGGCAGTTCACCTTGAGGGTGTTATAGTTTGACTACACCATTACTCGGTCTCCTAGCCATATGGAACCCTGAGGTGTATGTTGGCTGTGACATGTTCATTGTAGGAACTGGATTGCATCAAGATGGGATCTATCTACCTCGGTGGTAGAGGAGTAGCCCTATGATGATCATGAGAATCAAGTCCTGAAGCCCATGGCCATGGCAGAGTGAAATAATAGAAAGAGTTTCTATTTAGATTTTCACATTGGACTCGAATCGAATGATTACATCATATGACAGAGACTAGGGTTTGACGAGTTCACCTTAACCCTAATCTGATCGGGGCTCAAGATAGAAGAACTGAATCACACAGGTAGCTGCACCAAGAGGTTCGCATTCAGCTCTGATGGGTTGCCACCATATACTGCTAGGTGTCACTGGTGGATTTTGGGAGCAATTAGAATGATTTAGATGATCGATCATTCTAGCTGTTCGAATCAGAAGAGTTCTGATCCATCGAAAGGAGTTTCGATGATGTCGATGATAGAGATCATGACATATCCCATTACCATACAGAACTGAACCTAACTGGGTCACACAAACAAGGGTTTGAATCTGGTGATCATCAATTGAACTAATATAGTTCAATTGATCTGAATGAGATTCAATTAGGTTCAAGGAAATCGTGCTAGCACTCGATTGAACCTAACGTTCTTCTTTTGCTATCATAAATAAGTCGTCCTGTCTGAGCCAAAGGAGTTTGTGCTCAAACAGAAGTCTTCTTATGGTCTGACTGGAGGTTGTCCAAGTCAGAATAGGTTGTCTTATTTGTAAGACATTACCTGCCATTTTTGGTCACCTGCCATTTCTTGTTCTTTGACTTTGGTCAAAAGTCTACCTTTGACTGGTCAAACGTTGACCATTCACCCTTTGACTTTTGACCACATGTCATGCACCTATTGGAGAGCTGGTGGGGGCTTGTCCCCCTGCCAGAACCTGGCAAGGAGAAGGGCGCACGCCAAGGGTGGCGTGAGCCCAAGTAGGAGGCGCCTAGGAGTCCTTGTTGGACAAGGACTCCATCTCCCTT
>QRFJ01002548.1:41690-122108 GCA_006176705.1 Cocos nucifera | reverse complement strand
AATAGATCAGTTCAATTGATGATCACCAGATTCAAACCCTTGTTTGTGTGACCCAGTTAGGTTCAGTTCTGTATGGTAATGGGATATGTCATGATCTCTATCATAGACATCATCGAAACTCTTTCGATGGATCAGAACTCTTCTGATTCGAACAGCTAGAATGATCGATCATCTAAATCATTCTAATTGCTCCCAAAATCCACCAGTGACACCTAGCAGTATATGGTGGCAACCCATCAGAGCTGAATGTGACCTCTTTGGTGCAGCTACCTGGTGTGATTAAGTTCTTCTATCTTGAGCCCCGATCAGATTGGGTTAAGGTGAACTCGTCAAACCCTAGTCTCTGTCATATGATGTAATCATTCGATTCGAGTCCAATGTGAAAATCTAAATAGAAATCTTTCTATTATTTCACTCTTGCCATGGCCATGGGCTTCCAGGACTTGATTCTCATGATTATCATAGGCTGCTCCTCTTACCACCGAGGTAGATAAGATCCCATCATTGATGCAATCCAGTTCCTACAAAGAAACTGTCACAGCCAAACATACACCTCAGGGTTCCATATGGCTAGGAAGACCGAGTAATGGTGTAGTCAAACTATAACACCCTCAAGGGAACTGCCGATGCATCTCGGGGTCAAAGAACCAGACACACTACTGCACATCGAGTCAGTCATTGACGAGAAGGTAGACTTCCTAATGACTACTCGAGGTGGTCACGCTCAGTGCCCTCGTTCTCTAACGAGTACCTGTACTCTCACTCCGATGTCTCCACACCGTAGACTCAAGATCATCTACTAAAGAGAAGCGATCGTACACCAACCTTCCGGATCAATCACCATCCTCGTGATGATCCTATGGTCGGGAGCTGTTTATGAGTTAATAATGATTATTCATGTCTTAAATTTTCAACTCTTGAAAATATGAATTATCATTACCATTAACTCAAAGGATGTATCACAGACACTAAATACACATGTGTGATAGAAAATAACCCATTTCATTAAATTATAGTCAAAATTATAATTTTGCCCCTAGAAGTGTATTACAAGTGTCAGCCAATTCTGGCTTCTAGGGCACATATATCTAACACCAGCCTGAATTTGCACCTTCTTTATTTTCTTCTTCTTATTCTTCTTTCCTTTTCTAAAGGGTCGAAAATCAGAAGATGAATCTTCCACTAAGTTCACTGACTCCTTATGGAGTTGATGATCCTTCTCAAAGTTCTAAAGTAACCTCAGTAACCTGTGGCAATCTACTTCAGGCTTTGACATTCTATAATGTGTAAGGAATGGGAGATAAGACTTGGGCAGCGAGTTCAGTATTACATCTTTCCCAAGTGTAAGAAAAAGCCGAGCTTGCTCAAGTACTCTATCAACTCGATCATGTATAATACATGATCAGTGATAGAGGCACCATCCCACATTCTGGTGTTGAAGATGGCACAACTAGTCTTATGCCTCTCAACGTCATCAGATGTGCCAAAAGAATCCTCCAATACTTGAAACATTTCATTTGGCTGAGCTATCTCAAACTTATAACTGAACTCATCGCTCATCATAGCCAGCATAATACAGCGCACCATGGTTCAATCACTGAGCCACTTCTGATAAGTGTCTCTGATTGTTCCATGTGCATTGACAGCTGGCTCCTTAGATGCAGGATCCATCAGCACATATAGGATCCATTCATGCTCCAAGACAATCTTCAACATTCAGTACCAGCTATCGAAGTGGATACCACCAACTTATCATTGTCCAATAATGATCGGAGCAATAGAGAAGTGGCCATGTCTACATAAAGAAAAATCAAAACCTAATTAGTAATTGATTCATTAAACCTAAAGATTTGGACCTTAATCAAAAGATTTCTCTCACTATTTTATTCGAATTGATATTCTCTACCTCTAATTTGAGGAATTATCCTAATTTCTTAGTGGATACTAGAATCCACATAGACTGTACACAAGCCCAACTTTGGTTGGTCCACCCATGTGAAGGAAAAATCCTATTTTCTGGATCAGATTCGTTCAGATCTGATTTAATCAAAAGAGATATTTCAAAAAATTTTCACTTAGATCTAAATCAGATCTGAGACTTTTTAGATCTAATTTTATCAATCTGATAAAAAAAGAAATTTAATTTAATTTAACTTAATTATATATTGTTATAGATAATCCTATTATCCTGTGATGATCCCAATATTTATCTGAGGTTCTGGATGTAGCCATGCAAGTGCCTGACCTCTACTGATATCCACTTAGATAGGATCTGGAGATCTTCTCCTTCTCAATCTGTACTCTAAAGATCAGATCTGGATCTGATCTTGAAGGTCTTCAAAATACCTTTTGAAGATCGGATGTTGTCTCTTGTAGCAATGCCATCTTCTTCTTTCTTGTCGCCTTTCTCTTGCTTTGATCACACCAAACTCGAGCCCAAAGCTTCTTAGGCATGGAGAGGAGAGAGAGGATCTGAAGATGGCATGGAGAGGGAGGGAGAGAAGCCTTATGGCATGGGCAAAGGGTAGAGGATCTGAATCCTAGGCACAGATAGGGTTTATATAGACCCGGCTGCGCCATGCAGTGCCACATCATCCCGACCAATCATGGCTTTTTGTGCAATTAGATCTAAATTTGATTGATGGGATGACATCATCTGATCCAATCAGAGTTATGAATCGCACTAACAGCCTATTAAGATCCTACAAACCTTCTTAGGTGCTACCAAGACTGGTCAAAGATGACTCTTTGGCGCCACCCAAGTTCAATGCATGAAGCAACTGGAGTCCCATCTATATGGGACTCCAATCCTTATCCTCTTTAGGCGCAGGCCTCCCTAGGCATGTGCCACTTGCCTTTCTGCTATTTAGCAGATGGACAAGGGTCAAAGCTCTCTCCTATGGGTGCATAACACATGGACAGATGTCTAAGTGTCAAAGGTCAACATTGGATCAAAGTCCAAAAATAAGATTTAGCAGGTGACGAAAAATGACAGGTGTTGTCTCAAATTTATCTTATAAATTAAGACAATCCTTTTCTGACATGGACAAGCTCCAGTCAGATCAAGTAAAGGTTTCTAAGTGAGCCCAAACATATTTGGCTTAGTTGAGACAACTCTTAATGATTGTTGAAGCAGAACATTAGGCTCAATTATGTGCTAGCATGATTTCATTGAACCTAATTGAATCTTTTTCAAATCAATTGAACTGGATTAGTCCAATTGATGATATCCAATTTCAGACCCTCATTTGTGTGATCCAATTAAGTTCAGTTCCATATGGTAATGGGATATGTCATAATCTTTATCATCGACATCATCGAAACACCTTTCGATGGATCGAAATTTTTCTAATTCAGATAATTAGTATGATCAATCATCCAAATCATTCTAATTGCTCCCAAATTCCACTAGTGACACCTAGCAGCATATGGTGGCAACCCATCAGAACTAAAAATGAACCTCTCAGTGCAGTTACCTATGTGATTAAGTTTCTCGATCTTGAGCCTCGATTGGATTAGGGTTTAATGTGATCTCATCAAATCCTAATTTTCGTGAATTAATCATTCGATTCAAGTCCAATGTGAAAATTCTAATAGAAACTCTTTCTATTATTTCACTCTGCCATAATCATGGGCTTACGGACTTGATTCTAATTATCATCATAGGGCTGCTTCTCATCTATCGAGGTAGATAGATCTCCTATTGGTGCAATCCAATTTCTACAACAAACATGCTATAGCCAACATATATCTCAGAATTTCGAATAGCTAGAAGACCGAGTTATGGTGTAGTCAAACTATAATACTCTTAAGGTGAACTATCGATGCACCTTAGATCAAAGAAGCAGACACATCACTACAGCTTCGAGCCGGTCATTGATGAGAAGGTAGACTTCCTAATGACTGCTCGAGGTGGTCACACTCAGTGCCCTTGTTCTCTAACGAGTACATGTACTCTCGCTCTGGTGTCTCTACACCATAGACTTAAGACTCATCTATCCTAAAGAAGCGATCGTACACCAATCTTCGGGATCAATCACCATCCTCATGATGATCCTATGGTCGAAAGCATTTTATGAGTTAATAATAAAAATTTATGTCTTAAATTTTCAACTCTTGAAAATATGAACTATCATTACCATTAACTCAAGGAATGTATCACAAACACTTTCAAATACACATTGTGATAAAAAATAATCTATTTTATTATTTATAGTCAAAATTATAATTTTATCCTTAGATATGCATTACAAGTGTTAGCCAATTCTGGCTTGTAGGGCACACATATCTAACAAACTTCCACTTGACCTAAAGCCAATTGGCTATAAATTTAAGTTCCATCTTCTCAAGATTGGTTTCGATCTTCTGCTGGTCCAACGGCTTTATGAGTGGGTCTGCCGCATTGTCTGTGGAGTTGACTCTCTTGACCTTGACATAACCCTTCTCGAGATAATCGTGGATGAGATGGTATCGCCGCTCGATGTGCTTGAATTTTTGATGAGACCTCGTCTCCTTAGCAAGGGCTATGATGCCATTATTATCGCAATACAGAGGAATGACATCTGATGGCATCACTTCAATTTTTGTGATGAATTTTTTATACCAGAATGCCTCCTTCGTAGCTTCTGATGCAGCGATGTATTTTGCTTCCATGGTGGAATCTACTATCACTGTCTGCTTGAAACTTTTTCAACTGACAGCACCATCATTACACACAAACAGACTCCCAAATGTCGACTTTCGATCATCTATATCAAACATAAAATTCGAGTCTGTATACCCCTAGATTTCTCCATTACCAAAGACCAACTACATATCCTTAGTTCTTCTCAAGTACTTAAGCATACATTTCACAGAAGTCCAGTGTTGTTCATCTGGATTCGACTGATATCTACTCATGACACTCACAGCATGGGCTATATTAGGTTCATGTCAATTAAACATGGCATTTACATTTGAGGCTCCCTACTGCTGATACATAAGGGATCTTGCTCATGCATTCTATCTCCTCAGGTGTGCTAGGGCATATCTTCTTAGAGAGATAAATACCATGTCTGAAGGATACCAAACCCCTCTTAGAGTTTTCTATGCTAAACCTCTTTAGCACTTCCTCTATGTACATCTTGTTGTGAAAGACCTAGCATCCTATTCGGTCTATCTCTATAGACCTTAATTTCTAGAATGAAGGATGCTTCTCCTAGGTCTTTCATGAAGAATTCTTTAGATAACCATATTTTAACTATGGTCAACATGAAAATATCGTTCCCAATAAGAAGGATATCACCACGTACAGTATTAAAAAGACAATAGCGCTCTCACTGACCTTTTTGAAGACACATGGTTCCTCCTCATTTTTTGTAAAACCAAATAATTTGATCACATCATTAAATTGAGTATTCCAGCTCTGAGATGCTTACTTAAGTCCATATATAGATCTTTGCAACTTGCATACTTTATGATTAGCATCACTGGATGTAAAATCTAGTGGCTGTTCCATATAGATATCTTCCTCAAGGTATCCATTTAAGAATGCCATTTTCACGTCCATTTACCATATTTCATAATCAAAATAGGCTGCAACAGCAAGCAATATGTGGATGGACATTAGCATAGCTACTGACAAAAAGGTATCCTGATAGTCAATGCCTTTGCACTGACTATATCCTTTTGCCACTAATCTAGCTTTGAATGTCTCCACATTTCCATCTGCACTAATCTTTCTCTTATAGATCCATTTACATCCAAAAGATGCTATACCTTTTGGTGGATCTACCAAGGTCCAGACTTGGTTTGAGTGCATTGAGTCAATTTCAGACTTCATTGTCTCTAACCATTTCTCAAAGTTGATATTTGATATCATCTTGTCATAGATTTTGGGATCATCACCATGAATCCCATTACCTACGAGGAATATTTCCTCTACTTTCTCTAAGATAGTACTTAAGTACCTCTTAGGGGTATGGAAAATTCTTTTCGATCTACGAGGTGGAGGAGGTAGTGATTGTTTTGGCTCAACCTAATTTGGTTCCATAGGATCCTTAGCCCGTTGCTCTTGTGAGACTTTCTCCTCAAGCTTGATCTGCTTTCCAATTGCCATTTATCTTGAATAAACTATTTTTCAAGAAAGATGGCATACCGACTCACATCATATTATGGGTCTTCTAGAATGTAGAAATAATATCTAATGACTCTTTAGGATATCCTATAAATCAAGCTCTAAAGGACCTAAAATCTAACCTTGTCTGCTTGTTATCTTTTGACATGAGTCGGACAACCCCAAATTCTGAGATGACTCAGACTTGGTTTCTTACCATGCCATATTTCATACAGTGTGGGTAGGAATGATTTAGAGAAAATTCTATTCAGTAATATATAGTAGTTAATTAGACTATATCCCCAAAGAAAATTAGGAAGGTGTCTATTAAAGCTTATCATGATACGGGACTATATCTAATAGGATTTTAATTTCTCTATTTTGAAATCCACTTGAGTTGAGGTGTTCCAAGTGGAGCCATTGAGAGATTATGCCATTTTACTTGAGATAGTCAAGAAATTTTTTGACTAAGATAATTGACTCCTCGATCTAATCAAAATATCTTTAATGGGTTATATCTATTTTCTTTTCTTTACCTTTCATATTCGTAAAGAATTCTTGGAACTTTTTCAAAAAAAAAGCTTCAGATTCTAATCTCATAAGCATACACGTACCCATACCGAGATAAATCATCAATTAAAATTATGAAGTAGACAAAGTTTGCCTCTAGCGTATCTCAAATGGGCCACACACATCAGCATGTTACTGAGCAGTAGATCTGTGGCCTTATTCCCCACATTGTCCCATAAAGGAAGCTTAGTTCATTTACATGAAAATGATTCACAAATGGATATGACTCAGAATCAATAGACTCAATAGGCCTGATTTTTTTTCATTTTGTAATCCATCTTCTTGCTATATGACCTAGCCTTAGGTGCCATAGATACCTATGTTTGACTATCATAGGTCATTTTACAGTAATTCACATTTGTCGATATAAAGATAGATAATCAAATATGTTAACTGATAGAGACCTGAGGAAACCACGTTAAATTTTTATTTTTATTCATGAGAAGAAAATTTATTACCTAATGAGTGTGCTTAAGCTACATTCCTTTAAAGAAAATAATAAATAACAGCCTTCTATGTGTGCTAAAACGATAAATAGAAATCAAATATTCATACTCGCAGTAGGCACATAATAAACAATCCCTAAGTACTAATCTAAGCCAAGATGGTAGTCGAAAGAGGATAGGTTCTTCATGACTTATCAGTAGCAAATCTTGTCCTATTTCTAACACATCAGGATCATCTCACCATCCCTCAGCCTCCTGCTATCCTCAAAGATTCTGTGCATGGAAGTGGCATAAATTAGCACTGAACCAGAGTCAAGCATCCAACTGAATGTAGAAGAAATCTAATATTAGATTCATAACGAGCATACCTCCAGAAGGACCTATCTTTTCTTATTCTTCAGGGTGGCCAGGTATTATAGTGCGTTCCACTTTTATGGCATCAGTATTATAATGGAAAATACTTTTCTTTGTCAGTGGCTTCTCTTAAGCTCTCTCTTTTTCTTCACCTTCTAATTTCTTTTTCACAACTTCTTCTTTCAAAAGAACTTTCTCTTTTAAGAAGTTTCATTCCATAGCAAGTACTGAGCCTTTAGAATCTTTCATAGAAAGCTCGCAGTAACCAGCCATGTTCATTAAACTTGGTCATTAGTTACTCTAAAGTTTATGCTATGGTAGTTTCATGATGAATACCCATACACATCAGTCAAGGATTGTTTAGAACAAATCATTCTATAGATCCGGCTCTAACTTCACTCCGAGCTTTCTCAAGCTCTTCAAGGTCCTTGATCATTATTCAGATAATGATTCTTGGGATTGACTGTCCATCATATATTTTAGTCTTAAAACAATTCATTTTAGTGAACACTAAGTCATTTGGCTGTGCGATCTTTCACCAAAAACAACTCACTCGATAAGTATGGCGACATATCAAGTATGTAAGCGAAACATTGTTCTAGAAGAGAACAGTACTTGATATTCTTCATGTTGGCACTGAAGCTCATCAGACATTGAGCCCAACATGTAGTATCTGATCTGTTATCTTCATCCATCCATTTGTCAAGAGACTCTCTGTTCCTGGATGATATGGGCTGTAAGGTAGGAATCCTGATCCAATACATGAGTTACTTCTTAGAATCTTAATAATTTTAAAGTTTGAAGTCAATCCTTATAATTGGATTCGATCAATCAATGGTTGTCCAGAATAGGGGCTAGTGTGGATTGTATGCAGATATTTTTCTAATAGAGAGTCAAAGTTATCAGTTAGAATTTTGTAATTAAGACTTGAAAAATAAAAGCAGATGTTTGTTAGGCGTTTTAATTAAACAATTAGCTTCATATTTTCCGGATCCCTATACTCTCTCTGTAAAGATGAAAAATCTCCATAATTTTAGTTGTATGTTCTACTGGGTGATGGCAGTTCCACCAACTGACTTAATCATCTCATCTAACAGTTATTGATGATGGGTTAGCCAATGAGTGAATAATCTCTTGTCCAATAATTTCTAATCCATAGTACGACCTGGCTTGGGTTCTCTAATTCTATGAATCTCATCATGCTGCGAAATATTGATCCACTCCTTAGTTTAAATCAGACCCACCATTTGCACAGATTGAATTTCTAATTTGGACTCTCATCGTATCAAGATATTGAGCCCAATTCCATCCTCCAACTATAGCATCCAATTGCTAATAGAACATGATTGCAATCTTTTCGTTAGCAACTGAACCACTGTGACCAACCGATGTAATACAATCAACCCCCAGGAAGGGTCCGCGCACATTATAATGATGGAAGACCTTAGACTTAATCTTTTCTTAGTAAATTTGATTTAGGTCTCTTTTAAAACTTGACTTGACATAGTTCATAACTATTTATGACAACTAGTAGCATGGGTAGCTTGGATTATTAGCCCCTCTTTATCAGAGGGGGGGGGGGTCTGAGCCGACAAATATGGGCTAGGTAAGTGAGATCGATGGAAGGATATGCCATTAACTCGATAAGAATGCATTCGAGTCGAGTAGCTCCCAATTAAAAATCAGTCAATCGTATCTGCCAAACTTACCTTAGACACCAAATTGTTGATCTAGAACCAATCAGATTAGCCTATAATCCAGACTCTAACCACTAAACCTGATTAGATCTTAACTTGATCGATCACTCATGTGACTCGATCTTGATCCAGACTTAATCCTATTAGACTGGTTAATTTAAGCACTCTTGATCCCATCTAACCGACCTCAATTCGGTTTGATCAACTACTAGACCTATTGAGCTACCCAAGTCCGAACCCAATTTTATGAATATATCTTAGATCTAAAAATTCTCAATTTTAGATCTAATATATTTTATAATCTTAATTCTTAATTAAGTTTAGGATTCATAAACAAAATATGTAATAAAATTCTAGATTTATTAGATTTTAAAATTTTATAGAAAATAGTTTTTTTTTATTTCTAATTTAAGATGAACACGGCAGCACCCCTACACTCATAAAAATTCCATCTGAATGAGAGGAGAGGGCCATTTAAATTCTACTTCATTCTTAGTTGATCGGACGGCCAAGAGAACGCCCTTAATCAGAAATATTGATGAATCTACAAAACTAATTAGATCTAATTATATTACATTATATAAAATTGATCTAACTTACAAAATATATTTTTCATAAATTCTTTCATTATATTCATATCATGCAATTATCTTTTATATCTAAATATCTCAAATAATATCTAAAAAAATAAAATTTAAATTTGATCATATAAAATTAAATTTATTCAAGATAACTTTATAGAACTATTCTCAACTAAGTTCTAAACATGCATCGTATCATATCTTCATAATGAATAAATTAATAATTATTTTTTTATTTTTTAATCTAATTATAATATTATATATTAAAAATTAATTAAATAAATAAATTTAAAATTATAAATTAATTAAATTAAAATTATTGATATCTAAAGACTGGTTATAATAGAACAGTTCATTATTTTTAGTCAATAGTTATGCCATCGCATTAACATCTATAGATCTAAATATAATTTAATTTTATTTAATATTTAATTTATAGATCTAAATCATATCTAATAGTGATAATCTAAAAATTATCTAATTAAATCAACTTTAAAATTTATATTAAAATTAGATCTAAATAATATATGGAACTGGCATCTGATACAAGTTGAAGGAATCCTATTTCGGATCAGATTCGTTCAAGATCTGATTTGATCAAGAGAAATATTCAAAAAAAAATTTGCTCTAGATCTAAATTAGATCTAAAACTCTTCAGATATTAATTTTATCAATCTAATAAAATAATAATAAATTAAATTATAATCTAATTTAATTATAATTCATGTTAATGGATAAATCCATTATCCTGATGATGATCCCGATGTTTGCCTGAGGTTCTGGATGTAGCCATGCAAGCCGCCTGCATCTATCGATAGCACTTACGGTAGGATCTAGGAAATCTTCTTCTTCTTATCTATACTCCAAAGATCAGACTGGATCTAAATCTTAAAAGGATCATTCAAAACATCTTTTGAAAATGGGTTGTTGTCTCATCTGCAGCAGTGTTGCACTTCTTCTTCTTGTTCACCTCTTCTCTTGCTATGGATCACACCAAACTCGAGATCCAAAGCTTTATGGGCATGAGAGAGGAGCAGAGAAGATCTGAAGATGGCATGAGAGGGGGAGAAAACTCTTATGGCAATGGCAACAGGTAATAAAGGATCTGAATTTTACAGCAGACAAGGGTTTATATGGGACCTAGCTGACGTGCGACTGCTGTCACAAATAGTGCCACATCATCCACGGCCAAATCATGACACTATATGTGCAATTAGATCTAAAATATGATTGATGGGATGATAATTCATTTGATCCAAATACAGATTGAATCACTTTACAAACCTACCGTCTTAGGTTGTACCCAGACTGAGTCAACAGATGACTCTTGGCGGCACCACCAGTTGAATGAATGAGCACTGGAACCAGTCCCATACATGAGGTAAAAACATGGAGTACCCATCGTGTATGGCGACTCCAATTATCCTCTTTGGGCGCACCACCTCCCTTAGGCATGCACTCCTTGTCTTTCTGCTATTTTTAGGCAGTGGACAAGGTTCAAAGCTCTCTCCTATGGGATAATAGATATGATATATGGGCAAATGTCTTAAGTATTCAAAGGTCACATTTGACAAAAGTCCAAAGGACAAGATAGCAAGTGATGGAAAATGGTAGGTGTTGTCTCAAATTTATCTCATTAAATTAAGGACAATCCATTTCTGACCTATACAAACTCCAGTCAGACAAGTAATGATTCTTGGAAGTGAGCCCAAACATATTTGGCTCAGTTGTAAGATTAACTTCTTAATGATTGTTGAGAGAAACATTAGGCTCGAATCCGCTGTGCTAGGCATAATTTTCTTGAACCTAAGCTTGAATCTTTTTTAAATCAATTGAACTTGGATTAGTCCCAATTTGATTGGGATATCTAGTTCCAAACCATTATTTTGTGATTCAGTTAAGTTCAGTTCCATTATGGTAATTGGAATAGTCATGATCATTTATCATCGACAATCCATCAAAATACCTTTCCCGAATGGATCAGATACTTTTCTGATTCAGACAATTAATATGATCGATCAAGCCAGAATCTTCTATTGCTCCCCAAATTCTATCAGTGACAACCTAATAGCACTATGGTGGTAACCATCAAAAATTAAAAATGAACTCTTAGTGCAGTTAACCTGTGTGATTAAGTTCCTTATATTGAGCCGCGCATCAGGATTAGGGTTTAAGGTGATCTCATCAACACCTAATTTTTCGTCCCATATAATTAATCATTCGATTCAGTTCAATGTTTAACATTCTAATAAAAACTCTTTCCATTATTTCACTCTACCATGGCCATGGGCTTATGGACTTGTTATTGCTCATGATAATCATAGGTGTCGTTCATCTACCGAGGTAGATAGATCTCCGTATTGGTGCAATTTCCAATTCCTACAATGAATATGCTTTATTAATCAACCATACACTTCAAGTTTCGAATGGCTAAGAGACCGAGTTAAATGATGCTAGTCAACTACTAACACTCAAGGTAACTTACCACTGCACCTTAGGTAAAGGAACCAAGACACACCACTGCGCGCTTCGAGCCCAGTCATGATGAGTAAGGTAGACTTCCTAATAGACTGACTCGAGGTGGGTCGACGCTCAGTTCCCCCTCTGTTCTCTAGATGAGTACCCTCTCTCCTCTCCCGGTGTGCTCTACCACCATTTATATCTCAAGACTGTATGTTATCCTAAAAAAGTCAATCGACACCAATCTTTTGGGTCATCTCCATCCTCATTGATGATCCTGATGGTCGAAAGCATTTTATGAGTTAATAATAAAAATTCTATTTAAATCACTCTTGAAAATATGACTATGATTATCATTAACTCAAGAGGGATGTTTATTAGATTACTTTCAATACATACTTATTGATATGAAAATTATCTATTTTATTTTTATAGTACATAAATATATAATTTTGCCCTTAATGTGTTTACAAGTATTAGCCAATTCTTGGCTTCTAGGACACACTATTACCTTCCAATCGAGAAATTATCCTAATTTTTAGTGGTATACTAGAATTCCACATAGATGTACACAAAATGCCTAACTTTGGTTGGCCCACTCATGTTACATCTAAGGATAGGTTCTTAATCAATTATTTCTTTAATAATTTTTAGTAATTAAATTTTGCCCCAGGCCCTATCAGTGGCTTTGGCCTCTCTCAGAAAAGGATCCAATTAGGTCCAACCCAATTGATCTGAATGAGATTCAATTAGGTTCAAGAAAATCGTGCTAGCACTCGATTGAACCTAACGTTCTTCTTTTACTATCATAAATAAGTTGTCCTGACTGAGCCAAAGGAGTTTGTGCTCAATCAGAGGCCTTCATATGGTCTGACTGGAGGTTGTCCAAGTCAGAATAGGTTGTCTTATTTGTAAGACATTACCTGCCATTTTTGGTCACCTGCCATTTCTTGTTCTTTGACTTTGGTCAAAAGTCTACCTTTGACTGGTCAAACATTGACCATTCACCCTTTGACTTTTGACCACATGTCATGCACCTATTGGAGAGCTGGTGGGGGCCTGTCCCCCTGCCAGAACTTGGCAAGGAGAAGGGCGCACGCCAAGGGTGGCGTGAGCCCAAGTAGGAGGCGCCTAGGAGTCCTTGTTGGACAAGGACTCCACCTCCCTTTTGGATTCCAATCAGAGTTCTACTAAGAATCCAGTTTGACTGGTCTTAGGCGCCCTCTAAGGAGGAATCCAGGGGTCTCTATTCCAACCAATCAGATTTAGATCTGATTTCACAAAGGGTTGTGATTGGTTGAGAGGAAGAGGAGTTGGATCACAAGAGGTCTATAAATAAGACCCTGCACCCAACCCTAATTCCAATGCTATTAGACACGCCCCAAGGCTGCCTCTCCCCTCCTTCTCCATGCCATAGTCTCTTCTCCCCTTGCTCTCCACGTCCAAAAGGTGTTTTGGACTTTGGTTGGTGCGATTCAGATCAAGGAAAGGCGATCAAAAGCAAGAAGGCTGCGCTGCTGCAAAAGGACGACTGCAGATCTTCAAAAGAGTTTTGAAGATCCTCCAGATCAGATCCAGATCTAATTTTTGGAGGTGTGATAGAGAAGAAGAGGATCTCCAGATCCAACCCGAGTGGATACCGGTAGAGGCCAGGCGCTTGCGTGGCTAAGATCCAGAACCTTCCGCTGCAATCAGGATCATCTACAGGGTAATAGGATTACCCAAATCAGGTAAATTAAATTTGATTTAATTTATCTTATTTTATTTTATTTATTAAAATAATAAGAATCAGATCTGAAATATATCAAGATCTGATTGAGATCAAGAAAAAATTTTTAAAATATATCTCTTGATCTAATCAGATCTGGACGAACCTAGACCGGGAAATCAGGATTTCCCTTCAGCTGAGACATTAGTGCAAGTACAGACCAAGAAGATTAAGCCCGATAAGAGTCAAGCTGAATGCTTTTTTTGCAAGAAGTGGGGGCACTGAAAGAGGAACTATCCTCAGTATATTTCCTTCTTGAATCCGAACAGGCAGAAAAAGAAGCAAGCTATTGCTGGACAAGGTATTCATATGATAACTTCTTGTAATTTTTCTATTTCTAATATTACTGAATGGGTATTGGATATCGATAGCTCTTACCATATTTGTAATTCGTTGTAGGGGTTGCAAGTTAGTAGAAGATTCGAGCAAGGTGAGAGATTCCTAAATATTGGAGGTGGAAGATCAGTTCCATTTCTAGCTTTAAAAATTTTGAAATCTGTATTTGAATCCATACTATTGTTCTTAGTGATTGTCATTTTTGTCCTAGTTTCTTTTTAAATATCATTTCTATAGACCTTTTGGCCATGAACAATTATGAAATTTCAATAAAAAAATGAGTTTGTAATGTCATTGTGAATGGTGTTACTACTTTCTGTGGATAATTGAACAATGGTGTATATATATTATCACAACCTGTTAATATAGTCTATTCTACTGACAGGCACCCTAGATTAGATAGTGTATCAGATATCTACTTATGGCACTGTAGGCTAGGTCATATAAACAAGAATAGGATAAACAAATTGACTCAAGAGGAAATCCTCGAAGTCAATGATTGTGAATCACTTCCATCCTATGAGTTCTATCTTCTTGATAAGATGACCAAGTTACCTTTTATTGAAAAAGATGAGAGAGCCAATGAGCTCTTAGGTCTAGTACATACTGATGTATGTGGACCAATGAGCACAAGTGCCAGAGGTGGATATGTCTAGTTCATCACTTTCATAGATGATCTATCCAGATATAGATATGTCTATCTAATGAAACATAAGTCGGAATCTTTTGAAATGTTCAAACGATTTTGAAGTGAAGCAGAAAAATAAATTGAGAAGAGTATTGAAACTCTTCGATCTGATCGAGGAGGAGAATACTGTTCTGATGAGTTTCTCACGTAACTAGGAGAGAATGAAATTTTCTTCCAATGGACTCTTCCTAGAACACTACAGCATAATGGTGTGTCTGAAAGGAGGAATCAGACTTTGTTAGACATGGTCCGATCTATGATGAAATTTGTCAGCTTGCCAATATCCTTCTGGAGATATGCACTCGAATCGACTTGTTATCCATTAAATAGGATTCCAAGTAAGTCTATAGTTAAAACCCCATATAAGATATAGATAGGGCGTAAACCAGCACTTTCACACCTTATGGTTTAGGGGTGCCTGGCTTATGTCAAACGATTAGTTATAGAAAAACTTGGACCTAGGTCTGACAAGTGTACATTCATGGGGTACCCAAAAGAGACCAAAGGATACTATTTCTACCATGCTGATAAATAAAAGGTGTTCGTCAGTCTTAGGGTAACCTTTTTAGAAAAGGAGTTTCTTGGTGAAGGAACTATTACCTCTAAGGTTGAACTTGATGAAGTTCAACAGGTAGAAAGTGCGACGCAGAATCTTGAACCTAAGTCAGATTTGATCAAATTAGATTCAAAGCCTAGTGAATCCACACCATTAAGGTGATCCGACAGAGTACCCCACCATCCGGATAGATACTATGGATTCTTGGTCCAGGATGGTGATCCCATCAAATTCGATGAGAATGATGAGGATCCAATCACTTATATGGATGCGATGCAGAGATCCGACTCTGAGAAATGGCTAGAAGCCATGAGATCCAAAATAGATTTCATGCAGATCAATGATGTATGGATATTAGTTGACCCACCTGAAGGGGTTAAATTCATTGGGTGTAAATGGGTCTTCAAAAGAAAGAGAGGCACAGACGAAAAGGTGGAGACCTATAAAGCCCATCTGGTTGCCAAGGAATATCATCAACATTATGGTATTGACTATAATGAGATGTTCTTTCCTGTGGCAATGCTCAAGTCCATTTGGATCATGCTTGCCATTGCTATCCATCTGGACTATGAGATCTGACAGATGGATGTGAAGACAGCTTTCCTAAATGGAGAGCTGACCGAAGAGATGTATATGATACAATCCGAAGGATCCACATCCATAGATGAGTCTAAGGTGTGCAAGCTTCAGAGATCCATTTATGGATTGAAGCAGGCATCTTGGAGTTGGAATATTCATTTTGATAAAGTGATCAAAATATATGGCTTCATTAAGAATGGAGAAGAATCCTATATTTACAAATGGGCAAATGGTCTAGCAGTGGTATTCCTTATTTTGTACGTGGATGATATTCTCTTAATCGAGAATGACATCCCCGCACTTCAAGGAATAAAAGTTTGGTTGTCATTACAATTCTCTATGAAGGACTTGGGTGAAGCATCCTACATCCTAGGGATGAAGATCTATAGGGATAGATCTAAAAGGATGCTTGGTATATCCTAATCCACATATATAGAAACTGTGCCGAAGAGGTTTAGCATGGAGAATTTCAAAAATGGCTATCTTTCGATAGGCCAAAGAATTTCTCTCTCTAAGAAGGATTGTCCGACAACTCCTAAAGAAAGAGAATGTATGAGTAGAATTTCATATGCTTTGGCAGTGGGGTCTATTATGTATGCAATGACATGTACGAGATCAGATGTGGCATACTCACTAGGAGTAGTGAGTAGATACCAGTCTGACCTTGGAGAAAATCATTGGAAGGTAGTTAAAACCATCCTTAAGTATTTAAAAAATACTAAGAATCAATGGTTGATTTATGGTGAGTCAGATCTGAAGCTTGTGGGATTTACAGACTCTAGCTTTCAATCTGATCATGATGATAGTAAAAGTGTATCGAGAATATCTTTACTCTAAATGGTGGATCCATCTGCTAAAAAAGTTTTAAGCAGCATACAGTGGCTGACTCTGTTTGCAAAGCAGAGTACATGGCAGCATCAGATGCAGCAAAGAAAGCTGTATGACTAAGGAAGTTCATTACCGAGCTTGGAGTAGCATCCTCCATTGATGGTCCAGTCCTGCTTTACTATGACAGCATTGGCACCATAGCTCAAGCAAAAAAATTGAAGGCACACTAGTGAACAAAGCATATTCTACGCCGCTTCCATTTGATCTATGTGATCGTGGATTGTGGTGACGTCGACCTTCAGAATATCGATGGAAAAGAGAACCTAGCCGACCCCTTCACTAAAGTCCTAGCAATCAAGGAGTTCGACAACCATAAGTTGAAGATGGATATTAGATACTGTGCTGTGTGGCTTTAGGATAAGTGGGAGTTGTTGAAAATTATGTCCCAAAGCCAATCGTCAGCCTATTGATGGTTGAGATATTGTAATTGATTTATTAATTAATAAAAATATTTTGGCAACATTTTCATCATAAGTTTACATCTTCTAATGAATTTCATTATAGTGATGAAGTCCTTAGAACTATTTAGTTTCGATAAATAGAGAATTTATCGATTAGTCCTTAAATTTGTTCATGACCAAATGATAGGCTGTTAATTAGGACGATAGCATCTATCGAGCATAGGTTACTATATGCTATATAGATTGGTTGTCCTCTTAACTAAGTTGTATGGAGACACTAGTATAGCATATAGGTAAGATGTATGGATACATCATCATTGAACATGACCAACTCCAAAGCATTCTGCTGTCGAGAATATCTTTGATGGGATATAGGTATAAGTATCCCTTGGACCTAAGATCACCTCAATGACTTGCAAGCAACTGTGCTTTGGTACCAGACTAACTGAATTTCTAATTCAGCAATGGAAGGCTTCTGGGCACAGTCAAGTACTTGCAAAGTCGGAGTGTGATCAAGATAGAATTGACCACTCCAAGAGTTGGAGAAGAATGTATCACTGTATTTCAATATAGCAAAACCTTGGCCAGGATAATCCATCAGATGGATTTGGTATTTTGAAATATAATGTAGACAATCTGATTAGAGTTGATAGTTGAACTCTGATGTGTTCTATGAGCATTATGGTCAAAGGGATGAACTATATGAAAACTATATCCGCATGGATTCTAAGGATGGTGTTTTACACCTTCGATCAATCTGACCATCTGGTATCATTGCTAGATGGTCACTTCGATTGGTATAGAAATTTATTCTTGTACTATCGACTTAGGTTCGGACCTATGAGGTCACACACATTAGAGCTTACGATCTGATCGAATGGTTGATCAATGATTACTACTACAAAAATAGCCTATGGTAGTACTTACTATGGTAGCGATTTTCAAAATCACTGCCATAGCTCCTACGGCAGTGGTTTTCGTTAACCACTGCTATAGGTCGAACCTACGATAGCAGTTTTTATAATCGCTGCCATAGGTCCTACATATAGCAGCGGTTATAGAAAATCACTGCCGTAGGTCGAATTATAGCAGCGGTTATAAAAAACCACTGCCATAGATCGACCTATTGCAGCGGTTCATTGTAACCACTGCCATAAGTCGGACCTATAGCAGCGGTTAGTAGAAACCACTGTTATAATCTGATTTATAGTAGTGGTTAATTATAACTGCTACCATATATATATATATATTTTCTTTAAATATTATATAATTTAAAATATAATTCCCATCTTCATCATTCATTATCTAAATAATTATCATTAGTGTGTCGTCGTAAAAGATTGCCTCGGTCCGATGGCCCTAGCTTCATCGATCAGAAAAATTTAATTTCGACGATCACGAATGATGATACGATGATCTAATAGATGAAGACCTCTGATGGATCCGAAAATTTGCAATGATGATCTTAATGATGTTTGTAGCGTACTATCAAAGTTTTACTTCAATCGGATATCGTATCTTGGTCAATTTAGTATAGGTTAGTTTCGACCATTAAATGATAAACGAGTGATCAAAGGACCAAACGGTGTCCGATTATGAGATAATTTTTTTTATAAATAATCTTGGCTACTACTTTAATCATTTTTTATACTAGTGATTATAAAATTCAACTCATGAGATGAAGAATGATCTAAAACTATATGTCTCCTAATAATCATTCTGAAACTTCACTGATTGTTATGCTCGTACTTTTGCAATATCTGCTTAACATAAATAGTTTATACAAAAATGATTTAAATTTTATTATCATCATCATATAAAATATTTGAAATTATAACAAAGATCATTTAACTAAAAAATTATCTCATAATCGGATGTTGTTTAATCCTTTGATCGCTTATTTCTAATTTAACGATCGAAATAATTTCGTACTAAATTGACCATGATAACGATATCCGATTGAAGTAAAACTTTGATAGTATGCTACAAATATCATCGAGATCATCATTGCAAGTTTTTAGACCCATCAGAGGTCTCCATCTATCAAATCATCGCATCATCATTCATGATCATCCAAATCAAATTTTTCTGATTGATAAAGCTAGGGCCATCAGATCGAGGCGATATTTTGCGATGATACTCTAATGATAATTATTTAGATAATGAATGGTGAAGATGAATATTAAATTTTAAAATTATATAATATTTAAAAAAAATAAAAAAAATATTTCTAATCTATGACAGCGGTTATCGAAAATCGCTGCTATAGATCTACAGCAATAGTTATGGAACCGCTGTTATAGATCTATGATAGCGATTTTGGGTTACCACTATAGTAGATTTATGGCAGCGATTCGATAATCGCTGTCGTAGATCTATGATAGCGGTTCGATAATCACTGCCATAGGTTAGGTTAAAAATTTTTAAATTTTTTCTTTCTTCTCGTGCATGCTCGATCTCTCTCTCTCTGTCCCCCTCCTCTTCATTGTTGGTGAGGCTCCTTCCCCCCAAGGCCGGTGTCGCCCCTCCTTCCTCCCGACTGATGTCACCCCTCCTTCCCCTTCGGCCGATGCTGCCCCTCCTTCCCCCTCCCCCTTCGGCCTCCCATCCCCGATCGCCCCTCTCCGCCACTCGCCACCCCCACCTAGCCCCCCCACCCCTCCATCTGACCCTCCCTTGCTCCCAGCGAAACCCCCCTCTGGTGAACCCCCATTCGACCCTCCCTCGGCCCCCACAAAATCCTCCCCCTCTGGCGAACCCCCCTCCACCCTCGCTCGGCCCCCCACGAAACCCCATCCCCCCGCCTCCCCATCCGATCCTCTCTCAGTCCATAGCGAACCCCCCTTCGGCGAACCCCCATCCGACCCTCCCTCCGGCCCCCTATGAAACCCCTCTTCGACGAACCCCCATCCACACTCGACCCTCTGCCGGCCCCCCGTGAAACCCCTCCTCCACACTCTATCCTCCTCCAACCCAGGTGCAAAACGAAACCTCCCTTCCGACGAGCCCCCCTCCACCCTCCTTCAGCCCCTGCGAAACCCCACCACCCCCACCACCACCACCATTCTGACCCTCTCCCGATCGAGTGCGAAGCCTCCTTTGGCCTCCTCGTCACTATGCCGCCCCTCCCCCTGGCCCCCATCCCCGACCACCCCTGCTCTCTCTCTATCATTTTTTTCTCTCTTCTTTATCTCACTATCTTGCTTTTATTTCATAGGTTACCTCTATTGTTGTCATCCTCCTCTAGCATCATTGCTGGCAACCCTCAGAGCTTTTGATGCGACCCACTCTCTATAGTCGTAGGTATATATTTTTTTTAAATTTTATAGTATTATTTATTAATCATATATATTTATAATAATTTATAAAATATTTATAATAAATATTATAAATATTTATTATAAATATTATAATTATCTACATGCCGTAGTTTTTGGGTCGTGCCGTGGTGGTAGCCTTGGGCCATGCCATGTCAGTGGTTGTGGACTAGATCTGTCAATGGATTGGGTTTGGATCGAAATCTGGATATTCAGATTTGGACCCAATTTTAATTACTGGTACTAAATCCAAATCCGAATATCCAATGGGTCAGTACTTGAGAGAAGAAGGGAGGGATCCGACCTCGCCGCTATCATTGGGAGGGAGGGTGTCTGGCCTCACCACCATCATTAGGATGGAGGGGGTCCAGCCTCACCAGCGAGGGAGATCAAGAGAGGGAGAGTGGGAGATCGAGAGAGTGAGAGAGGGAGGGAGGGGGTTCAGCCTCGTTAGCATCACTGGGAGGGATGGGGTCTGGCCTTGCCGGCGAGGGAGATCGAGAGAGTGAGAGAGGGAGGGATGGGGTCCGGCCTCGCCGCCGAGGGAGATCGAGAGAGGGAGAGAGGAAGATTGAGAGATGAAAAAGCTGGGAGGGAGGGGTTCAGCTTCGCCATCATCACCAGTGAGAGAGATCGAGAGACGGAGAGAGGGAGTGATTGAAGGGATGGCACACAATCGAGCCGGCTCGGATACATAGTCAAGCCAGCTCGGGCCATGATCGAGCCGATTGAAGGAGGATCCTAATCGGATGTCTCAGGCATAGAGCTGGCTATCTCAGGCATGGAGCCAGCTTAGCTTCCAAGTGAATAGAATTTGATATGTCTCTCTAAGGTTCCAATTTGAAGCCCTAAGGTGCCACTGTCATCTACTTTGTTCTTCTTTTAGGTTTCTGGATTAACACCAAGGTTCACACAAGAGATTGGATCTACTACTGTTGCTCATTCTTAATTATTTATGAATGTAATTCATGTTGTAGAATTTATTGCATAACATTTTGTGGATGTTTATATCATGTTGCTTTTGTTTATTGCATTGCATAATGGTAGATCCGTCAATTGATTAGTGTACATATTAGAGACTATTTATTGATACTATACTAATATTATTGTTCAACATGTTATATTGATTAATGTTCATTAATGTTGCAGATCACGATTGAAGAAAAATCCTGATTTTTTAAACCAGGTTCGTTAAGATCTGATCGGATCAAGAGATATATTTTAAAATTTTTTTTCATTGATCCAAATCAGATTTGAGATATTTTAGATCTAATTCTTATTATTCTAATAATAAAAATAAAATTTAGATAAATTAAATTAAATTTAATTTACATTGATGTGGGGTAATCCTATTACCTATTGATGATCCTATAAGCAGCGAAAGGTTCTGGATCAAGCCATGCAAGTGCCTGGCCTCTACCGATATTTATTCAAGCTGGATCTAGAGATCCTTTTCTTCTCTATCACATCTCCAAAAATCAGATCTGAATTTGATTTGGAGGATCTTCAAAATAGCTTTCGAAGATCAGTAGTTGTCCTTTGTAGTAGCGTAGCCTTCTATCTTTTGTTGCCTTTATCTTATCTGGATCGCACCAACTGGATCCCAAACTACTTTGGGCATGGAGAGGAGAGGGAGAAGATGGTCTAGGCATGGAGGAGGAGGAGAGAGGCAGCCTTGGGGCATGGAGAATTATTCACACCTTTGAGTTGGGCGTAGGGTCTTATTTATAGACTATGCGTGATCCAACTCCTCTGCTTCCAAACCAATCACAATCCTTTGTGAAATCAAATCTAAATCTGATTGGTGAGAATAGAGTCTCTTGGATTCCTCCTTAGATGGTTCCTAAGACCAATCAAAGTTGGTTCTTAGGAGGAGTCTAATCGAAATCCAAAAAGAAGATGGAGTCCCTGTCCAACAGGGACTCCTGGGCGCCTCCTGCTTGGGCACACGCCACCCTTGGTGTGCACCCTCCTCCTTGCCAGCTTCTGGCAAGGGGACAAGCCCCCACCAGCTCTTTAATAGGTGCGTGACACATGGACAAAAGTCAAAGTGTCAATGGTCAATATTTGACCAGTCAAAGGTCAACTTTTGACCAAAGTCAAAGGACGAGAAATGGCAGGTGACCAAAAATGGCAGGTATTATCTTACAAAATAAGACAACCCTTTTCTAACCTGGATTAGCTCCAGTCAGACCAAGTGAAGGCCTCTGATTCGAGCACAAACTCCTTTGGCTCAGTCAGGACAACTATTTATGATAGTAAAAGAAGAACGTTAGGTTCAATCGAGTGCTAGCACGATTTTCTTTGAACCTAATTGAATCTCATTCAGATCAATTGAACTGGATCAGTTCAATTGATGATCACCAGATTCAAACCCTTATTTTGTGTGATCCAGTTAGGTTCAGTTCTGTATGGTAATGGGATATGTCATGATCTCTATCATCGACATCATCGAAACTCCTTTCGATGGATCAGAACTCTTCTGATTCGAACAGCTAGAATGATCGATCATCTAAATCATTCTAATTGCTCCCAAAATCCACCAGTGACACCTAGCAGTATATGGTGGCAACCCATCAGAGCTGAATGCGAACCTCTTGGTGCAGCTACCTGTGTGATTAAGTTCTTCTATCTTGAGCCCCGATCAGATTAGGGTTAAGGTGAACTCGTCAAACCCTAGTTTCTGTCATATGATGTAATCATTCGATTCAAGTCCAATGTGAAAACCTAAATAGAAACTCTTTCTATTATTTCACTCTGCCATGGCCATGGGCTTCTGGACTTGATTCTCATGATCATCATAGGGCTGCTCCTCTACCACCGAGGTAGATAGATTCCATCTTGATGCAATCCAGTTCCTACAATGAACATGCTATAGCCAACATACACCTCAGGGTTCCATATGGCTAGGAGACCGAGTTATGGTGTAGTCAAACTATAACACCCTCAAGGTGAACTACCGATGCACCTCAGGTCAAAGAACCAGACACACCACTGCAGCATCGAGTCAGTCATTGACGAGAAGGTAGACTTCCTAATGACTACTCGAGGTGGTCACGCTCAGTGCCCTCATTCTCTAACGAGTACCTGTACTCTCACTCTGGTGTCTCCACACCGTAGACTCAAGACTCATCTACTAAAGAGAAGCGATTGTACACCAACCTTCTGGATCAATCACCATCCTCGTGATGATCCTATGGTCGGGAGCATTTTATGAGTTAATAATGATTATTCATGTCTTAAATTTTCAACTCTTGAAAATATGAATTATCATTACCATTAACTCAAAGGATGTATCACAGACACTAAATACACATATGTGATAGAAAATAATCCATTTTATTGATTATAGTCAAAATTATAATTTTGCCCCTAGAAGTGTATTACAAGTGTCAGCCAATTCTGGCTTCTAGGGCACATATATCTAACAATCTCCCACTTGTCCTAAAGCCAATTGGCTACAAGTCTAAGTCCCATCTTCTCAAGGTGGGCTTCGATCTTCTGCTGGCCCAATGGCTTTGTAAGTGGGTCTGCCACATTATCTGTGGAGTTGACTCTCTTGACCTCGACGTAACCCTTCTCGAGGTAATCGTGGATGAGGTGGTATCGCCGCTCAATGTGCTTGGATTTCTGGTGAGACCTCGGCTCCTTAGCAAGGGCTATGGCGCCATTGTTGTCGCAGTATAGAGGAATGGCATCTGATGGCATTACTCCAATTTCTGCAGCAAACTTCTTATACCAGAATGCTTCCTTCGCAGCCTCTGATGCAGCGATATATTCTGCTTCCATGGTGGAATCTGCTATCATGGTTTGCTTGGAACTCTTCCAGCTGACAGCACCACCATTGCACACAAACAGACTCCCAGATGTCGACTTTCGATCATCTATATCGGACATGAAATCCGAGTCTGTGTATCCCTGGACTTGGAGTTCTCCATTACCAAAGACCAACATCATATCCTTAGTTCTTCTTAAGTACTTAAGGATACATTTCACAGAAGTCCAGTGTTCTTCACCTGGATTTGACTGATATCTGCTTGTGACACTCACAGCATGGGCTATATCAGGTCGTGTACATAGCATGGCATACATGAGGCTCCCTATTGCAGAAGCATAAGGGATCTTGCTCATGCGTTCTATTTCCTCAGGTGTGCTAGGGCACATCTTCTTGGAAAGATGAATACCATGTCTGAAGGGTATTAATCCCCTCTTAGAGTTTTCCATACTAAACCTCTTTAGTACTTTCCTCTATGTACATCTTCTGTGAAAGTCCTAGCATCCTATTCGGTCTATCCCTATAGACCTTAATTCCTAGAATAAAGGATGCTTCACCTAGGTCTTTCATGGAGAATTCCTTGGACAACCATATTTTGACTGTTGTCAACATGGGAATATCATTCCCAATAAGGAGGATGTCATCCACGTACAATACGAGGAAGACAACAGCGCTCCCACTGACCTTTTTGAAGACACATGGTTCCTCTTCATTTTTGATGAAACCAAACATTTTGATCACATCATTGAAACGAGTGTTCCAGCTCCGAGATGCTTGCTTAAGTCCATATATGGACCTTTGCAGCTTGCAAACCTTGTGATCAGTATCACTGGATGTGAAACCTAGCGGCTGTTCCATATAGATATCTTCCTCAAGATATCCATTTAAGAATGCCATTTTCACGTCCATTTGCCATATTTCATAATCGAAATAGGCTGCAACAGCAAGCAATGTGCGGATGGATTTTAGCATAGCCACTGGAGAAAAGGTATCCTGATAGTCAATGCCTTCGCGCATTGACTATAACCTTTTGCCACTAGTCTAGCCTTGAATGTCTCCACATTTCCCATCTGCACCAATCTTTCTCTTGAAGATCCATTTACACCCAATAGGTACTATACCTTCTGGTGGATCTACCAAGGTCCAGACTTGGTTTGAGTGCATCGAGTCAATTTCTGACTGCATTGCCTCTAGCCATTTCTCGGAGTCGATATCTGATATCGCCTCGTTGTAGGTTTTGGGATCATCACCATGAGCACCATTACCTACGAGGAACATTTTCTCTACTTCCTCTGAAATAATACCTAAGTATCTTTCAGGGGGATGGAAAACTCTTTTCGATCTACGAGGTGGAGGAGGTAGTGTTCTTATTGGCTCAACCTGATTTGGTTCCAATTGGTCCTTAGCTCGTTGTACTTGTGAGACTTTCTCATCAAGCTTGATCTGCTTTCCAATGCCGCTATCTTGAATAAACTATTTTTCAAGAAAGATGGCATGTCGACTCACAATCACATTGTGGTCTTCTGGAATGTAGAAATAGTATCCTAATGACTCTTTAGGATATCCTATGAATCGAGCTCTGAAGGACCTAAACTCTAACTTGTCCGCTTGTTGTCTTTTGACATGAGCCGGACAACCCCAAATTCTGAGATGACTCAGACTTGGTTTCTTACCATGCCATATCTCATACGGTGTGGTAGGAACGGTTTTAGAGGGAACCCTATTCAGTAGATAAATTGAAGTTAACAATGAAGTGTCCCCAAAGAAAATCAGGAAGGTCTGTGAAGCTCATCATGGATCGGAACCATATCCAATAGAGTCCGATTTCTCCATTCTGAAACCCCGTTGAGTTGAGGTGTTCCTGGTGGAGTCCATTGAGAGACTATGCCATTTTTCTTGAGATAGTCTAGGAATTTTTCGGCTAAGGTATTCACCTCCTCGATCTGATCGAAGAACCTTAATGGGTTTTTCAGTTTATTTTTCTACTTCATGTCTGAATTCTTTGAACTTTTCAAAAGCTTCAGACTTGTGTCTCATAAGATACACATACCCATACCTAGACAGATCATCGATAAAGGATAATGAAGTAGACAAAATTGCCTCTAGCCGGCACATCAAATGGGCCGCACACATCAGTATGTACTAGGGCAAGGAGATCTGTGGCCCTTTCCCCATGTCCAACAAAAGGGAGTTTAGTCATTTTGCCTTGAAGACAAGATTCACAAGTTGGATATGACTCGGAAGTCAATGGACTCAATAGCCCATTTTTCTCCAATTTG
Organism: Cocos nucifera; assembly: GCA_006176705.1. Taxonomy (NCBI): domain Eukaryota; kingdom Viridiplantae; phylum Streptophyta; class Magnoliopsida; order Arecales; family Arecaceae; genus Cocos; species Cocos nucifera. The sequence goes on along the minus strand of QRFJ01002548.1, from coordinate 95,319 downwards.
TTGATCCTATCTTCTGCTATATGACCTAATCTCAGGTGCCATAGATATCTGTCGTTTGGACTATCCCTAGGTCGTTTGGCATTCACGTTTTGCTCGATAGTTAGAACAGGTACATCAATATGTAGCTGATAAAGACCATTAATAAGGAAACCATTTGCAATTTTATTTCTTTCATAAAGAATGTTACAATGGTCCTTAAAGAAGGTAATCACATAGCCTTCTTAGTGCTAAGCATGAAACAGAAATCAAATTCCTGCTAGCTGCAGGCACATAATAACAGTCTTTTCAAAACTAAGTCTAAACCAGATGGTAATCGAAGAGGGTATGTGTTCCACCACGGCTACTGCAGCAACTCTTGCTCCATTACCGATGCGTAGGATCATGTCTCCATCCCTCAGCCTCCTGCTATCCTCAAGACCCTGCATGGAAGTGCACAGATGAGCACTAGAACCAGAGTCAAGCACCCAACTGGATGCAGAAGAAACCGTAAGGTTAGACTCAATAACGAGCATACCTCCAGAAGGACCTTCCTTCTTGTTCTTCAGGGTGGCCAGGTAAGTAGGGCAGTTCCGCTTCCAATGGCCGTCGCTGTTGCAATGGAAACACTTTTCCTTTGACATCGGCCTTCTTCTTCGGCTCTGCCTTCTTCTTCTTTCCTCCTTCCACCTTCTGCTTTTTCGCAGACTTCTTTTTCTTTCCATAAGACTTTCTTTTGGAAGAAGTCCATTCCATAGCAAGAACTGAGCCTTTAGAACCTTTCATAGAAAGCTCAGCGGTAACCAGCATATTCATTAATTCGGCCAAGGAATTTTGAAGTTTATGCATGTGGTAATTCATGATGAATTGCCCATATGCATCAGTCAAGGATTGCAGAATAATATCATTCTGCAGGATCCAAGTCTAACTTCACACCGAGCTTCTCAAGCTCTTCCATGTCCTTGATCATCATGTCAGACAGTGATCTTGGACTGACTGCCCATCACGCATCTTAGCCTTAAAAAGTCATTTCGTGACTTGATATTTGGCTGCGCGACTCTGTTCACCAAACATCTCCTGCAGGTGAGCCAACATTTGGCGAGCAGTCCCGATATCTTCATGTTGGCGCTGGAGCTCATCAGACATCGAGCCCAACATGTAATATCTGGCCTTATTATCTTCGTCTATCCATTTTTCCAGAGACGCTCTCTGTTCAAGTGGATGGACGGGCTGGTAAGGTGGGAGGGTCCTGGTCCAATACATGGGTTAACTTCTCGGAATCCAAAATAATTTTGTAGTTCCTGAGCCAATCTTTATAATTGGGTCCAGTCAGTCTATGTGTGTCCAGGATACGTGCCAATGGGTTGGACGCAGACATTTTTCCTGTAGAGAGTCAAAGATTCTAGTTAGATACTGTAATTATGACTTGACCAATTTATTTAAGATTTTATTTTTAAACAAATTAGCTCCCACTATTTTCTCGGATCCCTACACTCCCTCTGTAGAGATGCAAAAATCTCCATGATTAATGATTTCTAGTGGGTGGTGCGGTCTCACCAACTGACTCATCACCTCACCTAACAGTTATTGGTGATGGGTTAGCCAATGAGTGAACAACTCTTGTTCAATGATTCTCTAATCATGGTGCACCCAAACTTGGTCTCTAATTCATGAATCTCACCGTATCCGAAATATTGATCCACTCCTTAGTTAAGTCAGACCCACCATTTGCATAGACTGGGTTCCTAATTGAGTCTCTCACCGTATCCAAAATATTGAGCCCAACTCATCCTCCAGCCCATAGCATCCAATGCCTAATAGACATGGTTGCATCTTTTCCGGTGCAACTGAGCCACTGTATCCAGCCGAGAACAATCAACCCCGGGAAGGGCCCGCACATCTACAATGGTGGAAGACCTCAGACTTAATCTTTTCTTAGGGAGAATTGATTCAGGTCTCATTAAACTAGACTAGTCATAGTCATAACAATTATGACTAACCTAGTGGCATGGGTTAGCTCGGATTATTGACCACCTCAGATCAGAACTGTGTCAACAGATATGGCCAGGTAAGTGAGACCGGTGGAAGGAATATGCCATTAACTCGTACAAGAATGCATTCAGGTCGAGTAGCTTCCAATTAAAAATCAGTCGGTCGTATGTGCCAAACTTACCTTAGACACCAAATTGTTGAGCCAGAACCAATTGGGTTAGCCTACAATCCAGACTCTAACCTCTGAGCCTAATTAGGTCTTGCTTGATCGTGACTCGATCTTGACCCAGACTTAATCCTATTAGGCTGGTCAATTTAAGCATTGTTGATCCCATCTAACCAACTCTTGATTCGGTTTGATCAACCGCTTAGACCTAATTGAGCTACCCAAGCCCGAACCCAGTATTATGAATATGTCTTAGATCTGAAATTCTCAATTTTAGACCTAATTAATATTCCATAATCTTAATTTTTAATTAAGTAGGGTTCATAAATAAAATATGCACAATAAATCCTAGGGTTTCAGGATCTAGGGTTTTGCAGAAAGTAAGTTTTGGGTTTCTGATTAAGGACGAACACGCAGCACCCCTACACATCATAAGAACACCCCATCGAATGGAAAGAGAGGGCCTTTAAACCCTTCTTCATTCTTATGACCGGACGGCCAAGAGGAATGCCTTAATCAGGAACATGCAATACTACAAAACAGTTTTAGATCTATATCATATATCTCATATACAAATTAGATCTAATCATGGCATATTTTGCATACATCTCATGTATCGAATCATGCATATTTTTAGATCTAAATTATCTCATAATAATCTAAAAAATTAGATTTAAATTGATCTAATCAAAATAAATTCTAATCTAGATAATTATGTAGAACTATTCTACAACTAGTCTAGACATGCATCAATCATATCTCATATGATGTTAAAATTAAATAATTTTTATTTACTATTTTTTAGATATTATTATAATAATTATAATATCAAAAAATAGTAAATAAATAGATCTAAAATATGATTTAATCAATTAAATTAAATTGAAAACATGCAAGACTATTCTATAGAACTATTCTATTTTAGAACTAGTCATGCATATTTTCTAATCTTAGATCCAAATTATTTAATTTTAATTTTTTCTAATTTTAGATCTGATCACATCTCATGTGACATCTAAAATCACTTATTTTTTAATTAAAATAAATTTAAAATTAGATCTAAATACTTTTAGAACCTTGGCTCTGATACCAGTTGAAGGAAAAATCCTGATTTTTCGGACCAGGTTCGTTCAGATCTGATCAGATCAAGAGATATATTTCAAAAATTTTTCTTTGATCTAAATCAGATCTAAGATATTTTAGATCTAATTTTTATTATTTTAATAAATTAAAATAAAATTAGATAAATTAAATCAAATTTAATTTACCTTGATGTGGGTAATCCTATTATCCGTTGATGATCCTGTAAGCAGCGGAAGGTTCTGGATCTAGCCACGCAAGTGCCTGGCCTCTATCGGTATCCACTCAGGCTGGATCTAGAGATCCTCTTCTTCTCTATCACATCTCCAAAAATTAGATCTGGATCTGATCTGGAGGATCTTCAAAACTCCTTTTGAAGATCAGCAGTCGTCCTTTGCAGCAGCGCAGCCTTCTAGCTTTCAGTCGCCTTTCTCTTGATCTGGATTGCACCAACCAAGGATCCAAAACTCCTTTTGGGCATGGAGAGGAGAGGGAGAAGGTGGTTTGGCATGGAGGAGGAGGAGGAGAGAGGCAGCCTTGGGGCGTGGGAATTTATTCAATTACAATTTGAGTTGGGCGCAGGGTCTTATTTATAGACTATGCTGTGATCCAACTCCTCTTCTTCCCAACCAATCACAACCCTTTGTGAAATCAGATCTAAATCTGATTGGTGGGAATAGAGTCCCCTGGATTCCTCCTTAGAGGGTGCCTAAGACCAGTCAAAGTTGGTTCTTAGGAGAACTCTAATTGGAATCCAAAAAGGAGATGGAGTCCCTGTCCAACAGGGACTCCTAGGCGCCTCCAACTTGGGGCACGCCAAGGGTGGCATGCGCCCTCCTTCCTTGCCAGGTTCTGGTAGGGGGACAAGCCCCCACCAGCTCTCCAATAGGTGCGTGACATGTGGACAAGAAGTCAAAGTGTCAATGGTCAACATTTGACCAGTCAAAGGTCAGACTTTTGACCAAAGTCAAAGGAAGAAATGGCAGGTGACCAAAAATGGTAGGTAATGTCTTACAAAATAAGACAACCTTTTCTAACTTGGACAACCTCCAGTCAGACCATATGAAGGCCTCTGATTGAGCACAAACTCCTTTGGCTCAGTCAGGACAACTTATTTATGATAGTAAAAGAAGAACGTTAGGTTCAATCGAGTGCTAGCACGATTTTCTTGAACCTAATTGAATCTCATTCAGATCAATTGAACTGGATCAGTTCAATTGATGATCACCAGATTCAAACCCTTGTTTGTGTGACCCAGTTAGGTTCAGTTCTGTATGGTAATGGGATATGTCATGATCTCTATCATCGACATCATCGAAACTCCTTTCGATGGATCAGAACTCTTCTGATTCGAACAGCTAGAATGATCGATCATCTAAATCATTCTAATTGCTCCCAAAATCCACCAGTGACACCTAGCAGTATATGGTGGCAACCCATCAGAGCTGAATGCGAACCTCTTGGTGCAGCTACCTGTGTGATTAAGTTCTTCTATCTTGAGCCCCGATCAGATTAGGGTTAAGGTGAACTCGTCAAACCCTAGTTTCTGTCATATGATGTAATCATTCGATTCAAGTCCGATGTGAAAATCTAAATAGAAACTCTTTCTATTATTTCACTCTGCCATGGCCATGGGCTTCTGGACTTGATTCTCATGATCATCATAGGGCTGCTCCTCTACCACCGAGGTAGATAGATTCCATCTTGATGCAATCCAGTTCCTACAATGAACATGCTATAGCCAACATACACCTCAGGGTTCCATATGGCTAGGAGATCGAGTAATGGTGTAGTCAAACTATAACACCCTCAAGGTGAACTGCCGATGCACCTCAGGTCAAAGAACCAGACACACCACTGCAGCATCGAGTCAGTCATTGACGAGAAGGTAGACTTCCTAATGACTACTCGAGGTGGTCACGCTCAGTGCCCTCGTTCTCTAACGAGTACCTGTACTCTCGCTCTGGTGTCTCCACACCGTAGACTCAAGACTCATCTACTAAAGAGAAGCGATTGTACACCAACCTTCCGGATCAATCACCATCCTCATGATGATCCTATGGTCGGGAGCATTTTATGAGTTAATAATGATTATTTATGTCTTAAATTTTCAACTCTTGAAAATATGAATTATTATTACCATTAACTCAAAGGATGTATCGCAGACACTAAATACACATATGTGATAAAAAATAACCTATTTTATTGATTATAGTCAAAATTATAATTTTGCCCCTAGAAGTGTATGACAAGTGTCAGCCAATTTTGGCTTCTAGGGCACATATATCTAACAACGATGGCACCGAAACACCATCTAGCTTTCACCCCTGTCTCTCGGTGGGTTACACACAGTTCAGCATCTGAGAAGTAGTCGAAGCATACTCCATCCGCCTTGGTATCGGCTACTCAGGGATCTCCACCAGTGACATCTACTCCACTAACAGTTGAGCCTCTACCATCGTTCATATCTGAGGCATATGCTACTATGCAGACATCTGAGTGTATATTTTTATTATATTAGCACAACTTTATTTTTTATATAGTATTTGTATACTTATATATTTGCATAATGTATTTGCATTGTAGGTGCATCATCCAGTCGGATATTTTGCAGTCCTACATATATGGCACATGTGTGAAACTGCCAGCATCAGATGATGGTCTATTATGATGCGGAGGGGAGACCGCATGGGAGATGCATTCCTTTTTTGGAGTGCTTGTGAGGTGGTTGGACTTCATTCCCATAGACCTTAGAGACTGGCATTTGATGGATGCTGCCGTTAGGAACCGGGTATGGGAGGAGATATAGGTAAGTACACGTATCTTAGTTATATTTATGTATTTTATATGTTTACACTATATATATTTGATTAGAATAATTTTATAACTAATTTTTGATAAATTTGTGCAGAGGAGGTACGACTTTCTCGATCATGAGAGGGCTCGAGATGCCCGACTGAAGAAGATCAGAGAGTTGTACTGGAGTTACAAGGTCAAGCTCCTTAGAGGATAGCTCGAGCATCGACGAGACATTCCAGAGGAGCTTATTCCCTGGATACAGGACTATCCTCTGAGTCAGTGAGAGAGGATGGTTAGACACTGGAGGAGCTAGGAGTTTGAGATAAAATTTCTAACTTTTAAATTTTTTAATATGCTTAAAATTTTATTTAAATATTTTTTAAATATTTATTATTTATTTAAATACTTGTTAGGCTACCTTCCATCAGAATCGAGAGAACCGTGCAGTCTAGGAGTATATGCATACTCTAGGCCGCGAGTCTATGGCCAGTCGTATGCATAGAGAGGTAATTAATTCTAAATCTTACTAGATAAATTAAATTCATATTTTTATCATCTTTCTAATAAATTTATTCTTTGATATAGCTGATGAGAGATAGAGTGATGTCTAGCCATAGCGAGATCTTCCGATCCAGTCGCACGGACAAGACGGGCACCCCAATGAATGCTGCGATCGGACGTATTTTTGTAAGTATTAAATATATTAGTATATATGATTAGTATTATAGCATTTCTTATAAAATTTTATTTTAATTTATAATTATAGGATCAATTAGATGCACTCATGAGTGAGGGCCCGGATACCTCTAGGCCCCATGACCATCTATCTCAGGTCTAAGGGCCTGAGCAATCTGGGAGGATTTGATGTAGGCCCGGACACATGTCGATGAGCTACTAATCCGAGGTGAGCATCGCGTCATAGACTTTTGGTATCATCAGTCGGAAGAAGCTTGAGGAGGCATTAGCATGGACAGATCATGCTGCGACATGGGCAGATCGGGCTGAGGAGCGCGCATTTCATCTGGAGGGCATCATAAGAGACATGATGTCGACGCTCAACATGCATTTTGGAGTCACGAGCTTTGAGGATATGTTGGCTCGCATTCCAACTCCAGCTCTGGCTCTGGCTCCAGCTCTAGCTCTGACTTCAGCTATAGCTCCAGCTCTGGCTCCGGCTCCAGCTAAAGCTCTGGCTTTGGCTCTAGCTCTCGGTGATGACTTTTAGGACTTTTGATGTATTTTATTTTTTTTAAAAATATTCTAATAAATTTTATTCGATAATAAAATTTTAGCATTTTAGAATAATTTTTTTATTTATTATATTTTTTTGTATTATATATCTATATTTATCAGGTAAAATATATAAAAAAATAAAAATTTTATTTTTTAATTATTCAAGATCTACGGCAGTAGTTTTATAACCACTACCATATCTATGCCAACCGCTACCATAGATCTCTAGTGCAAACGATGCCAACCGTTGCATTAGACCTATGGCAGCGGTTAAGAAACCACTGCTATAGATTACCTATGGCAATGGTTATGTAACCGCTGCTATAGATTAACTATGGCAGCGGTTATATAACCGCTACTATAGATTGATCTATTATAATAATTTATAAGTCACTGTAATAGGCTATCTATGGTAGCGGTTCAAACAACCATTGCAACAATCGTTGTCATAGAGCTACGACGACGATCGTAGTAGTAGTAGTGGTTAGAAAATCGCTGCCATAGCCTATCGCAGTGATTTTTTGGACTACGATAGTGGTGCTATGATAGCATTTTTTGGGCTACGGCAGTAGTTATGAACTATTATCGTAGCTCTTTTCTATAGTAGTAGACTAAGAATCATTCTAGGATTAAACAATCAATACAATTGATGTTTAACCTAGTGCAAGTATTGCAGGAGGATCGATTAGCAATTAGATTGCTAATTGGCTTAATTTGATTAAATCAATAGATTGAGATTAAGTATAATTAAATATGATTTAATTAGATTTGATTTAGACTTGATTGGATCAAGTCCAATTGATTTATTGGATAAGCCAAGTGCAAGGAAGAACTAGTCCTAGTCTAACTAGAACTCGGATTAACCTAATTTTCTAATTTGATTAGAAAATAAATTAAAATTAAATCTAATTTAATCTAATTTAATTAAGTTCTTAAATAGGTTAGGGTCTTGTTTAATTGGGTTGGTTTAATCTTGATTTTATTTGGTTAAAAGATCTTGTTTGACCAAGTCAAAATAGGAGTCCTAGTGTGACTAGGACTCCCTATCTCCTTATGCCACCTTGGTCCCAACGCCCCTAATACCTATTTTTTAGGTATTTTTTATGGAAAATCTCTTTCTTCCTTATTTCTATGCCCCCTCTCTCCCTCCAAGTCATATTTGGAAGTTAGGTGGAAGACCAAGTCAAAGGAGGAATTGATTTTGCTTTATGTGATAAAATCCTTATTGACCAAAATATCTTCCCTTGAGTGCCATCCCCATTTTTAATTAATTTTTCTCTTAATTTATGAAAATAATATTTTTTTTGTGCACCCTCCCTTGCTGGTCTACGCCAAAAATTATGGAGGAGGCGCCCAAGAGTTGGGTGCCCTAACAACTTTCCATGTTTGGATATTCCCAGTCTAGGAATTTGACCTAACTTGGACTCTTCTTTTTCCCTATTTATTGGATAAATTTTATTCTGATCTTTTTATGAAATACAGAGCTTTGGGAGGGGTTTTGGGTTTGCAAAAATTAGAGGAAGAGGGTCCTTAGGCATGGGGGTTCCATAGGCACCAAACTAGGTGTCTAGGTGAGAGAAAAGAGAAGAAGAAGAGAATCTTCTTCTAGGGCTGTTTTATTTTCAATCTCTCCTCCTTTCTTTTATATTTCTTTGAGAGAGTCTCAGATCCGCAAACTCTCATCTTCCTTCTCATATTTTGGAGAGTCCAAATTTCGAAGAAGAAAGCATCGGATCGATCATTGAAGAAGGATCAGCACAGTACTAGCATGCTATGCTGATTTCTTGCATCGGACTTCAGATCAGAGATCATAGGCTCGTGTGGATGACTCCCAGAGGTTGGATGCGTGTGTGGCTTATGACTTCATTCTCAAGTCTGGATCAGTAAGTTAGAACATCTAAACTTGTTCAGGTAATAGATCTGATCTATAAACTTTAAACCTGTATTTGATGTAGTATAGATCTAGGTTGATTTGATCAATCATTTTCTTTCTTATTTAATTTTAATTTTTAATTTAATATCATATCTTTATCATATAATAAATCTGAGATCTAGGTATTTACATAATTATTTAAATAAATTTTAAATTTATTTAAATCTTCTGCTATAAGATTTTGAAAAAAATTCAAGATCTACTTATGAAACCCTAGATCTGATTGCTTCACATGTTTAACTTTCTAATTGAAATAATTTCAATCATAAAATTTTTTTCACTATTCATCTTAATGAATGAGTTTATGGTGGCACCCCTATCGTCATAAGAGATCCCCACTGAATGGGAAGAGATGGCCTTTAAACCATACTTATCCTTTATGATTGGATAGTTTGGTGGCTCATTCATCCTTGATTACTAAGTTATTTGGATCTATCATATCAAATATATAAGCATTTAATTTTCTAATTAACATATTAGAATATGTCAAGCAACCCTTGCTCTGACACCATTGTAGGAAATCAAGCAGGATTAAAGCATGCATTTTCAAAAATATTTTTTGAATTAAACAGTAGTAGAAGCTAAATTAATCTAAAATTAATTTATTGCATGTATTGATCTAATCAATAAAATTCTACTCAAGATCTAGACATGTTAACATATAATTTAAAATTCAAATAAGATCAATCAGCAAATCATATTTGTTGATCGATGCAAGTTCAGAACTCGATACTTATGCATGGGTAGATGATCTCCATGATCTAAATCATTGAAAGAAGATCTGGTATTATGCTATAGTCGTACACTCATCCGACCTCTATGGTTGGTCCATATGGAGCTCCTGATCCCAACTAGCTTTATTGGAGTGCTAGCTCCTCATGGGACCTTTGACGGCTGATCTTGATCGATCCAATTAATCACCTTTCTTTTGATCTCTTGGATGCTCTAGAAGATCAAATGGTGTGCTTTAGAGGATGACGTGGTGATGCCTGAAGTTCAATGGCCATCGGGCACTAATGGTGTTCTATCTCTCTACCTGAACCCAAAAACTAAATTCTAGGGTTACATACACCCAAAAACCTTGATTATCGAAAACTCTCTCATGCACACTCTCTATGGTATTCTTTTGTGAAACAAATTTTCATGGAGAGAGGACTTTCTAATCTATAGAAACCCCATATAGATCATATCTAAAGTGGGCATCCAAAAGGAAAAGAAAAATGGAAGGCATGAGAGTATAATTTAGCATAGGAAAGAAACACTTTCTCTCCCTAGATTTTTCCATGCATAGGGTAAGTGCCCACTTGGATTTTTTTTTGTCTCTTAGAAGTCCTTCATGTAGCCTCTCCCTTCTCCATGCATGCACAAAAAAAAATTGCCTTTTTATTGGCATCCAAAAGATGGGAAAATCGCATCGAGGATAAGGCAGATGGTTGAACTTGTTTCAACCAATCGTTACTTGAATTCAAATTCAAGTAACTATCTTATCCTTCTCCAATGCCCACCTCAGGAGGTTGATGTGTAGAAGGACTCTCCTTCTACACATCCATGTGAGGATTTGTGATGCTTCCAAACCTTGGAAGGCCATGAGAGGAGTCAGGGTGTTGGCTCTAGAGATTTCAGAGGCTTGGTTGGTGCTTCAAAAATCTGGGACACAAGGTGAAGCAAAAAACTAAAGTCGGAGAATCAAGACTGTAGAAATAAGATTTTCTATAGGTTAGCCGGCTCAGTCCAAAACTGGATCGGCTAAGTCTCAATGCACAGGCAAAATAGAGAGCTGCGTGTTTGGGACTGCTGGTACGACATAGGACTAGGCTGGCTCAGTTTTGGACTAAGCTGACCTAGTGAAACTTAGTTGGCTCAGTCTCAGCACTGAGCTAGCTCAGTACACAAGTAGAGTTACGTGAGGGTCTATTTTGGACTAGGATCTGGGTTGATCCTAGGGGTCTTAAGGTCTAATTTAAGAGGTCTTAAGGGGGCTAACTCATATATGGATTGGGTCTAGATCCAGAGGATGAGAGCATGTGAGACTTGGGCTCAGTGAGTGCTTTCATGTATTCGGTTAGTCAGAAAAGTTTTTTGGTCGGGCCTAATGGCTATGTATAAATACATAGGTTGTATTAGAATTTTAAAAGGTTGAAATCAATACAGACCTTTTCTCCCTCAACTCTCTTATTCTCTTCTCTCTAGAGTTGCCGCTCTAGGATTCTTGAAGAAGCCCTAGAGAAGGGGGCGTCTCCCTCAAGCCCAAGGAGGGAGGTGCTCCATCAAAGATCCAAGTGGAGGATCGGTGGTTTGCTGCTCATAGAGAACATCATAGGTTCCTTCAAGTCCGTGCTAAAAATTAGAAGCTTCTGCAATATGATATTGGTGCTTGTGATGTCAAGGATGATTGATGTTCGAGTAATATCATGAGTCTACAATTTAGTATCAAAGCTAGGTGATGCCTGGAATGTTGTGGATGATAATATGATATCAGAGCCAGATTTCAAAGCCAGATGGTACATGGAAGGAGCCAAATTTTAGAGCCTGATGGTGCATGGAAGTGAAAGAGAAGTCATACAAGGTGAAATTAAAAATCTATACAAGGATTCCACGGTATGTCTCAAATCTATCTTCGTTATTGCTATGGTTTGGCCAACCGGGAGCAGTGAGTTGAAGGTGGAGGTTGAGAGGATTAACGAGAAGGGATTTTTTTAGGGTGGAAGGATTTGGTGCATGATTTACTGATCGGTCTTGATGGAAAGGCTGGAGTGTATGATGGTTATGTGATAGATAGGGAGCACTAGAGTGCTGCAGTAGCATTTTTCTGAAGATGTAGGATTGAGAGAGGCTCGGCGATGCAGTAGTCAAGGAAGGTATCTCGGTAGAGAGCATCAGAGTTCTCTAGGAAGATGGATAGTATTGGATTGTTGAAGAGAGGTTTTCCAAGAGGTAATGGTTGAAGGAAGGCTGAAGAAGTGACTATACGTCCTTCGATGTCTGAAAGGTGGGAAAGTAGTCCGAGATGTATTCAGCGGTTCGACTAGAGCATGGATTTACGAAGTCTTGGGAGTGATGGAGATGGTTGATCCATGGAGGTCCAGTAGGTTAGGGCTAGGTGGCTGTAGAATGGCACAGAGATGAGTCAGAGAGTGCTGGAGTGCTGTAGGAGCACTACCTTAGAGGCACAGGGGCTGAGAAAGGCTCGGTGGTGCAGTAGTCGAGGAGTGTATCTCAGTAGAGAGTGTCAGTGGTATCTCAGGGAGATCGGGTGTAGGTCTCAGGGAGAGCCAAGGGGTCTCAGGGAGCACTAAAGGCATCTCTAGCAATCAAGAGTATCATGGATCAAATTTCTTCTGGAAGAGCACTAGGAAGAGTCATGATTTAGATGGAGGATGGTTCTCTAGGTGCAACTGAAGCAATGGCTGGTGTAGGGGCAGAAGAGAAGGACTAGGGTGAAATTCTCTAGGGTTCAATCACTGATTTCAGAAGAGTTGGATGAGCTCTTGAGTTTGGAGGTGCCCGTAGGTTGTGAAGGTATCCAACATGGCTTTGAAGGATTTCGTGGAGTGTGGAGGGTTTGAAGGAGCAGCGACCGTGTTTGAGGTACAGCGGCAGACTCAGTAGTGTAGTATTGAGTGGTTGGCCTTGAGGGACTCGATGAAAGAGTCGGCTTCGATGGCATTAGGTGGACTTCGGATATAGGTGGAGCTCTGCAGTGGTAGCTTCACAATTGGAGAGAAATTTGGCATGAGTTCAGAGTGCCGGTGATGCATAGTTCTAGGTGGAGCGATGCGTGCAGGTGGACAGGCATAGCTCTGAGGAGATTGTGTCAGGTGGTATAGCATGTGTTGGTGCAAAAATATTGTAGGTTCTCCAGGAAAGTCCAGGAAAAGTGATGCAACTACTAAGCAGAAGAAATTCTACAATTTCAGGATGGTACAGAGGTGCAAGCCAAGATCTTCAACGGTGGATGCGGTCACCCCAAAGGCCTCAAGGGTGCATAACAGCTGAAGAAAATTGATGGAGGCGATGATTGCATAAGGGGCTATCGAGTATGCAGGGACAGCGGGATCATGTAGAAGGTCATTGTCAAGAGGTTTGAACCTTGTGAATCAGTATCACTGGATGATGAAGACCTACAATGTCCATTATATGATTGCTTCCTCAAGATATCCATTTTCAAGAATGCCATTTCGACGTCCATTTTTCATATTTCATAATTGAATAGGCTACAACGAAGCAATGTGGGATGATTTTAGCATAGCTACTAGAGAAAAGTATCTCTGATAGTCAATGCCTTCGATTGACTATAACCTTTTGCCATATCTAGCCTTAATTCTCCACATTTCATCGCACCAATCTTTCTCTTAAATCCATTTACACCCAATAGGTACTATACCTTCTGTAGGATCTACCAAGGTCCAGACTTGGTTTGAGTGCATCGGTCAATTTCTGACTTCATTGCCTCCTACTATTTAGTCGATATCTGATATCGTCTTCGTTTGTTATTTTGGGATCATCACCATGACCCCATTACCTACGAGGAACATTTTTCACATCCTCTTAAATAATACCTAAGTACTCTCAGGGGATAAAGACCTTTTCATCTATGAGGTGGAAGAGTAGTGTGTTTTAACCTGATTTGGTTCCATTGGTTCTTAGCTCTTGCTCTTGTGAGACTTTCTCTAGCTTAATCTACTTTAGTGCCGCTCTTGAATAAACTATTTTTCAAGAAAAAATGGCATGTCGACTCAAATCACATTTGTGTCTTCTGAATGTAGAAATATATCCTAATGATTCTTTAGATATCCTATGAATCGAGCTCTAAGGACCTAAATCTAACTTGTTCGCTTGTTTCTTTTGAATGAGCCGACAACCCAAATTCTGAGATGACTTAGACTTGGTTCTTACCTGCCAATTCTCATACGGTATGGTAGGAAAGTTTTAAAGAACCCTATTCAGATAAGTATTTGCAGTTTAACAAATAGTATCCTCAAAGAAAATCAGGAATGGTCTATGAAGCTCATCATGGATCGGACCTATCAATAGGGTTCTGTTTCTCTTTCTTGAAATCCCCTTGAGTTAGGGTATCCCTGGTGGAGTCCATTTAGAGATGTATGCCATTTTTCTTGAGATAGTCAGAATTGACTAAGGTATTCACCTTCCTCGATCTGTCAAAGAATCTAATGATTTCAATTTTTCTTTTCTACTTCATGTCTGAATTCTTTAAATTTTTAAATGCTTCAGACTTGTGTCTCATAAGATACACAATACATATGTAAAATCATCGTAAAGTTATGAAGTAAACTAAAATTGCCTCAACGGCACATCAAATGGGCCCACACATCACTATGTACTAGGGCAAGAGAGATCGTGGCCCTTTCCTCATGTCCTCAAAAGGGAGTTAGTCATTTTATGAAGAAGATCATAATTGGAATGACTCAAAGTCAAAGGACTCAATAGCCATTTTTCTTTAATTTTTACTTATCTTTCTACTATATACCTAATCTAGGTGCCATAGATAACTATTCATTTGACTATCCCTGGTATTTAATTTTATGGCATTCATTTGCTCGAATTAAAGATTACATCAATTAGACTGATAAAATATTAATGAAAAACATTAATTTTATTTTTTTCATAAAGAATGTTACAATGATCCTTAAAGAAACTAATTACATAGCCTTCATATGCAAGGCAAAATAAATCAAATTCCTGCTTACTGAGGCATAATAATAGTTTTTTAATACTAAGTCTAAACTAGATGTAGTCGAAGAAAGGGTATGTTTCACGACCATGAGCAACTCTTGCTCCATTTTCGACACGAGGATCATTTCACCATCTCTCACCTCTCTGCTATCCTCAGACCTACATGGAAGTGCAAGATGGAGCACTAGAACCAGAGTCAGCACCCAACTAGTGAATGAAAGAATTAAGGTTAGACTCAATAATGAGCATACCTCCAGAAGGATCTTCCTTCTTTCTTTAGGCTGGCTAGGTAAGTAGCAGTTCCTTCATGGCCATTTATTACAATGAAAATACTTTTCTTTATCAGTGGCCTTCTTCTTTTGCTCTGCCTTTTCTTTCTTTCCTCCTTCCACTTCTACTTTTTCAAGACTTGTTCTTCTTTCCAAAGACTTTCTTTTGAAGAAGTCTATTTCATAGCAAGCACTGAGCCTTTAGAACCTTTCATGAAAGCTCAGCGGTACCACATGTTCATAAGTTCGGCCAAGGTTTTGAAGTTTATGCATATTGGTAATTATGATGAATTGCCATCTACAGTGAAGATTGCAGAATAAATCATTCTGAGATCCCAGTCAATCACTCGAGCTTCTCAAGCTCTTTCATAGTCCTTGATCATCATATAAGTATCTTGGACTGACTGTCCATCATGCATCTTAGCTTAAAGAAATCTTTGACTTGATACTTGGCTGCGGACTCTTTCACCAAACATCTCTAAGGTGAGCCAAATTTGGAGCATCTGATATCTTTATTCTAGTTCATCAGACATCGAGCCCAACATATAGATATCTAGCCTTTTATCTTCTCTATCCACTTATCTCAAAGTGCTCTCTTTTCAGCGGGATGGATGCTGGTAAGGTGGAGGATCCTGGTCCAATACATGGGTTAACTCTCGAAATCCAAAATATTTTATAGTTTAGAGCCAATCTTATAAATTGATCGGTCAGTCTATGTGTCAAATACGTGCTAATGGGTTGGAGAGCATTTTCCTTAGAGAGTCAAAGTTTAGTTAGATATGTAATTAGACTTTACCAATTTATTTAAGAATTTTATTTTTAAATAAATTAGCTTCCACTATTTTCTGATCCCTACACTCCCTCTAGAGATGTGAAAATCTATGATTATGATTTTTAGTGGTGGTGGTGTCCACCACTGATCTCATCACCTCACTAATCAGTTATTGGTGATGGGTTAGCCAATGAGTGAAAACTCTTGTTCAATGATTCTCTAATCATGTGCACCCAAACTTGGTCTCTATCATGAATCTCATTATGTCCGAAATATTGATCCACTCTTAGTTAAGTCAGACCCACCATTTGCACAAGATATGATTCTTAATTGAGTCTCTCATCATATCATAAATATGAGCCCAACATCCTCCAGCCTTAGCATCCAATGCCTAATAGACATGATTGCATCTTTTCATGAATAGCCACTTAATCTACGAGAACAATCAACCCAGAAGAGCCCCACATCTACAATAGTGGAAGACTTAGACTTAATCTTTTCTTAGGAGAATTGATTGTCTTATTAAACTAGATTATCATAGTCATAACCATTATGACTAACCTAGTGGCATGGGTTAGCTCGGATTATTGACCAACTCAGATAAAACTGAGTCAACAAATGGCCAGGTAAGTGAGCACGAGTGGAAGGATATGCCATTAACTCGTAAAGAAGCAATGATCGAGTAGCTTCCAATTAAAAACTATCTATCGTATTTGCCAAACTTACCTTAGACACCAAATTGTTGACAAAACAATTGGGTTAGCTACAATCCAACTCTAACCATTGAGCCTAATTAGGGCCTTCGATCACTCAGTGACTCGATCTTGACCCTAACATTAATCCTATTAGGCTTGGTACAATCTAACCAACTCTTGATTCGTTTATCAACCGCTAGACCTAATTAGCTACCCAAGCCTAAACCCATAATGAATATATCTTAGATCTGAAAATTCTTAATAGACCTAATAATATTTCATATCTTAATTCTTAAATTGTAGGGTTCAAAATAAAATATGCAAATAGATCCTAGGATTTCAGATCTAGGTTTTTGCAGAAAGTAAGTTTTTATTTGATTAAGGAGAACGCGCAGCACACCTATACATCATAAGAACCCCATCAGATGGAAGAGAGGGTCTTTAAACCTTTGTTCTTATGATCGGACGGCAAGGGAACCCTTAATCAGAATTAATACTCAAAAATATTAGATCTAACATATATCTCATATAAAATTAGATCTATTCAGCATATTTATTTTATTCATATATCGATAGCATATTTTTAGATCTAAATTATCTCATAATAATATAAAAATTAAATTTAAATTTGATCTATAAAATTTTAATCTAGACCTATGTAGAGACTATTCTACAACTAGTCTAAACATGCATAATCATATCTCATATTGAAAATTAAATTAATTTTTATTTATTATTTTTTTAGATATTATTATAATAATTATAAATAAAATAGTAATAAATAGATCCAAAATATATTAATAAATAATGAAATATGCAGACTACATAGAACATTCTAATTTTAGAATAGTCATCATTATTTAATCTTAGATTCTAATATTAAATAATAATTTTAGATCTGATCACATCTCATTGTATATCTAAAATTACTTATTTTTTAATTAAATAATTTTAAATTAGATCTAAATATTAGAACCTGGCTCTGATATAGTTGAAGAAAAATTTAATTTTTTCAGGATCAGATTCTTCAGATATCAATCAGAAATATTTCAAAAATTTTTTTGATCTAAATCAAATCTAAATTTTAGATCTAATTTTTATCTATAAATAAAAAATAAATAATAAATTAAATCTAAATTAATTTTACTTGAATGTAGGATAATTCATTATCCGTTTGATGATCCTGTGACGGAGTTTGGTCTAGCCACGCAAGTGCCTGGCCTCTATCCATTCCACTCAAGTGATCTAGAGATCCTCTTCTTCTTATCCATCTCCAAAAATTAATCTAGAATCTGATTTGAGGATCTTCAAAATAGCTTTGAAGATTAGCAGTTGTTCTGCAGCATGCTACCTTCTCTTTCTATCAGCCTTTTTCTTGCCTGGAATCGCACAAACTGGACCCAACTATTTGGGCATGGGAGAGGAGAAAATGGCTTGGCATGGAGGGGAGGAGGAGAGAGGCAGCCTTCGGGCAGTGGAGAATTATTATACACTTGAGTGGCTAGGATCTTAAAACAGCGGATCCAACTCCTCTTCTTCCCACCAATCACACCTCTCTTTGTAATCAGATCTAAATATGATTTGTAGGAATAGAGTCCTTTGAATCCAGCTCCTTAAATGGTGCTAAGCATTGGTCTTAAGAGGAGTCCAAGGAATCAATAAAGCGAGGGCCTGTCCAACAGGGATCTGGCGCCTCCTGTTGGTGCGCGCCCTATCGTGGCATGTGCCCTCCCTTCTAGTTCTTGGAGGGGACAAGCCCCCACTGCTCTCCAATAGATGCGTGACACGAGACAGAATCAAAGGTCAAAGGCTAATTTGACCAGTCAAAAGTCAACTTTGACAAAGTAAAGAAGAAATGTAGGTGACGAAAAATGGAGGTTTGTCTTTACATAAATTAAACAATTCCTTTTAATACCTGGATGATCCACTGACAGTGAAGGCCTGATCAAGCACAAAACCTTTGGCTTAGTCAGACAACTTTTAATGAAGTAAGAAGAACGTTAGGTTAATCGAGTGCTAGCACGATTTCCTTGAACCTAATTAATCTATTCAATCAATTGAACTGGATAGTCATTGATGATCACTAGATTCAAATCTTGTTGTGTGATCCAGTTAGGTTTAGATGATAAGGGATATGTCTGATCTTATCACACATCATCGAAATTCCTTTCGATGGATCAGATTTTTCTGATTGAACACTAGAATGATCGATATCTAAATCAATTCTAATTCTCCCAAAATCACCAGTGACATCTAGCAGTATATTGTGAATCCACGCTGAATGAAACCTCTTGGTGCAGCTACTTGTGTGATTAAGTCTTCTTGAGCCCAATTAGGGTTAGGTGGGACATCAAACCTGTTTCCATGATTAATCATTCGATTTAAGTTCGATGTGAAAATCTAAATAGAAATTTTCTATTATTTCATCTCTCTACCATGGCCATGGGCTTTGGACTTGATTCTCATGATCATCATAAGGTGCTCCTCCACCGAGGATAGATTCATTTGTGCAATCCATTCTCTATAATGAACATGTATAGCCAACATACACCTCAGGGTTCATATGGCTAGGAAGATTGAGTTATGGTGTGTCAACTATAACACCCTAAGGTGAACTCCGATGCACCTCAGGTCAAAGAATCAGACAACCACTACAGCATCGAGTCAGTCATATGACGAGAAGGTAGACTTCCTATGACTACTCGAGGTGATCACGCTCAGTCCTCGCTTCTTAATGAGTACCTGTATTCTTGCTCTGTGTCTCACACCGTAGACTCAAGACTCATCTATAAAGAAAGCGAGATTGTACCCAACTTTCGGATCAATCACCATCCTCATGATGATCTTCCTAGGTCGGAAGCATTTTATGAGTTAATAATGATTATTTGTCTTAAATTTTCAACTCTTGAAAATAGAATATATTATTACCATTAACTCAAGGATGTATCCAGAAACTAAATACACATATGTGATAAAAAATACATATTTATTTATTATAGTCAAAATTATAATTTTGCCCTAGAGTGTATACAAGTGTCACCAATTCTGACTTCTAGGCCACATATATCTAACAACGATGGCACGAAACACCATCTAGGCTTCACTCCCTGGCTGTCTCGGTGGGTTAACACACAGTTCAGCAATCTTGAGAAGTTAGTCGAAGCATACTCCATACGCCTTGGGTATCGGCTACTCAGGGATTCTCCACCAGTGAATCTACTCCACTAACAGTTGATGCTCTACATCGTTCATATTGAGGCATATGCTACTATGCAGACATCTGAGTGTATATTTTATTTATATTAGCAACAACTTTTATTTTTTATAATAGTATTCTGTATAACTTATATATATTTGCATAATGTATTTTGCATTGTAGGTGCATCATCCGTCGAGATAATTTGCAGTCCTAATATATGGCAAGCTATGTGTAAATGCCAGCATCAGATGATGGTCTATTATGATGCGGAGGGGAGACCGCATGGGAGATGCATTCCTTTTTTGGAGTGCTTGTGTGAGAGGTGTTGGACTTCATTTCCCTAGACCTTAGAGACTGGCATTTGATGGATGCTGCGTTAGGAACCGTGTATAGGGAGGAGATAGATAGGTAAGTACACGTATCTTAGTTTACTTTTATGTATTTTATATTGTTTACACATATAATATTTTGATTAGAATAATTTTATAACTAATTTTTGATAAATTTGGTGCAGAGGAGGTACGACTTTTCTCGATTATGAGAGGGCTGAGAATGCCGACTGAAAAGATCAGAGAGTTGTACTGGAGTTACAAGGTCAAGCTTCCTTAGAGGATAGCTCGAGCATCGACGAGACATTCCAGAGGAGCTTCTATTCCCTGGATACAGGACTATCCTCTGAGTCAGTGAGAGAGGATGGTTAGCACTGGAGGAGCTAGGAGTTTGAGATAAAATTTCTAACTTTTAAATTTTAATATTGCTTAAAATTTTATTTAAATATTTTTTAAATATTTATTATTTATTTAAATACTTGTTAGGCTACCTTCCATCAGAATCGAGAGAACCGTGCAGTCTAGGAGATATATTGCATACTCTAGGCCCGAGTCTATGGCCAGTCGTATGCATAGAGAGGTAATTAATATCTAAATCTTACTAGATAAATTAATTCATATTTTTATCATCTTTCTAATAAATTTACTTCTTTGATATAGCTGATGAAGAGATAGCGAAGTGAATGTCTAGCCATAGAGAGATTTCTTCCGATCCAGTCCGCACGGACAAGAAGGGCCCCAAGCTGCGATGGAAAAGTATTTTTGAAAGTAAAATATATTAGATATATGATTAGTATTATAGCATTTCTTAAAAATTTTATTTTTAATAGGATCAATTATGATCCACTCATAGAGTGAGCCCGGATACCTCTAGGACCCATACCATCTATCTCAGGTCTAATGGCCTGAGCAATCTGTGGGGGTCTCGGACACATGTCGATGAGCTACTATCCGAGGTGAGCCACGCGTCATAGTTGACTAAACCTAGTCGGAAGAAGCTTGAGGAGCATTAGCATGGACAGATCTGCTGCCGAACATGGGCAGATCGGGCTGAGAGCGCGCATTTCATCTGGAGGCATTTTCATAAGAGACATTGATGTCGACCGTCACATGCATTTTGGAGTCACGAGCTTTGAGGATATGTTGGCTCGCATTCCAACTCCAGCTTCTGGCTGCTGGCTCCAGCTCTAGCTCTGACTTCAGCTATAGCTCCAGCTCTGGCTCCGGCTCCAGCTAAAAGCTCTGGCTTTGGCTCTAGCTCTCGTGATGACTTTTAGGACTTTTGATGTATTTTATTTTTTTAAAATATTCTAATATAATTTTTTTATTCGATAATTAAATTTAGCATTTTAGAATATTTTTTTTATTTATTATATTTTTTTATTTATATATCTATTATTTATTCAGGGTAAAATATATAAAAAAATAAAAATTTTATTTTTAATTATTCAAGATCTACGGCAGGTAGTTTTATAACCACTTACCATATCTATGCCAACGCTACCATGATCTCTAGTGCAAACGATTGCCAACGTTGCATATAGATACTATGGCAAGCGGTTAAGAAACCACTGCTATAGATTACCTATGCCAATGGTTATGTAACCGCTCTATAATTAACTATGGCAGGTTACTATAACCGCTTACTATAGATTGATCTATTATAATAATTTATAGTCACTGTAATAGGCTTATATGGTAGCGGTTCAAACAACCATTGCAACAATCGTTGTCATAGAGCTACGACGACGATCGTAGTTAGTTAGTATGGTTTGAGAAAATCGCTGCCATCAGCCTATCGCAGTGATTTTTTGGACTACGATAGTGGTGCTATGATAGCAATTTTTTTGGGCTACGGCAGTAGTTTGAATATATTATCGTAGCTCTTTTCTATAGTAGTAGACTAAGAATCATTCTAGATTAAACAATCAATACAACTTGAGTTTTTACCTAGTGCAAAGTTATTGCAGGAGGATCGATTAGCAATTAGATTGCTAATTTGGCTTAATTTGATTAAATCAATAGATTGAGATTAAGTATAATTAAATATGATTTATTAGATTTGATTTAGACTTGATGAGATCAAGTGTCCAATTGATTTTATTGGATAAGCCAATTGCAAGGAAGAACTAGTCCTAGTCTAATAGAATCGATTAACCTAATTTTTCTAATTTGATTAGAAATAAATTAAAATTAAATCTAATTTAATCTAATTTATTAAGTTCTTAAATAGGTTTAGGGTCTTGTTTATTGGGTTGGTTTAATCTTTTGATTTTATTGTGTTAAAAGATCTTGTTTGACCAAGTCAAAATAGGAGTCCTAGTGTGACTAGGACTCCCTATCTCCTTATGCACTCTTGTCCCAAGCCCTATACCTATTTTTTAGGTATTTTTTTATGGAAATCTCTTTTCTTCCTATTTCTATTGCCCCCTCTCTCCCTCAACGTCATATTTGGAAGTTAGGTGGAAGACCAAGTTCAAAGGAGGAATTGATTTTGCTTATGTGATAAAATCCTTATTGACAAAATATCTTCCTTGAGTGCCATCCACATTTTTTAATTAATTTTTCTCTTAAATTTATGAAAATAATATTTTTTTTTTGTGCACCCTCCCTTGCTGGGTCTACGCCAAAATTATGGAGGAGCGCCAAGAGTTGGGTCCCTAACAACTTTCCATGTTTTGGTATTTCCCAGTCTAGGATTTGACCTAACTTGGACTCGTCTTTTTTCCCTATTTATTGGATAAATTTTATTCTGATCTTTTTATGAAATTACAGAGCTTTGGAGGGGGTTTTGGGTTTTGCAAAAATTAGAGGAAGAGGGTCCTTAGCATGGGGGTTCCATAGGCACCAAACTAGGTGTCTAGGTGAGAGAAAAGAGAGAAAAGAGGAAAATTTCTTTCTAGGGCTGTTTTTTTTCAAATTCTCCTCCTTTCTTTATATTTCTTTGAGAGAGTCTCAGATTCCGCAAACTCTATCTTCCTTCTCATATTTTGGGAGTCCAAATTTCGAAGAAGAAAGCGATCGATCGATTCATTGAAGAAGGATAGCAAGTACTAGCATTGCTATGCTAGTATTTCTTGCATCGGACTTCAGATCAGAGATTATAGGCTCGTGTGGATGACTCCAGAGGTTGGATGCGTGTGTGGCTATGGACTTCATTCTCTAAGTCTGGATCAGTAAGTAGAACATCTAAACTGTTCAGGTAATTAGATCTATCTATAAAACTTTAAACCTGTATTTGATGTTAGATAGATCTAGATTGATTGATCAATCATTTTCCTTTTTTATTTAATTTTAAATTTTTAATTAATATCATATCTTATTCATATAATAAATCTGAGATCTAGGTATTTACATAATTATTTAAATAAATTTTAAATTTATTTAAATCTTCTGCTATAAGAATTTTGAAAAAATTCAGATCTACTATGAAACCCTAGATCTGATTGCTTACACATGTTTTAACTTTCTAATTGAAATAATTTTCAATCATTAAAATTTTTTTCACTATTCATCTTAATGAATGAGTTTATGGTTGCACCCCTATCGTCATAAGAGATTCCCCACTGAATGGAAGAGATGGCCTTTTAAACCATACTTATCCTTTATATTGAGATAGTTTTGGTGGCATTCATCCCTTGATTACTAAGTTATTTGGATCTATCATATCAAATATAAGCATTTAATTTTTCTAATTAACATATTAGAATATGTCAGCAACCTGTGCTCTGACACCATTGTTAGGAAATCAAGCAGGGATTAAAGCATGCATTTTTCAAAAATATTTTTTTGAATTAAACAGTAGTAGAAGCTAAATTATCTTAAAATTAATTATATTGCATGTATTGATCTAATCAATAAAATTCTACTCAAGATCTAGACATGTTAACATATAATTTAAATTCAAATAAGATCAAATCAGCAAATATTTGTTGATCGATGCAAGTTCAGAACTCGATACTTATGCATGGTGTGATGATCTCCATGATCTAAAATATTAAAGAAGATCTGGTATTATGCTGATAGTCGTACCACTCATCCGACCTCTTATGGTTGGTCCATATGGAGCTCCTGATCCCAACTAGCTTTATTGGAGTGCTAGCTCCTCATGGGACTTTGACGGCTGATCTTGATCCTACAATTAATCACCTTTCTTTTGATCTCTTGGATGGCTCTAGAAGATCAAATGTGTGTTTAGAGGATGACGTGGTGATGCCTGAAGTTCAATGGCCATCGGGCTCTAATGGTGTTTCTAATCTCTCTACCTGAACCCAAAAACTCAAATTCATAGGTTAATACACCAAAAAACCTTGATTATCGAAAACTCTCATGCACATCTCTATGGTATTCTTTTGTGAAAACAAATTTTCATGAGAGAGAGGACTTTCTAATCTATAGAACACCCATATAGATCATATCTAAGTGGGCATCCAAAGGAAAAGAAAAATTGGAAGGCAATGAGAGTATATAATTTAGCATAGGAAAGAAACACCTTTCTCTCCCTAGATTTTTCCATGCATTAGGGTAAGTCCACTTGATTTTTTTTTGTCTCTTGAAGTCCTTCATGTAGCCTCTCCCTTCTCCATGCATGCACAAAAAAAAATTCGCCTTTTTATTGGCGATCCAAAAGATGGGAAAATCCATGAGATAAGGCAGCTGGTTGAACTTGTGTTTCAACAATATCGTTACTTGAATTTCAAATTCAAAGTAACTTTTCTTTTGCCTTCTCCTAAGCCCACTCAAGGAGGTTGATGTGCTAGAAGACTCTCCTTCTACACATCATGTGATGGATTTGTGATGCTTCCAAAATCATTGGAGGGCCATGAGAGGAGCACAAATATATTTGGCTCAGTCGAGATAACTTTTAATGATAGAAAAAGAAGAATGTTAGACTCAATCATGTGCTAGCACGATTTTTTTGAATCTAATTGAATCTAATTCAAATCAATTGAACTCGGTTAGTCCAATTGATGATATCCAGATCCAAACCCTTATTTTTGTGATCTAGTTAGGTTCAGTTCTATATGATAATGGGATATGTCGTGATCCCTATCATCAACATCATCGAAACTCCTTCTGATGGATCAGAACTCTTCTGATTCAGACAACTAGAATAATTGATCATCTAAATCATTCTAATTGCTCTCAAAATCCACTAGTGACATCTAGCAGTATATGGTGGCAACCCATCAAAACTGAAAAAGATCCTCTTGGTGCAGCTACTTGTGTGATTAAGTTCTTCTATCTTGAGCCCCGATTAGATTAGGGTTAAGGTTAACTCGTCAAACCCTAATTTCTATCATATGATTTAATCATTCGATTCAAGTCCGATATGAAAACCATAATAAAAACTCTTTCTATTATTTCACTCTCTGCCATGGCCATGGGCTTATGGACTTGATTCTTATGATCATCATAGGGCTGCTCCTCATCCACCGAGGTAGATAGATTCCATCTTGGTGCAATCCAATTCCTATAATGAACATGCTATAGCCAACATACATCTCAGGATTCTGAATGGCTAGAAGATCGAGTCATGGTGTAGTCGAACTATAACACCCTCAAGGTGAACTATCGATGCACCTCAGGTCAAAGAACTAGACACACCACTGCAGCTTCGAGTCAGTTATCAACGAGAAGGTAGACTTTCATATAACTACTCGAGGTGGTCATGCTCAGTACCCTCATTCTCTAATGAGTACATGTACTCTCGCTCTGGTGTCTCTACACCATAGACTCAAGACTCATCTACTATAAAGAAGCGATTGTACACTAACCTTTCGGATCAATCACCATCCTCATGATGATCCTACGGTCAGGAGCATTTTATGAGTTAATAATGAAAATTCTTATCTTAAATTTTCAACTCTTGAAAATAAGAATTAACATTACCATTAACTCAAGGAATGTATCATAGATACTAAATACACATATGTGATAGAAAATAATCCATTTTATTATTTATAGTCAAAATTATAATTTTGTCCCTAAAAGTGTATTATAAGTGTCAGCCAATTCTGGCTTCTAGGGCACACATATCTAACAAACTCCCACTTGACCTAAAGCTAATTGGCTATAAGTCTAAGTCCCATCTTCTCAAGGTGGGCTTCGATCTTTTGTTGGCCCAATGGCTTTGTAAGTGGGTCTGCCGCATTATCTGCTGAGTCGACTCTTTTGACCTCGACATAACCCTTCTCGAGGTAATCACGGATGAGGTGGTATCGCCGCTCGATGTGCTTAGATTTTTGGTGAGACCTCGGCTCCTTAGCAAGGGTTATGGCGCCATTGTTGTCGCAATACAGAGGAATGGCATCTGATGGCATCACTCCGATCTCCGTAGAAAACTTCTTATACCAGAATGCCTCCACAGCTTCTGACGCAGTGATATATTCTGCTTCCATGGTGGAATCTGCTATCACTATCTGCTTGTAATTTTTCCAACTGATAGCTCCACTATTGCACACAAATAGACTTTCAGATGTCGACTTTCGATCATCTACATCAGACATAAAATCCAAATCTTTATACTCCTAAACTTGGAGTTCTCCATTACCAAAGACCAATAATATATCCTTAGTTCTTCTTAAGTACTTAAGGATACATTTCATAGAAGTCTAGTATTCTTCATCTGGATTCGACTGATATCTGCTCGTGACACTCACAGCATGGGCCATATCAGATTGTGTACATAATATGGCATACATGAGGCTCCCTATTACTGAAGCATAAGGGATCTTGCTCATGCGTTCTATTTCCTCAGGTGTGCTAGGGCACATCTTCTTGGAAAGATGAATGCCATGTCTGAAGGGTACTAAAACCCTCTTAGAGTTTTTCATGCTAAACCTCTTTAGTACTTCCTCTATGTACATCTTCTATGAAAGTTCTAGCATCCTATTCGGTCTATCTCTATAGACCTTAATTCCTAGAATAAAGGATGCATCTCCTAGATCTTTCATGGAGAATTCTTTAGATAACTACATTTTAACTATGGTCAACATGGAAATATCATTTCCGATAAGGAGGATGTCATCCACGTATAATACGAGAAAGACAACAATGCTTCCACTAACCTTTTTGAAGACACATGGCTCCTCCTCGTTCTTGATGAAACCAAATATTTTGATCACATTATTAAAATAAGTATTCCAGCTCCAAGATGCTTGCTTAAGTTCATATATGGATCTTTGTAGCTTGCATACCTTTTTGATCATCATCACTGGATGTGAAACCTAGCGACTGTTCCATATAGATATCTTCCTCAAGATATCCATTTAAGAATGCCATTTTCACGTCTATTTTTCATATTTCATAATCGAAATAGGCTGCAACAGTAAGCAATGTGCGGATGCATTTTAGCATAGCTACTGACGAAAAGATATCCTGATAGTCAATGCCTTCGCATTGACTATAACCTTTTGCCACTAATCTAGCCTTAAATGTCTCCACATTTTCATCGCACCAATCTTTCTCTTGTAAATCCATTTACACCCAATAGGTACTATACCTTCTGGTAGATCTACCAAGGTCCAGACTTGGTTTGAGTGCATCGAGTCAATTTCTGACTTCATTGCCTCTAACTATTTTTTGGAGTCGATATCTGATATCGTCTCGTTATAGATTTTGGGATCATCACCATGAACCCCATTACCTACGAGGAACATTTTCTCTACATCCTCTAAAATAGTACCTAAGTACCTCTCAGGGGGATAAAAGACCCTTTTCAATCTATGAGGTGGAAGAGATAGTGTGTGTGGATTGGCTTAACTTGATTTGGTTCCATTTGGTCCTTAGCTCGTTGCTCTTGTGAGACTTTCTCTTTGAGCTTAATCTACTTTTTAGTGCCGCCATCTTGAATAAACTATTTTTCAAGAAAAATGGCATGTCGACTCATAATCACATTGTGATCTTCTAGAATGTAGAAATAATATCCTAATGATTCTTTAGAATATCCTATGAATCGAGCTCTAAAGGACCTAAAGTCTAACTTGTCCGCTTGTTGTCTTTTGACATGAGCCGGACAACCCCAAATTCTGAGATGACTTAGACTTGGTTTCTTACCATGCCATATCTCATACGGTATGGTAGGAAGGATTTTAAAAGGAACCCTATTCAGTAAGTATATTGCAGTTAACAAATAGTATCTCTAAAGAAAATCAGGATGGTCTATGAAGCTCATCATGGATCGGACCATATCTAATAGGGTCCGGTTCTTTCGTTTTGAAATCCCGTTGAGTTGAGGTATCCCTGGTGGAGTCCATTGAGAGATTATGCCATTTTTCTTGAGATAGTCCAGAAATTCCCGACTAAGGTATTCACCTCCTCGATCTGATCAAAGAATCTTAATAGATTTTCTAATTTGCTTTTCTACTTCATGTCTGAATTCTTTAAATTTTTTAAATGCTTCAGACTTGTGTCTCATAAGATACACATACCCATACCTAGATAAATCATCGGTAGAGGTTATGAAGTAGACTAAGTTGCCTCTAATCGGCACATCAAATGGGCCGCACACATCACTATGTACTAGGGCAAGAAGATCCGTGGCCCTTTCCTCATGTCCTGCAAAAGGGAGCTTAGTCATTTTGCCATGAAGATAGAACTCATAAATTGGACATGACTCGAAAGTCAAAGGACTCAATAGCCTGATTTTCTTTAATTTATTAACCTTATCTTCTGCTATTTAACCTAATCTTAGGTGCCATAGATACCTATCATTTGGACTATCCCTGGGTCATTTTAATTTTATGGCATTCATATTTTGCTCGAAATTAAAAATAGATACATCAACATGTAACTGATAAAGATCATTAATAAGGAAACCACTTACAATTTTATTTCTTTCATAAAGAATGTTACAATGATCCTTAAGAAAACTAATTACATAGCCTTCTAATGCAAGGCAAGAAATAAAAATCAAATTCCTGCTTACTGTAGGTACATAATAATAGTTTTTTAATACTAAGTCTAAACTAGATGGTAGTCGAAGAGGGTATGTTTTCACGACCATGGTAGCAACTCTTGCTCCATTTTCGACAAGCAGGATCATTTCACCATCCCTCACCCTCTTGCTATCCTCAGGATCCTACATGGAAGTGCACAAGTGAGCACTAGAACCAGAGTCAAGCACCCAACTAGATGCAAAAGAAATTATAAGGTTAGACTCAATAATGAGCATACCTCCAGAAGGACCTATCTCCTTCTTCTTTAGGCTGGCTAGGTAAGTAGGACAGTTCCACTTTCAGTGGCCATCATTATTACAATGAAAATACTTTTCTTTATCAGTGGCCTTCTTCTTCAGCTCTGCCTTTCTCTTCTTTCCTCCTTCCATCTTCTACTTTTTCAGAGACTTGTTCTTCTTTCCAAAAGACTTTCTCTTGAAAGAAGTCTATTTCATAGCAAGCACTGAGCCTTTAGAACCTTTCATGGAAAGCTCAGCGGTAACCAACATGTTCATAAGTCCGGCCAAGGAGTTTTGAAGTTTATGCATATGGTAATTTATGATGAATTGTCCATACGCATTAGTTAAAGATTGCAGAATTATATCATTCTGCAGATCCAAGTCCAACCTCACTCCGAGCTTCTCAAGCTCTTCCATGTCCTTGATCATCATCAGATAATAATCTTGGACTGACTGTCCATCATGCATCTTAGCTTTGAACAGTCGTTTAATGACTTGATACTTGGCTGTGCGACTCTGTTCACCAAACATCTCTTATAGGTGAGCCAATATTTGGTGAGCAATCCTGATATCTTCATATTAGCACTAAAGTTCATCAGACATCGAGCCCAACATATAGTATCTAGCCTTGTTATCTTCATCTATCCACTTATCCAAAGATGCTCTCTGCTCAGCGGATGGATTAGCTGGTAAGGTGGGAGGATCCTGGTCCAATACATGAGTTAACTTCTTGAAATCCAAAATAATTTTGAAGTTTTAGAGCCAATCCTTATAATTTGATCCGGTCAGTCTATGGGTGTCCAGGATACGTGCTAGTGGGTTGGATGTAGACATTTGCCTATAGAGAGTCAAAGTTTTTAGTTAGATATTGTAATTAAGACTTAACCAATTTATTTAAGAATTTTATTTTTTAAATAAATTAGCTTCCACTATTTTCTCAGATCCCTACACTCCCTCTGTAGAGATGTGAAAATCTTTATGATTACTGATTTTTAGTGGGTGGTGCAGTCCCACCGATTTACTCATCACCTCACCTAACAGTTATTGGTGATGGGTTAGCCAATGAGTGAATAACTCTTGTTCAATGATTCTCTAATCATGATGCACCCAAACTTGGTCTCTATTCATGAATCTCATTATGTCCGAAATATTGATCCACTCCTTAGTTAAGTCAGACCCACCATTTGCACAGATTAGATTCTTAATTGAGTCTCTCACCGTATCTAGAATATTGAGCCCAATACATCCTCCAGCCTGTAGCATCCAATGCCTAATAGACATGATTGCATCTTTTCGATGCAATTGAGCCACTATAATCATTCGAGAACAATCAACCCCGAAAAGAGCCCGCACATCTACAATAGTGGAAGACCTTAGACTTAATCTTTTCTTAGGAAGATTTGATTTTGGTCTCATTAAACTAGACTTGACATAGTCATAACCATTATGACTAACCTAGTGGCATGGGTTAGCTCGGATTATTGACCATCTTAGATCAAAACTGAGTCAACAAACATGGCCAGGTAAGTAAGACCGATGGAAGGGATATGCCATTAACTCGATAAGAATGCATTTGAGTCGAGTAGCTCCCAATTAAAAATCAATCTATCGTATCTGCCAAACTTACCTTAGACACCAAATTGTTGAACCAAAATCAATTGGGTTAGCCTACAATCCAAACTCTAACCATTGAGCCTAATTAGGTCTTAGCTTGATCGATCACTCATGTGACTCGATCTTGACCTAAACTTAATCCTATTAGGCTGGTCAATTTAAGCATTATTGATCCCATCTAACCAACTCTTGATTCGGTTTGATCAACCGCTAGACCTAATTAAGCTACCCAAGCCTAAACCCAATTTTATGAATATGTCTTAGATCTGAAAATTCTCAATTTTAGACCTAATATATTTCATATTCTTAATTCTTAATTAAGTTTAGGGTTCAAAAATAAAATATGCAAATAAGATCCTAGGATTTCATGATCTAGGGTTTTGCAGAAAGTAAGTTTTTAATTTTTGATTAAGGACGAACGCGCAGCACACCTATACATCATAAGAACATCCCATCGAATGGAAGGAGAGGATCTTTAAACCCCACTTTGTTCTTATGATCGGACGGCCAAGGGGAACACCTTAATCAGAAATACAACTAATCTATAAAAACTAATTAGATCTAAGCATATATCTCATATAAAAATTGATCTAATTAAAGCATATTTTATATACATCATATCATGTATGTTCTTCAGATCTAAATTATCTCATAATCATCTAAAAAATTAAATTTAAATTTGATCTTATCAAATAAAATTTAATCTAGATCCTATTGTAGAGCTATTCTACAACTAGTCTAAACATGCAACTATCATATCTCATATGAACAAATTAAATTTAATTTATTTTCTATTTTTAGATCTGATTATAATATTTATAAGATTAAAAAATAGTAAATAAATAGATCAAAAAATTATATTTAATCAAATAAAAATTATGATTATACTAGACTACACATAGAACAATTCTATTCCTAGTCTAGTTATATATCTCATACATATTAAATCTAGATTAATTAATTTTAATTTTTTATTTTTTTAATTTTAGATCTAATCACATCTCATGTGATATCTAAAATCACTAATTTATCAAATTAAATTAGATCTAAATAAATTTTATAAGAACCTGGCTCTGATACTAGTTGAAGAAAAATTTTGATTTTTCAGGATCAGATTCATTCAGATCTGATTGGATCGAGAGGCATATTTCAAAAATTTTCTCTTAGATCCTAATCAAATCTAACATTTTTTAGATCTAATTTTATGATCTGATAAATAAAAAATTAAATTAAATTAAATCTAAATTAGTTTTACCTTGATATGGGTAATCCGATTATCCATTGATGATCTTGCTGATTGTCTGAGGTTTTGGATCTAGCCACGCAAGTGCCTGGCCTCTATCGATATCCACTCAGGTTGGACCTAGAGATCTTCTTCTTCTTTATCTCATCTCCAAAAATTAAATCTAGATCTGATTTGGAGGATCTTCGAGACTCCTTTTGAAGATTAGCAGTCGTCTCTACAGCAGTGCTACCTTCTTCCTTTCTCGTCAGCCTTTTCTTGCCTGAATCGCACTAATCTGAAGCCCAACTATCCTTGGGCATGGAGAGGATAGAGATGG
Source organism: Cocos nucifera (assembly GCA_006176705.1). NCBI lineage: Eukaryota > Viridiplantae > Streptophyta > Magnoliopsida > Arecales > Arecaceae > Cocos > Cocos nucifera. The sequence goes on along the minus strand of QRFJ01002548.1, from coordinate 62,828 downwards.
CCTGAAGGTGGCATGGAGAAGGAAGAGGGACATCCTTGGGGCATGGCTAGGAGAGGAGTCTCTAAAAAGTGGACATAGATAGGTCTTTATATAGACCCTGCTGCACCATGCGGTGCCACATCACCTCGGCCAATCACGTTGCTTCATTTAATCAGATCTAAATATGATTGATGGAATGACATCATCTGATCCAATTAGATGAGAGACCCATAGATTCATCCTAAGGTGGTGCCTAAGATTGGTCAAAGTCTATAGGTGAGGGTCACCTAGTTTCAATCCAAGAAGCAACCTGGAGTCCCATCCATATGGAACTCCAGGCATCCCTATCCATGGGTGCACGCCATCCTAGGTGTGTGCCCCCTCCTTTCTAGTTTCTAGGGAGGGGACAAGCCCCTATCTGCTCTCCAATAAGTGCATGACACATGAACAGATATCCAAGGGTCAAAGGTCAACGTTTGACCAAAGTCAAAAAGATAAGAATTAGCAGGTGACGAAAAATGGCAGGTGTTGTCTCAAACTTATCTCATAAATTAAGACAATCTTTTTCTGACTTGGAGAAGCTCCAATCAGACCAAGTAAAGGTACCTGAGTGAGCACAAACACATTTGGCTTAGTCAAGACAACTTTTAATGATAGAAAAAGAAGAATGTTAGGCTCAATCGTGTGCTCGCACGATTTCCTTGAACCTAATTAAATCTAATTCAAATCAATTGAACTGGATTAGTACAATTGATAATATTCAGATCCAAATCCTTATTTGTGTGACCCAGTTAGGTTCAGTTCTATATGGTAATGGGATATGTCGTGATCCCTATCATCAACATCATCGAAACTCCTTCCGATGGATCAAAACTCTTCTAATTCAGACAACTAGAATGATCGATCATCTAAATCATTTTAATTGCTCCCAAAATCCACCAGTGACATCTAGCAGTATATGGTGGCAATCCATCAAAACTAGAAAAGAACCTCTTGGTGCAGCTACTTGTGTGATTAAGTTCTTCTTTCTTGAGCTCCAATTAGATTAGGGTTTAGGTGAACTCGTCAAACCCTAATTTCTATCATATGATTTAATCATTCGATTCAAGTTCGATGTGAAAATCTTAATAGAAATTATTTCTATTATTTCACTCTCTACCATGGCCATGGGCTTATGGACTTGATTCTCATGATCATCATAGGGATGCTCCTCATCCACCGAGGCAGATAGATTTCATTTTGGTGCAATCCAATTCCTATAATGAACATGCTATAGCTAGCATACACCTCAGGATTTCGAATAGCTAGAAGATCGAGTCATGGTGTAGTCAAACTATAACACCCTCAAGGTAAACTACTGATGCACCTCAGGTCAAAGAACCAGACACACCACTGCAGCTTCAAGTCAGTCATCGATGAGAAGGTAGACTTCCTTATGACTACTCGAGGTGGTCACGCTCAGTACCCTCATTCTCTAATGAGTACCTGTACTGTCGCTCTAGTGTCTCTACACCGTAGACTCAAGACTCATCTATTATAAAGAAGCGATTGTATACTAACCTTCTGGATCAATCACCATCCTCATGATGATCCTACGGTTAGGAGCATTTTATGAGTTAATAATGAAAATTCTTGTCTTAAATTTTCAACTCTTGAAAATAAGAATTATCATTACTATTAACTCAAGGGATGTATCATAGATACTAAATACACATATGTGATAGAAAATAATTTATTTTATTATTTATAGTCAAAATTATAATTTTGCCCCTAGAAGTGTATTACAAGTGTCAACCAATTCTGACTTCTAGGGCACACATATCTAACAACTCATAGGTGTATCAATTAGCTTTCTATTCTCCATTCCAAACTTTCTAAGTATTTTTTTTTATGTACTTGGTTTGGTTGATGAAGCTTTCTTCTTTAGTTTGTTTAATTTGAAGTCTAAGAAAAGAGTTTAGTTCTATTATCATGCTCATCCCAAACTTTTCCTGCATTAACTTAACAAATTTTTGACAAAAATATTCATTAGTAGCACCAAATATATAATCATCTACATAAACTTACACTACCAATAAATCATCATTTCTTTTCTTCAAAAATAAAGTAGTATCTACATGTTCTCTAGTAAATTTATTATCAAGCAAAAATTTACTTAATATTTCATACCTGCACAAGGTGTTTGCTTCAAGCAATATAATTTTATTTAGTTTGAAAACATGATTTGGAAAAGTATAATTTTTAAAACCAAGAAGTTGTTTGATATACACCTCTTCACCAATATATCTATTTAAAATAGCATTTGTAATATCTATTTGATAAAGTTTGAAATCTATAAAACATACAAATGCAAGCAATAATCTAATAGCTTCTAATCTAGCAATAGGAGCAAATGCATGTTTCATCAAATTTAATTCTTTCTTCTTGGTTATAATCTTTAACAACTAATCTAGCTTTATTTTTTATAACTACTTCATTTTCATCTAATTTATTTCTATATACCCATTTTATTTCAATTATGGGGGGATATATAGGTCTACTTACTAATATCCAAACCTTATTTCTTTCAAATTAATTTTCTTTTGCATTGCATTAGTCCAATTAGAGTTATTTTGATTGATTTAGGTTCTATTTGAGAAACAAAAGCTAAATGATTATTGATATTTCTCAAGAAAGATTAAGTTCTTATCCATTGTGATGGATCTCTAATAATAAAATCTTTTAGGTGTCCATAAACATATCTCCATTCCTTGGATAGACTTCTTTTTTATCCTTGAGTGCACTCATGATTTTTTTCTTCTTCAGCATCTTTATTATCTACTTCACCATTTTGTGCTAGAGTTTCTCTTAGCATAAGATTTCTATTTCTTTGTCTAGGTTTCTTGCATCATCATCAATAATATCTTTCTTTTTCAAAGATGTGTCGTTAGTTTTATTAAACACAACATGAATAGGTTCTTCACAAACTAAGATTTCTCCTATTGAATATTCTATATGCCTTGTTAGATGAAGAGTATCCCAAAAATATATCTTCATCTAATTTAGTATCAAATTTATCAATTTTATCATTTTCATTATTCAAAATAAAGCATTGAAAACAAAAAATATGGAAATACTTGATATTAAGTTTTCTTTCTTTCCAAAGCTTATAAGGAGTTTTCTTTAAAATCGATCAGATCAAAGCATGATTTAAAATATAATATGTTGTGTTAATTACTTCCTCCCAAAAGTACCTTAGAAGATCGCTTTCACATAGCATGGTATGGATCATTTCTTCTGAAGTTCTATTTTTTTTATATTATCTCATTTTATTTAGGTATCTTAAGTGCTGAAAAATTATATTCAATTCTTTTTTTATTATAAAAAATTTTAAATTATTAATTTTTAAATTTGGTTTCATGATCACTTCTAATGCATACTATAGTTGAATTCTTTTCATTTGAAACTTTTTGATAAAACCTAAGTAAAGCAAGAGAAATCTTTTATTATGACAAGTCCATATATTTTTCCTCCTAAGCTTATAGTCCTAGCAAGTTCAAATAAGACCATATGAATTAATATTAAAGATCTAAAAGTTGAAACAAGATTTTTCAGTTTGAAAGAGCTTCTAATTTATTTCCAAGTTGACATATATCACAAAATTTATTATTTTTGAAATTCAAAACTATGCTAGTATGAGCTAATTTATAATGATATATTAGTTAGTTTTATTAACTTTGACATCCATCACAATAGACATTGGCCATTTTTTATAAAGAGATCATCTAAATCAACCATATAGATGTTGCCATGTCTATGCCCAATTAATACAATGCCATCATTATTGGGACTAAAAACAATACACATCAAAGATTCAAAAATGACTTAAAAGCCTTTATCATAAAGTTAACAAGTTATGCTTTAAGTCATCACTAATATAAAATTCTCAATATAGATAAAAGGAGTGATATAAATGTTATCAATTTTAATGATGTGTCCATTGTCATTATCATCAAAGGTTACCACCCCTCTTTCCTTAGCTTCAAGAGTGACAAATTGTGACTTATCACCCGTTAGTGCCTTGAGCAGTTGCTATCAACATATCATCTTCTTTTTCTTCTTTTAGCTACAAGACATACCTACAAGAAAAGAATAATTTATAATTTTAGGTATCCAAACTTTCTTGAGTCCTTTAGGGTTAATCATAATGGTTCCTTTTGGAACCCAAACCTTGTTAACTTTATTATTATTTTGTTATCTCTAGGAATAATTTTGATGATTATAAAATATTGGAGCATAATTTGATACTAATATTTTCAAGGATGTCAGAGAATATTTTTGTAGAGATAAAAGGCTGTTGAAAAAATCCAAATGTAATTAAAGATTAATTGAGTCAAGTGAAATTAAATTTGAAGACTTTCAATACAAGAAAAATTACCTTAAAGAATTAGAGCTGACCCATCCAAGAATCGAGCCAGCTCCGGCATGGTATGCCCCTGATACTTTGGCTTGGTACACAGCTAAGCCGGCTCAAAATGGATCCAAGATGGCTCTCTCAGGATGATAGAGAAGTAGTTTTTGGGTTCTACAATTTAAGCTAGCTCGAAACAAAATTCAAGCCAGCTCTCTCAGGATGATAGAAAGATGTATTTTTCAAGTTTACAATTCGAGCCAGCTCAAGACAAATCCAAGCCAGCTCTCTCAGTAGGATAGAACATTGAATTTTTAAGAACTATTATTCAAGCCAACTCGAGGCTAAATTTGAGCCAACTCGATACTGTCTGATAAACATAATAGTTAGTTCTATAGAATCCTATTTTTGTCCAAAAAAAGATTCTAATGGCTATTTTCCACCTCCAATGATTAGAAATGGTTAGAACCAAGTTCAAATCAAGTTGAACCCTGAGGGAATGATTAAGAGATAAAAGAAAAAGCAAGAAACTAAAGGAAGAGTATAGTTTTAGCACTGTTCATTGCAAAGAGAGCACTTTGAGCATTCAATAGCCATCAAGAAAGTCCACCTACTTCCAATCAATACTCTCTTGATTTTTCTAAGTGTATTCAAAGAGAAAAAAGAGCATTCACTCTCAGCATTCAAAGCATCCTCAAAAGAGAGTTTCAATGATAATAATTCAACCACAACATAGTTCTTATTATTGCATTCTTCTTCTATTTTGAAATTATTGTAAAAGTTTTAGCAGGGGTTGAAACTTGAAGGACTGAATTTGTACCAAAATTGGATTAGTTTGGAGGAGCCTTAGATCAAGGCTTGTAAAGATTTTGATTGGTTGACCTGGATTAAAATCAATTAGATTTGTTTGTGAGTCCGGTGAAAACAAACATGTTGTAATCAGGTTGATTATAGTGAAAATTTTCAAGGGATCACTTAGGGAATGGACATAGGTGGTTGAGGTGCATCAAATCACTATAAATTTGCTGTATTTATGTGTATGATTTTACTCTTCTATCATATTTGCTTTTAGCTCTTTAGCTCACTACACTTTAGCATACATTTACCTCTGTACTGCACACCATTGTTTAATTTTTTAAAAAAATTAATAACCCAATTCATCCCCTTCCTCTTGGGTTGTCTAGTTGGACAACAAGTAGTATCAAAGCTTAGTTCTCAGCTAGAATATTGATCTAACAATCAAGAGATAAATATCATGATAACATAATTTGGAGGTTCACTTGCTGAAGGGCAATCCATTAACAAACCATCACTTTTCAATGACATAAATTATACATATTAGAAAGCTCGTATGAGAATTTTTATTCAAGCTCTTGATTATGATATGTGGAGTGTCATAATCAATGGGCCACATATACCCACTATTATAGTTGATGGCATTAGCATACCCAAACCTAAAAAGGATTGGAGTAAAAAAGTTAAGAGATTAATTCAGCTAAATACCAAGGCTATGAATATTTTATATTATGCCTTAGATGCCAATGAGTTTAACTGAACTTTTACTTGCAATTTAGCAAAAAAAATTTGGGAAAGACTTGAAGTTACTCATAAGGTCACAAATCAAGCAAAAGAATGAAAATTAACATGCTAGTGCACCAATATGAGCTTTTCAAAAAGGAACTCACTGAATCCATCATTGAAATGTTCACACACTTCACAAATATTACTAATGGTTTTAAAAGTCTTGGCAAAGCATACTCTAATAGTGATTTGGTGAGAAAAATTCTTAGATCTTTGCCAAAGTCTTGGAAAGCAAAAGTCACCATAATACAAGAGGTAAAGGACTTGAATAAGCTGCCATTGGAAGAGTTGATTGGGTCCTTAATGACATATGAATTGACAATAGAGTAGCATAGTGAAGATGAAGGCCGAAAGAAAAATAACCATCATCCTCAAATCTGTTGTAATTGATGAAGAAAAAGAGGAGTCAACTAAAAGGGATGATTAAGATGAGGATATAGCCCTAATTACAAGAAAATTCAAGAAATTTATAAAGAGAAAATAGGTAAGAATTTAAGAAGAAGCCACTAGTTAAAGGTGAAACAAGCAAAGATAAAGAAAATAAAAGGGAGCAACCATTATGCTATGAATATAAAAAATCAAGATATTTCAAAATTGACTATCCCAACTTGAAAAAGAATTTCAAGAAGATCAAAAAGAAAGCAATGGTTGCCACTTGGAGTGACAACGATGAATCTAGCTCCAATGAAGAGAATGAAAATTTGAGAACTTGTATAGCATGGCACAAGATGATGAGATAACCTCTAAAATTATAACAGATTTTACTTTTGAGGAATTACAAGATGCATTTCATATTTTAATGGATGAATATCAAAAATAACTATTAAGAAAAAGAGCTTAAAAATAAAGATTGAAATATTATCTAAAGAAAGGAAAGAAATCTTACAAAGAAACAAGCTCTTAATTGAAGAAAATGATTCATTAAAAAAGAAAGTTCAAAAGCTGAAATCCTTGGTTGAAAATTTACATGCAATTTTGAAAAATTGAAAATGAATTTAAAAAACCAAAAGATAATGTATGATAAAGCTGGTATTGGTTTTAATCCTAACAAGAAACAAAAGTTCTTAAAAAATCTCTACGCTAGTTCATTATCATTATATTTCAGTTCACATATTGCATACTTCAGCTATGGTAGAGTAGGACACAAATCACATACATGTAACTTAAAAAAATCTAATGGAAAAATTATTAAGAAAATTTGGATTCCAAAAGGAATAATAAATGCTAACCTTAAAGAACCCAAGAAGACTTGGGTACCTAAATCAGCTACTTGACTATTTTGCAGGAATGTCTTGCAGCCAATGAAAATGAAAGAGCTAGGTATCTAGATAGCAGTTATTCAAGACATATAATGGGTGACAAAGATCAATTCATCACCCTTGAGAGAAAGAATAGAGGAGTGGTAATCTTTGGCAATAATAAAAAAAAATCATTGAAATTGGTAAAAATAAATCATCCATTTTGCTTTTTTTAAGAATATTTTACTTATTGATAGCTTAAAGCATAATTTATTAAGTATAAATAAATTGTGTAACAAAGGTTTTAAAGTCATATTTAATCATCTTTATGTATAGTCACTAGTCCCTTTGATGATAGTATCAAGTTCATTGGACGTAGGCGTGGCAATATCTAAATGGTTGATCTTGATAAGATAGCCATGAAGAGTGGCTAATGCTTTATTACTAAAGATACTAATATCAAAAAACTACTTGCCTATGGCATCATAGGTTAGGTCATGCAAGTATGCATACTTTATCAAAATTGATTATAAAAGTCTTAGTTAAAGGTTTACCTAAATTAAATTTTAGAAATGATCATGTGTTGATCCTAAGATTAATTTTGATGATTCTAAAATGTTGAGTATAAATGATACTATCACGTATTTCAAGAATATATATAGAACTTTTCAAGTACTTAAAATAAAAAAATTATCCATAGAATAAATTTCCTCAAAAGAAGAAAAGTTGAAGAGAAGAATGATTTCAAATGCTTAAATATAGCTCAAACAAGAAGTTTCTAAAAACCTTAATAGTGGAAAAGATCATAAAAATTAAGATGGAAGAAGCCCTCAAAAATTAAAGATAAAAAGATATTATGCAGAAAAATATGCAGAATTTTTGAAGCAGAATTTTTGAAGGCTAAGGACTGAGCTGGCTTAGTGAAAAATTGAGCTGACTTAGTACTTAGTTGGCTCAATGAAAAATTTAGTCAATCCAGGCTTAGTAAACAGAAAGAAAGAAAGCTAATTTTTGAAGTCTATTGATATTGAGCCAATCCAGCTAGAAAATGAGCCAACTTGATGAAAAAATTGTCGACCCAGTGATTATAACAGCTAGTTTTTCAAAACTTCAACTTTTTATTCATAATGACTTCCAATGGCTATTCTAAGGGTTCTAATGGTCAAAACTCATTTTTTAGCTACTTTTAAGTATATAAAAGGCTAGAGACTCAACAAGAAAAATAAGAAAGTAGATTAAAGAGAGAAAATCTTTAAACTAAGAGAAGATTATTGAATATCATTGAGAAAAAAAAAAGAGAAGGATAGAGTGCACATAATTGAGAGCTTTCCAAAAGTGATCTTCTCCAACATCCTCAACATCCTCTTAAGCATTGACTTAAGAGAAGTCAAGCTTCAAAAGATCAATCATGTAGTTTCTTCTCTGCACTTCAAAAGAATTTTTATTATATTTTTATACTAAAATTATATTTTATTTTCTTTATAAGTTTCTTTGGGAGAAAGAAACTTGGGATAAAGGTCGATCCAAGCCCATAATTGGATGTTGTATTGATTTGATTGGTGAGCCAAGGTTAAAATTAATTGAGGTTGATTGTTAGCCTAAGAAAATAATCATTGTATGGTTATAGTTCGTGAGCCAAAGTTAAAACCAACTAGATTGTTAATAAGTCCAAAAAATTAATGGTGTAAGATTTTAGTGGTTTTCAATAGGAGCACCAACAAAAACCTTACACCATTAGTTTTTTCGGCTTACTAACAACTCAGTTGGTTTTAACCTTGGCTTACCAACCATAACTATACAATGATTATTTTTTTGGACTAACAATCAACTCCAATTGATTTTAATCTTGGCTCACCAATCAAACCAATACAATGTCCAATTATAGGCTTGGACTGGCCTTTACTTCAAGTTTCTTTCCCTAAAAAAAAGTTGTAAAGAAAATAAAATATAATTTCAGTACAAAAGAAATAGAAAATAAAAATTCTTTTGAAGTGTGGAGAAGAAGCTGAATAATTGATCTTTTAAAGCTTGACTTCTCTTTAATCAATATTTGAGAGAATGTTAAGGATGTTGGAGAAGATCACTCTTGGAAAGCTCTCAATTCTGTGCACTCTATCCCTCTTTTTTTTCCATTCTCAATGATATTCAATAACCCTCTCTTAGCTTGAAGATTTTCTCTCTTTAATCTACTTTCTTGCTATTCTCATTAAGTCTCTAGTTTTTTATATGCTTGAAAGTGGTTGGAGAATGAGTTTTAACGATTGGAACCCTTGGAATAGCCATTGAGAGTCGTTGTAGATAAAAAGTTGAAGTTCTAAAAAACTAGACATTACAGTCACTAAATCAGCTCAGTTTTTTATTAAGTCGGTTCAGTTCCCACTGGGTTGGCTCAATATCAGTAGACTTTAAAAATCAGCTTTCTGTCTTTCTATTTATTGAGACTAGATTGACTAAGTTTTTCACTGAGTTGACTAAGTACTAGGTTAGCTTAGTTTTTCACTAAGCCAGCTCAGTCGCCTTCAAAAATTCTACATATTTTTCTGCATGAATGGCTTTTTGTCTTCAACGTTTAAGAGCTTCTTTCATCTTGACTTTTATGATCTTTCCCATAATTAAAGCTTCGAAAAACTTCTTGTTTGAGCTATATTTGAGCATTTGAATTCATTCTTGTCTTAGACTTTTCTTCTTTCTAGGGAATTTCTTCCATGAATAATTCTTTTCATTTTAAGTACTTGAAAAATTCTTGAAACATGTAATTAGTATCATTTATACTTAATATTTTGGAATTAATAAAATCAATCTTAAGGTCAACAATCTCTTTCTTTTTGATGATGACAAAATCTTGAGTATATACGTAATAAAAAATAATTTATTTTATTAAAATATATTATGAAGTATAGATTAAATACATGAATGAGTACTTCATGGATATTCTTAATTAATCTTTTGATTTATCATACATAATTAATTCATTGCATATGTTTTATATACTTATTTTAAGTTCATGTCTCAATTCAAATCAATGAGTATTAAGATTTTAAGCATCAAATTCAGTAAATTTATTAAGCATTAATCCTTTAAGCATATACTCAATATTCCTATCCTCCTTTTTGATAGTATCAAAAGGCTCATGGAAAGGATGAAGAAAAATAATCAAAATCAATAATATAAATGTATCAAAATAAGAGATGTATCAAGTTCAAAAAATCAATTTAACTAAATCATCTCCCTTTTGAAAATTTATTGTTTCATGCAAAATAAGTTTAAAATATTTATTTTAATTTTAAAAGTTAGCATGAATTTAAATGTCAAAGTCTCTTTTCGTTTTTGAATGAATATGATCTTTAATCAAATTTTTAAATATGTACTTTTAAGCTTTAAGAGGAATTAAGCTTTTCAAAAAATGTGAACATAAAATTTAGCATAATATGTACTTTAATATTCAATCTTTTTTTCTCAAAAAATTTTAGTAAATTAAGTTCGGAAAAAGTATGTATCAAAAATGAATCGAGCAAGTTAATGATTTTAATATGCAGTATCAGGGCAAATAAGAATCACTTATTTAGACTCCTTTCTTAAATTAAATATTCTTGATACAAGTAATTTTATAGAAAATTCTTAATGCACATTAAAATTTTAGTATTATATTTAGATTTTCAAATGAGTTTCTAAAATTAAAAGTATGTATCAAAATGGTAAATCAAATTATCAAACTCAAATTAAATCAAATTAGTTTGGAGTGAGAATATGTTTCAAATTTGCTTTAACTCTAATTAGTCATCAAAAATAATTTAGCAATCAAATCAATCAAATTAAATTAAGAGACCAAGATCATATGAAAGCTCAAATTAAAAGGGACATAATACAATTGTTTGAGAATTTAAGATAAAAAATAATATTTTAATACCAATTAATTGTTAAAGAGAATGATAATATGATTAAAATACATGAATTACAAATAATTATTTGAAATAAATCAATCAAAACAAGTGAAATACAAATGATCATCAATAATTTCAATTTTTGTTAAGTTTTAAAATAGTTTTAATAATGTTTTCTCCCCCTGCTTTTCATAATTAATGCCATAAATTATTTTTCAATATTTTCTTCTCTTTTTCTTTCAAAATAAGTATTTTTATCATAAGTGATAAGACAATGATGTTATCGTTAAGACACTATATTTATCAGTTTAATTTTAACTTCTTAAATTAATTAAAATAGATAGTAAATAGTGAGTCGAGTTGAATCCATAGAGAAAGCAGTATTTTAGTTTTAAAATCTTTAATTTTTATAAAAAATTTAAAAATTTTAAAAAAAATTGAAGTCAAAAAAATATAATTATAAATAAGAAGTAAAAATTAAATATTGTAAAAAAAATAAACTTGGTACTAAGATCTACTAGTTAGATCTTAGCATCTACTTGTGATAAAAATAAAGAGCAATAAAATTAAAGTATAAAAATTAAATTGCAAAGAAAATAAAGAGCTAAAATTTAAATAGCTAGAAAAATAAATTTTATATTAATTAAAAATTTAAAATTTAAATACATAGAATTAAAAAAAATAAAAATTAAAAATAGCTAATCTTGATCTTGGATCGATATTGGCATTGAAATATTGTAGAAGTCAAGCTTTTCCTCTCAACACCATCTGTCTTAAAGCAATCTTGAATCTCAAGTAAGGCTCTAACCTATACCATTATCTTTTCATGATCGATGATGCTTTGATTTGATGGTCTGGGGGTCCTTAAATAGGTGTTAGAGGACTGGATCCTTTGTTGCTAAGCAATGTGGGACTAAGAAGGAGTTTTGATTGGCAAATATGAAGAAATCCCATGAAAAATTGGATTAAAAGAGTCCTCGAATGGATTCTATGCAATTTCATGAGTTTTGGCTATCAGATCTTGATAAAAAGTCTAAAAAATATAAAAATCATGTTTTAAAAGCTCAGATCAAGTCAGATTGAATTTTGGCCATTGGATTGGGTTATCAGGAAGATCTAGACCCTTAGATCATGTAAATCAGAAGCCTGGACTCCTTAATTAGGTTAGAAATAATTCTGGTCATTCAATTGTGCTAATGGAGCTCTATCGCCCCTGGATCATGATTAGGGAGGCTTTGCTGCCGTCAGATGGCACTTAGGAGCTGATAGAATTTGAATTAAACCTGGAACCAACCACCATCATTCGATCTTGATCGAGGACCACCAAGACTGCATGATCGTGCCATTATTGTAGCTGTGGACCGCCTGGACAGTGTATACCATATACCGCACCCAATCACCGCATGCCTTGGCCTATGAAATTATCATTTTACCCTTGAACACCATGTGAGAATTTTTATAAATCTCTTAAGGGTCTTGGTCCACTATGTGGCAACCTATGATTCGCTGCCTTCTGCTGAATTGGTGGTCTACGCCTGGATCGTGGACCGACGGATTGGCTTCTGTGGCTAAGCTAGCTTAGATGGTGCGCTGGCTGAGCTAGCTTAGACGGTGCATCGGCTGAGCTGAGACATGTCGATTGAGCTGCTTTCGATGGCTTGGCTGAGCGCGCCGACTTGGCTGGGTGAGCCAACTGAGCTATATTAATTTTTTTCTTTATTTCTTTAAAAATTCATATCGAATCCATTTTAACTCTGTTTTGCTCCAAATTTATTTCGTTGTGATAAAAAAAATAAGCTCTTTTTATTTATGAAGATATTTTCTAAAAATAATAAATAAAATTATTTAATTTTAAAAATAAAAATTAATTAATATTTTTATTGGTGTTTGATACCAAATTTATATTGATATCATGCTCCCTCTTTCTAAGTAGATTAAATTCAGATCTTTCTAAATCCATTGAAGGATAGAGGTTTTCAAAGATATTAGAGCATATTTAATACCAAATTAAGTATGTCTGATGATAAATTAATATTGATACCACTATAGGTTTTCAAAGAATGGAGTTTTTCAAGTAAAATATGTCAAAAATTTTTTGATACTAATTTTAACATTTGTTCTTTTTTTTTTTTAAAGAGATTTCAGTCAATTAAGCTTTTGTTGATTTAAGTTTTTCAAATATATAATTGATAAGAAAAATTTGAGATATCATACTAAATTTCAAGATAAATTTATATTGATTCAAAACATGATACCTAGAAGAGAGCATACTGATCTTTTAAAAATAAAATATTTATCTCTTTACAAACATCAAAATCAATTATACTAAAAGTATTTCAAGCAAGTAAACATAAAATAAAACCATGTAGGTAGATCATTAAAATTAGTAGAATTAATTAAATAAGCATTGATGGTATGATATGAGAAAAGTGTAGATCATTTCAAGCATTATCATCCATCCAATTTTATTTCTAAGGCATCCATTCAAAAAAAAAAATCTTTTTTCATTCCATTGGATCCTTGGTATTCCCGCAAGATCATTTTTTAAGCTTTGGTACCTAAGCCATCTTGCGTCCATTAGGGTTAGTGTCCAAATTTCCTTTTAGAATCTAAATTTATCTAACCAAAGTATGGCTAATTCTTTTAAAATTATATTTTAAAATTTTATAACCTATTTTGTTGTATTTAAAGCAAACTATAGAATATTTTTCAGAACAAGCTTTGCTAAACATGTTGTTCATAAATTTTTATTTTCTTAATGAATTATAGTCAATTTTAGCTTTATCGAAAATAGCTTTTTGATTGATTAAAATAGATTAAAACTTTTGAGAGCCAATTGTAAACTTGTTAAGCATAGGCTTCAATCTTGCAATCTCTTTTCTTAGATTGGCATTTTCTTCTAGAAAAAATTTCTTTTCTTTCAGCAAGTTTTCTTTCTCTTCAATATAAAGTTTTGGTTTTTTTAATTTTATTTTTAGCTTAATATTTTCTTCAACCAAAGATTTTTCATATCTCAAAAGTACTTCTTTTTCTTTAGCCAAAGCATTCATTTCTTTCAAAAGATCTTTCTTTTCACTTAAAAGGTTACTTTTTTCATTAGTTAGAAGAAGATTTGATCTTTTAAGCTCTTTATTTTTCAGCCTTAAATTTTTGAATTCATCCATTAATTCATTAAAAGCTTCAAATAACTCATCAAAAATAAAATTAGAAGAGCCATTAATATTTACCGCATTGTCATTGGCCATGAGGTAAAGATTGGCGATACCTTCTTTCTCTTTCTCACTTTTCTTTTCTATGCCTTGCTCCTATTAGAAATCGAGTAGGGGTAAATCATGCATTTTCAAAAATTTTATTATAGTGGAAGTTAAAATTAATCTACTATTAATTCTATGCATGCTATGATCAAATCATAAAACCTTGCTCAGGATCTTTACATACTAATATGTATTAGAAAATTTAAATGCGATTGATCAATAAATCATATTTGCTGATCAAGTTGTGTTCAGAACATAATACTTGTACGTAGGTAGATGATCTCCATGATTCAAATTCATAGGAGGAACCCCATGATGTCGTGCTATAGCCACACACCTATCCAGCCTCTACGATGAGTCCATATGGAGCTCCTGGTCCTTACCAGCTCCACCAGAGTGCTAGCTCCTCGCCAGAGCCTTTGACGGTTGATTTCAGTCGATTCAATTGACCATCTTATTCTCGATCTCCTAGACACTCCAAAAAATTAGACGATGGTCTTTGGAGGATGACAAGGTGGTGTTTCAAATTTGGTGGTGATCGGGCACTCATAGTGCTCAATCACTCCATCCGAACCCTGAGTCCCAGCTATAGGGTTTTGCACACCCAAAAAATCCTAATGCCTAAAAATTCTCTCATGCCCACTCTCTTTTGAATTTTTCTATGAAATAAATTTTCACAGGTAGAAGGACTCTCCCTCTACCATACACCTACTCTCAAAAACTTATTTTTTAGATGGGCAACAAAAAAGAAAAAAATTAAAAGAAGTGGCATCTGAGGAATGTTGGCCCATGAAACACTTTCTCTTTCTCTAGAGTTTTCCACGCCGAGGACAAGATCCCCTTCTCTAATTTTCTCTCTCTCTTAGAAACCCTTTGCTTCCCTCTTAGAAACCTCACACTAATCCATGCACACCTAGGAAAAATCATATTTTAAATAGCATGGTTTTGATGGAAAATGCATGTGGATTAGATAAGGGTGAGTAGTTGGGAGGTTTCCACTTGAATTCAAAATTCAAGTGGACATCTTATCTTATTTTAGTGCCAACGCCAGAGTTTAACATGCAGAAGGACTCTCCTTCTATGTGTGCACATTCTAACTTCTCAAAAAATTATGATAAAACTCCCAGGGAGGCGTGAAGATGAGATAAGAGAGAGAGGGTTAGGAGGTTTCAACCAAACCAACCAATACAAGTCTAATTCAAAATTCAACTTCAAACTAATCTGATCCAATGCTTAGACCAAGTCAAAGGAAGATAAGTGGTGCGGACACCAGAGCCAACAGAAGTCGGTAACATAATTTAGATTTAATTTGGATTGAAAAAGTCATATCAGAATAACTCTACTTCAGTTATTTTGTTCTAGTCTTTTTGATTTAATCAATTAGTTCTTTTGATGCATTTAGCTTTGGATCCATAGGACCATACTTGGGTTTATTTTGGATTGAGCCTTATTTGGAAAGAGACCATCATAAAGAAGCAAGCTTGGTCTACGTCATCTTTGGAGCCACCACCCTCCATACGCCTAGGGAGGAAATACACACGCCAGCATATGCCATGCCCAAGGATCCTCATGCCAAGTTGTGCCAGGCATCAAGCGCCCATATGGAGTTCCTTTTCTTCCTTAGGATTTTTTAAGAGTTCTTGATTTCTTACTTATTTTGTTAAAAGACTGATTTCTTCCCTATGGTTCCAGAAAAGATAGATATGATATATTATTATATTTGGAAACCATACATAATGTTTTACTTTTTTGTTGGGAGGGTTAATTTTTTCTTGTAAAAAAAATAGGATTCCTAAAGAAATAGGACCCCTAGGATCGTATATAAACCCATGTATCTTTCATTAATGAGACAATGAACGAATGAATGAATCAATTTACAATTCCCACAAATATTTGTATTGGTTGCTCCGAGAGGGAGAGGGTGTGAGACCCAAAATCGTCCCACGAGGGGAGGGTATGAGGCCCACCTTTTTCTATATCTTTAATCTTCATTTTCTTGAGATTCAGTGTTCCTACGATCCTGATTCATCTTCACCATCTACCTACATAAGCCTATTCCATCAAAAGAAGATTTGTCTCCTCCAAGATTTTTATCTATCATGCAGAGAGAGAAAGAGTGATCTATTATTCTACAGATTAAACGTTGATAAGGACCTTCGTTCCTTCTCAACTGATCTTTAATTTTTTTTTACTTATTTTTTTTAGATCTGATGTTGGTAAAGACCTAGTTCTTTATTGATAGATCTGCTTGGTTAAAAGATTAAGAGCCCTAATCAGGATAGTTTCTTAACTACCACGATCCAGATTCTTCTTATCTTTTTTTGAATTTCTTACGGGCTTAATTTCTTGCTATCCTTCATTCCATTTATATTTTTTTTTATAATTATTCATGAGCATGTTTAATTTTTTTATCTATCTATTTACTTTATTATTACTAGTTATTTACTGATTTCTAAAATGACATTCATCAACATCATTTAGATTGATCGTGCTTTGGTCCCATATCATTCAGTCATGCCTCTTGAGTAGAGTATAGGCAACTATACTGTTTGTCCTGGGAATAATGTGCCACGGCCGAACGTGATTTATTGTTGACGAATGGAAGGAAGCTTTGTGTTTTCTTTTTTTTTTTAGGCTGTCCCGCATCAATTTGATATCAGAGTCAGATTAGTTAGGGCTTTAGTTTAAATTCTACAATTTAAAATTCCTGCAAGTTAAATTTTCATAATTTAAATTTTATAATTTACTTTTTAGTATTTTTTTTCTTTTTTACTGCATCTTATTCCTGCATCCTAGACTTGCATGACCACTAGATTAGGTATCTAGTACCAACGTTCTACTTTCTCACCCAGTACTAACATGGATCCCAATACAGCAGCCATCATTAATGTCCTAACTGAGAGGTTTGATGATATAAAAGATTTTATGAAAGTCATGAGTGAAAGAATAATAGTATTAGAAGAAGCTAGGCAAAGATAATCCGAACCTGAGTCTCTCCAACTATCTATAGGATAGAGAAGAAGGAACCTCAACCTAGATCGACCTATAGTAGCACGCCCCCATCATAACTAGTTCGATCAGGATGAGCATGTCCTTAGGAATGTAAAGATCAAAGCCCCAAGTTTTGATGGTTATCTAGATCCAAGAGAGTACCTAGATTGGGAATCGAGCATGGACCACTATTTTGGATGGTACGAAATGTCTGAAGCAAGAAGAGTAAGGTTTGCTAGGATAAAGTTGGTTAGGCAAGCCCGACTTTATTGAAAAAGTGTTGAACGTCTTCTCAACCAGAGAAGACAAGATCCAATAGAAACCTAGGATGAAATGAAGGAGAAACTTAGAGAAAAATACCTCCCCACCTCCTACCAACAAAGACTTTTAGATCAGTGGCAGAGACTTACTGAAGAAAATAGATCAGTCATAGAGTACATCATGAGATTTGATGAGTACCTCATGAGATGTGGAGTAACTGAAAATAGGGTTGTTACCTTATCTTGATTTAGAGCTGGATTATGAGAAGATATCTAGCGTGAGCTCTTTTTGCGAGAGGTAACCATGTTAGAACAATCTTATCAACTTGTCCTAGACTTTGAGAGATTTTCTAGGTATTTGACCATCCGTCGTCTTGAACCTTGCTGAGTAACCGCTACTGGATCGAGACCCAATACTACCTAGACTCCTAGTAATGGACCTCCACCTACAAATCCTATTATGATAAAAGAAGATAAAGAAAAAAGAGTCACAGGAGAGTTATCGAAGGGAAGTAGTTCTCGATCCTACTACTTCAAGTGCCATAGTTACGGTCATTTTGCTGCACAATGTTCCAATCGATCATTATTTATGAAAGAATTAGAAGAGAAAACTCTAGAAAATATTGAGGAAGTTTATGAAGCTGATCCAGACTTAACCAAGCAGTTTGAGAGTACTAAGAAAATCCTAAGTTTTGTTGCACCAGAGTCAGACCTTAGGCTTAGAGTCGTTAGGTATGTTCTAGCACAGACTAAGGAGAGTGAAGACTGGCATAGGACTTCTATTTTCCATACCTTCATAAAATTTAGTGATAAAATTTATAAGATGATCATTGATAGCGGTAGCTGTATCAACACCATCTCCACCGACACGGTTAAGCGATCAGGATTAGCTCCTATAGATCATCCCAGCCCATACCGTATGTCTTGGATAGATTCCTCCTCTATTTCTATCAAACTTAGATGCCGTGTTTCCATCTAGCTCCATTCTTATCAGGATCATATTTGGTGCGATGTCTTACCCATGGAAGTCGAAAGTATCATATTAGGTCGACCTTGGCTGTTTGATAATGATATTATGATTTATGGCCGAACCAACTCCTATAGTTTCACTCATAAGGGTAAGAAGATCATGATCAATCTTTTCCTATCTAAGGCTACCAATAGAAAGATAGATGATGGACCAAAAGAAAATATCAAAAAGAAAAGCCTCCATCTGATAGGTGCTAAGGAATTAGAGATGATCATGAGTAAAGGATCACCAGTTTGGATGATTGCTGCGAGAGAAGTTCGTGAGGACCCTAAGATAGATCATCCCAAGAAAGTAGTTCATGGATATCAACCTAAAAAATCAATAGACCTTATCCCACTACCCATGCATGCTAAAATTTCTGAATCTGCAGAGTCATTTGTACAGCATGTCAAGAGTTTACATAAAGAGATCAGTAAAAAAATTAGTATTAGTAATAAAGTTTATAAATAGAATGCAGATTCTCATCGATGTGCCCAAGAGTTTGTGGAAGGAGACTATGTGATGGTTCGAATGAGGCCTGAACAATTTCCACCAGAAACCGTCAAGAAGTTACATGCTCAAGGAGCAGATCCATCTAAGATTTTAAAGAAGATCGGACCAAATGCGTATGTTGTGAACTTATCTTCTGATTTTGGGATTAGCTCTACTTTTAACATTGTAGATCTCGTCGTCTATAAAGAACCAACTTGGATACCTAGTGAGCCATTTGAGCCTGAACCAACCTTTGAGAGAGAGCCTATTCCTGAATGTCCATCGGCCAAAATTTCAAAGCATGATCAGATTGAGAGAACTTTGGATGAGCAGATCATCTCCATCTGAAGTCGAGGCTATTAGCGGTACTTAGATAGATGGTGAGGTCAATCGGAGTCTGAGGATACCTAGATCACTCTAGAAGAGCTGCAGCGTATTGATCCCGATTTGCTTGAGCATCATCAGAGAAAAATCGACCCCCACTCAATAGGATCGAGTTCTCTCCACCTCGAGAGAATTGGTGCGGACATCAGAGCCAACAGAAGTCGGCAACATAATTTAGATTCAATTTGGATTGAAGAAGCCATATCAGAATAACTCTACTTCAGTTATTTTGTTCTAGTCCTTTTGATTTAATCAATTAGTTCTTTTGATGCATTTAGTTTTGGATCCATAGGACCATACTTGGGTTTCTTTTAGATTGAGCCTTATTTGGAAAGAGACCATCATAAACAAGCAAGCTCGGTCCACGTCATCTTTGGAGCCACCACCCTCCACACGCTCAGGGAGGAAATACACATGCCAGCATGTGCCATGCCCAAGGATCCTCATGCTAAGTTGTGCCAGGCATCAAGCATCCACTTGGAGGTTCCTTTCCTTCCCTAGGATTCCTTAAGAGTTCTTGATTTCTTACTTATTTTGTTAAAAGGTTGATTTCTTCCCTATGGTTCCATAAAAGATAGATATGATATATTATTGTATTTAGAAACCATACATAATGTTTTACTTTTTTGTTGGGAGGGTTGATTTTTTCTTGTAAAAGAAATAGGATTCCTAAAGAAATAAGACCCCTAGGATCCTATATAAACCCATGTATCTTTCATGAATGAGACAATGAATGAATGAATGAATCAATTTATAATTTTCACAAATATTTATGTTGGTCGCTTCGAGAGGGAGAGGGTGTGAGATCCAAAATCGCCCCACGAGGGGAGGGTGTGAGGCCCACCTTTTTCTATCTCTTTAATCTTCATTTTTTGGAGATTCAGTGTTTCTATGACCCTGATTCGTCTTCACCATCTACCTACATAAGCCTATTCCACCAAAAGAAGATCTATCTCCTCCAAGATTTTTATCTATCATGCAGAGAGAGAAAGAGTGATCTATTATTTTATAGATTAAACGTTGACAAGGACCTTCGTTCCTTCTCAACTGATCTTTGATTTTTTTTTTACTTATTTTTTTTAGATCTGATGTTGGTAAAGACCCAGTTCTTTATCGATAGATCTGTTTGGTTAAAAGATTAAGAACCCTAATTAGGGTAGTTTCTTAACTACCACAATCCGAATTCTTCTTATCCTTTTTTAGATTTCTTGCCAACTTAATTTCTTACTATCCTTCATTCCATTTATATTTTTCTTTTTGCAATTATTCATGAGCATGTTTAATTTCTACTATCTGTCTATTTACTTTATTATTGTTAGTTATTTACTGATCTCTAAAATGGTATTCATCAGCATCATTTAGATTGATCGTGCTTTGATCCCATGTCAATCAGTCATGCCTCTTGAGTAGAGTATAGGCAACTATACTGTCTGCCCTAAGAATAATGTGCCACGGCCGAACGTGATTTATTGTTGATGAACGGAAGAAAGCTTTGTATTTTCTTTTTTTTTTAGGCTATCCTGCATCAATAAGAGAGGGTGCAAACTGTTAGATATATGTGCCCTAGAAGCCAGAATTGGCTGACATTGTAATACACTTCTAGGGGCAAAATTATATTTTGACTAAAATCAATAAATGTGTTATTTTCTATCAGCAATTATGACTGCTAATATTAGTGT
>QRFJ01002548.1:0-41251 GCA_006176705.1 Cocos nucifera | reverse complement strand
TACCCCAAACCATAGCGCATCCTCGCCGATGTATCTTTAATTAATCAATTATTCTAGGTTTAGTTATTTCTTAAACTAACCTAGTCACTAACCAATTAATGACCTAATTCATTCTAATTCTTTAAACCCATTACTTTTATTGTTATTTATCTTAGTTCATCTTATTATAATTTTAGATTCCTATTAGATAACACTCAATCTTTTAATTAAGTTTTGGACTGATGGATGGGTTCCAAATTTCAAAATTTTTTTTAAAGTTTGAAAAAATTTTTAATTTTTTAGTTTACCAATGATTCGACTCATTTAGAAATGGAGTCAGCTCAATTTCATAAACAACATTTCTATTTTATAATTAAAAAAATAATAAAATTAAAGCATGAAACACATATTAGATCTAATCTAGTATATTCATATTTAATTTTTTAATTTTTAATTTTTATTAATTAAAATAATTTTAATTAATATATAAATATATCATATATGCTAGCATTTAATTTTTTTAATTAACATATAAGCATGTTAAGTAACCCTTGCTCTGATACCACAATTAGAAATCGAGTAGGATTAAAGCATTCATTCTCAAAAATTTTATTATAGCAGAAGTTAAAATTAATCTACTATTAATTCTATATATGCTATGATTAAATTATAAAATCTTGCTCAGGATCTAGACATGCTAATATGTATTAAAAAAATTAAATGCAATCGATCAGTAAATCATATTTGTCGATCTACTTGTATTTAGAATATAATACCTATGCACGGATAAATGATCTCCATGATCCAAATCCATAGGAGGAAGTCCATGATATTATGTTGTAGCTGCACACCTATCTGGCCTCTCCAGTGAGTCCACATGGAGCTCCTGATCCCGACCAGCTCCATCAAAATGTTAGCTGATAAGTGGTAAAAATATACTAATAAAAGTATTAAATTATAAAATAAATTAATCTATTTTTTAAAAATTAATATTTTTGTTAATTTATATAGGAAAGAAGGTCACCAATATGAAGATCTTATTTTTCTGATTCAGATAAAATAAATTTTAGGCAAAATGGACTTCAAATGAGCCCGGATATGAATTTCAAAGGAAATAAAAAAAAAGCCGATCTGGTTCAAATTGATTCAGAAAAATTGCCTCAATACACTATGCTCAGATCGATCAACCTGCTGATGCCATGCTTACATAGCACTGATGTCACCATTTTTTGCGGTGCATGGTGGACCATAATAGAGGGTATTTTGGAGATTTTATAGGAAGAAGCGCGCTTTGATTGGCTAAAGAAAGCGGCGGTCCACGCAACACCGGGCTCATGCATGGTCTACAGAGGATCTAAGAATTCTATCTGATCCGATGGACACCTTTTACTAGAATTTGATCGAACAGCTGATAGTTGTGCGCTAACGAACGGCGGATGCAGCTCCCGATCGAGATCCAATGGTTGAGATTCATCCCGACTTTTAACTAAGAATTTGAAGCTCTCCTATGCATGATTTGATGGCCGAGATTTAATCTTTAAGGCCGATCCAATGATCCAAATAAATTCTGACTTGATTTGGGATTTTAAAATAATTTTTGAGTAATTTTTGGATCGTTTGATCGACATCTAACAGTCAGAATTGATCCAAGACTCATTTTGAGTTATTTTGAGAGTTTTAAACCCAATTTCAATGGGATTTCAACCTAAGACCACCCAGATTATTTAAAGGCCTATTGTTGTTGAAGAAAAGAGGAGCAGATAGAGAGAGAAAAAAAATATAGAGGGTTTGGGGAAGAGAGTTTTAAGAGAGAGCCTGGGAATAAGAAAAAAAAAGAGATCAGAGAGTTTTGAAAGAAAGAAGAGAAAGGGTTTTTATATTTTTTTTCTTTTCTTCTTCTGATAATCAAGACATCGATCAAGGAGCTTCTCTTCTTCTTCATCAAGTTTTCTACACCAAAAGCAACGAACAACTAATTTTAGCAATTAAACAGTCTAATTTCTTCATGCCTTTTATTTTATTTGCTATTTTTGAACTTATTATCATGAACTAAATTTTCTTTTACTAAGGCTAAGGTGTAGCCACTCTTTTGATGCAATATTCAGTATGATTTATTCTTAATTTTAAATTTTATTCATGAGAAGTATATAAATCTGATCTTAAATTACTGGCCATCTTCTAATTGATCTGATGAACATAGATGTTACGGACCAAGTACATCTATGTTATTGCTTCTTGATTATATACCTTGTATTATGAATCAAATTAGAATTCATATGCATGCAAGAATTTTAGTGCGCTTTGGACGCAGCGTATTTTAATTAGAGGGTTTCACAAAACCTAATGCATTAATATTTATTTAAATTACACCTGGACCAAAGGATAATTAATAAATATTGATAGTTTTGCTATGCCTGGACCAAAGGATAGTGAATAAATTAGGAGACTCCACCGTCACAATGAAATAAAATTAATCTAATAATCTGAATATTGTATTGACTGAGTTGGTGAATCGATTGCCTTAGTAATCCCATTGCTCTTGAAGTTTAAAATCCTAATAATTTACACTCTCTCTATTTTCTTAAAATTTTTAATTATTTTTTTATTTTATTCTTTAATTTTTTATTCTCATAAATCGATCTTCTAAATAAAGCATAGGAAAGAGCTTTTCAGTACTTATTTTTCAATCCTCTAGGGATGATACTCTACTCATTTACTTTATTACTTGATCGACTGGTGCACTTGCCATAGCTATAGATTAGCATGCATCAAGTTTTTGATGTCGTTGCCGGAGATTGTATCTAAAATAATATTAAAATTTTGATGCTAGCTTTACTTTAGAATTTTATTTTTAAATTTTATTCTTACTTTATTTTTTTAAAAAAAAATTATGCATGACACGTACTGGACATAGTAACTTACTATCTTTAGATCCAAAAATTAAAAGGACCATCAGAAGACTACAACAAGAAAGAAACATGGTAGCTGAAGATCCTAACGACATCAATCTAGGATTGGATATCACGACCTAGGGATAGCATGAAGCTATTCGACCAGTACATCATCCATTAAATAATTATATCACACCATCTATAGCCGATGTAGCTTCGAGCATCAGGAGATCGCCTGTGCGAGCAAACAACTTTGAAATAAAATTGATGATGATCCAGATGATTCAATCAATTGTCTAATTCATTAGACACGTGCATGATGATTCGAATGCCCATATTTCCAACTTTTTCGAACTTTGTGATACTTTTAAAATTAATGGAGTGTCGAATGATGCTATTAGATTAAGGTTATTGTCTTTCTCTTTATGGAATAAAGCTGAAAGTTGGCTTCATTCTCTTCCTGCAGGTTCTATCACAACTTGGGATGTCCTAGCCCAAAAATTCTTAGCCAAGTACTTTCCACCTTCTAAGACTGCCAAGATGCACAACGATATCACTTCTTTTATGCAGATGGACATGGAGACACTATATGAGGCTTGGGAGCATTTCAAGGAACTGCTGAGGAGATGTCCACATCATCAACTACCCATATGGCTTCAGGTACAAACTTTCTATAATGGTTTATCTCCTACTAATCGTTCTATGATTGATGCAGCAGCAGGAGGAACCATTAATCGAAAAATGGAGGAAGAAGCTTTCGATCTGATCGATGAGATGGCATCAAATAGCTATCAGTGGCAAACAGAATGCATGATGCCAAAAAGACTAGCAGCTATGCAGGGAGTAGATTGCGTGCCAACCTTACTAGCTGAAATTGCAGCCCTTAGAGCCGAAGTCAACAACTTAAAGGGAACAGCTATGCATGTTCAGAGCATTACTTGTGACCTATGTGGAGGAGGACATGATACGAGCAATTGCCAGACAGGTAATCCTTTTGCTAAAACAACTGATACAGCTAATTATATTGGTAATTTTTTCAAGCCGCAACAAAATAATCCCTACTCCAACACATACAATCAAGGGTGGAGGCAGCACCCAAATTTCTCATGGAGCAATCAAAATGCAGCACAACAGCCACCCTCGGGATTCCAAGTACCTGAAAAGAAGTCCAACATGGAAGAGCTGATGGTCAAATTTATGCAAAACCAAGAAGCAACTATAAAAAATTTGGAAGCCAAACTTAGACAGGACCAAACAGCAGCAATTCGAAACTTGGAGATGCAAATAGGTCAAATGGCTAAGATAATCTCCGAGAGACCTCAAGGATCCTTGCCAAGCAATACGGAGACAAATCCAAGGGAGCAAGTCAATGCTATCACCCTAAGAAGTGGTACAAAGCTGGAGGAGCCACATCAGAAGAAAGAGACTGAAGAGCCAACTACAAATAAGGAACCATCAACTAAAATTCGTCAGTCACCAAAACAACCAGCAGATGGATGGTCTCCAGGTATACGTTTTGCTGATCCAAATGTGAAGCCCTACGTGCCGCCACTACCATTCTCCAGAGAGACAAATACAGCATCCAGATAAGAAATTTTCTAACTTTTTCAAAATTTTAAAGAATTTACATATTAATATTCCTTTTGTAGATGCTATTACTCAAATGCCCAGGTATGCCAAGTTTCTCAAAGAAATCCTTAACAAATAAGAAAAAGCTGAAGGAGCATGAGAGAATAAATTTGAATGAAGAATGCTCAGCAATACTTCAAAATAAATTACCACAGAAGCTAAAAGATCCAGGGAGTTTTACTATCCCCTTGCATTATTGGTGATTGTAGTTTTGATAAAGTTTTATGTGATTTAGGAGCAAGCATTAATCTCATGCCTTTTTCTATTTTCAGAAAGCTGGGTCTAGGAGAACCAAAGCCTACCACTATTACTCTTCAATTAGCCGACAGATCCATTAAATATCCAAGAGGTATAGTGGAGGATGTCTTGGTAAAGGTAAACAAGTTTATTTTTCCTGTTGATTTTATTGTTCTTGATATGGAAGAAGATTATGATGTACCCCTTATTTTAGGGAGACCCTTTTTAGCTACTGGAGGAGCTTTAATAGATGTTCAACAAGAAAAATTAATTCTTAGAGTCCAAGATGAACAAGTTACTTTTAATGTTTTCAAAGATACTAAACATCCTGATGATGATAATTCTATAGAAAATAGGTTTGAGACTATAAAAGCTAGCAATGTCAAATTGAAAGAAGGGCTCGATCAAACATGAAAGTATTCCAATTGAAGTGGCACCAGGATTGATCCACTTTAGAACTCAAAGAAAGTCAAGCTGAAGACTATAAATCAGAACTACTAGATAGGTTGTTTCTTTTCTTTTTAGTTTTGATCATTTTTTTTTCTTTTATTTTTTAGTAATTTATTGTTGCTCTTTTACTGCTCTGGTGTGTATTTTCAATTTTGCAGAAAAAAATCAATGAGAACTCAAGCAAAATTTCAAAGCTCCAAAGAACCAGACTGAACCAAATCAGGTGTATTCCTTCCTATCCTTTATTGCATCCTTTATTTTTCTTTCTCCTTTAAGACAATGTAGAATAAGTAAAGGTAAATAAAAAAAAAAAAAAAAAATAAAATATAATAATATGTGTCAAGAAGAAAATCTTGAGCAAGATAAACTGGATAAGTGATAAAAGATAGAATTATTTGCTAATGAATGTAATGAGTTAAAGAAGTAGATTAGTTGGTCAACTTTTAGCAGCCTACTTAGGTCATTAAAAGACTTATTAGCACTTCTTTATTGCACATGCACACTAACAAGGCAAAGTAGGTATTGATTATAAGGCCAACTGAGGATTCAATTATCACTAAAAAATTGATAATTAATATACATTCTAATCAAAGAAACTTGAATTTAAGGAAAGAGCTACCTGCCTAAAAATAAAGTGCAAAAGATAGAGTATATGTGGATTGCCCAAAGCCTAGTAACTGATCTCTGCACCTAGGTCAAGTGTGAAAATTCACGTAAAATGGTGAAGGAAAGGCCAGGATGCTCAGCACAGTAAAAAAAAAAAAGAAAAGAAAAGGGCAGTGTGAAAGCTACCTTAATTCATGAGTATAAAATTGAGAATGTATAGAAAATTGACCAAAATAGGTGATAAGAGAGGATACTTTTGTTCTTTTAATTTAATACTGAAATGCTAAAGTTAGTCATCACGAACACAAGTGCTATAGATCTTTGATGTACTCTAAGAAAGTTTTTAATTGTATTGACTGAAAAATTTGCTTCTGAAGCTCAATGCTTAGTTAGCAGTATTTTCTAAACTTTTTGACCTTTAATCCTAAATTTTATCTTTGTGATGGATAATCTTATTGAAACATGGTATTAAATAAAACATTGCTACGGGACTAGCAATGACTAAGTTGGGAGGTGTGATAAGTGAGAAAAATATACTAATAAAAGCATTAAATTATAAAATAAATTAATTTATTTTTTTAAAAAATTGATACTTTTGTTAATCTAATGTAGGAAAGAAGGCCATCAATATAAAGATCTTATATTTCTGATTCAGATGAAATAAATTTTAGGCAAAACAGACTTCAAATGAGCCCGGATATGAATTTCAAAGAAAATATATATAAAAAAAAGTTTGTCTGATTCAAATCGGTTCAAAAAAATTGGCTCAGCAGACCGTGCTCAGACCAACTAACCCGTTGACACTACGCTTACGTAGCACTGACGTCAGCATTTTTTGCAGTGCACGGTAGATCACTATAGAGGGCATTTCATAGGGAGAAGCGTGCTCCGATTGGCTGAAGAAAGCGACGGTCCACACAACATCGGGCTCGCGCATGGTCTACAGAGGGTAATCTAGGAATTCTACCTAATTCGATGGAAGCCTTTCACTGGGATTTGATCGAACGGCTGATAGTTGTGCACTGACGAACAGCGGATGCAGCTTCCGATCAAGGTCCAATGATTGAGATTCATCCTGACTTTTAACTAAGAATCTGAAGCTCTCCTATGCATGATCTAGTGGTTGAGATTCAATCTTTAAAGCCAATCCAATGGTCCAAATGAATTCTGACTTGATTTAGAATTTTAAAACTATTTTTGAGTGATTTTTGGACCATTTGATTGACATCCAACGGTCAGAATTAATCCAGGACTCTTTTTGAGTTATTTTGAGAGTTTTAAACCCAATTTCAACAGGATTTCAACCTAAGACCACCCAGATTATTTAAAGGCCTGCTATTGCTAAAGAAAAGAGGAGTAGAGAGAGAGAGAAAAAAAAATATAGAGGGTTTTGGGAAGAGAGTTTTAAGAGAGAGCCTGTCCCCAGTGAAAAAAAAGAGTTCAGAGAGTTTTGAGAGAGAATTTTGAGAGAAAGAAGACAGGATTTTTATATTTTTTTTTTTTTCTTCTTCTGATAATCAAGACATCGATCAAGGAGCTTCTCTTCTTCTTCATCAAGTTTTTCACACTAAGAGCAACGGACAACCAATTTCAGTAATTAAACAGTCTAATTTCTTCATGCTTTTTATTTTATTTGCTATTTTTGAACTTGTTATCATGAACTAAATTTTCTTTTACAAGGCTAAGGT
The DNA here is from genome assembly GCA_006176705.1 of Cocos nucifera. Lineage (NCBI taxonomy): Eukaryota > Viridiplantae > Streptophyta > Magnoliopsida > Arecales > Arecaceae > Cocos > Cocos nucifera. The sequence goes on along the minus strand of QRFJ01002548.1, from coordinate 33,771 downwards.
GTAGCCACTCTTTTGATGCAATATTCAGTATGATTTATTTTTAATTTTAAATTTTATTCATGAGGAGTATATAAATTTGATCTTAATGCTTTTAGATTACTGACCATCTTCTAATTGATCTGATGAACATAGATGTTACGGACCAAGTACATCTATGTTATTGCTTCTTGATTATATACCTTGTATTATGAATCAAATTAGAATTCATATGCATGCAGAAATTTTAGTGCGCTTTGGATGTAGCGTATTTTAATTAGAGGGTTTCATAAAACTTAATGCATTAATATTTATTTAAATTACATCCTGGACCAAAGGGTAATTAATAAATATTGATAGTTTTGCTATGCCTGGATCAAAGGATAGTGAATAAACTAAGAGACTCCACCATCATATAAAATAAAATTAATCTAATAATCTAAATATTGTATTGACTGAGTTGGTGAACCGATTGCCTTAGTAACCCATTGCTCTTAAGTTTAAAACCCTAATAATTACACTCTCTCTATTTTCTTAAAATTTTTAATTATTTCTTTATTTTGTTCTTTAATTTCTTATTCTCATAAATTGGTCTTCTAAATAAAGCATAGGAAAGAGCATTTTAGTACTTATTTTTTAATCCTTTAGGGATAATACTCTACTCATTTACTTTATTACTTGATCGACTGGTGCACTTTCCATAGCAATAGATTAGCACGCATCATTAGCTCCTCGCTGAAATCTTTGATGGCTGATTTCAGTCGATTTGATCAACCATCTTATTTTCAATCTTTTGGATGCTCTAGAAAATTAGAAGATGGTATTCGAAGGATGATGAGGTGGTGTATCAAATTTGGTGGTGATCGGGCACTCATAGTGCTCAATCTCTTGATTTGAACCCTGAGTCCCAGCTCTAAGATTTTGCACACCCAAAAAATCTTGGCGCCCAAAAATTCTCTCACGCCCACTCTTTTTTGAATTTTTTCTAAAATAAATTTTCATAGGTAGAGGGACTCTCCCTTTACTATACACCCACTATCAAAAACTATTTTTTAGATGAACGACAAAAAAGAAAAAATTAAAAGGAGTGGCTTGTGAGGAATGTTGGGGCATGAAACACTTTCTCTTTTTCTGGACTTTTCCATGCCCAGGACAAGATCCCCTTCTCTAATTTTCTCTCTCCTAGAAACTCTCTATGCCCCTCCCAGAAACCTCATGCTAATCCATGCACACCCAGGAAAAAATCAAATTTTAAATGGCATGGTTTTGATGGAAAATGCATGTGGATTAGATAAGGGTGAGTAGTTGGGAGGTTTCCACTTGAATTCAAAATTCAAGTGGACATCTTATCTTATTTCAGCACCCACACTAGAGTTTAACACATAGAAGGACTCTTTGTCTACATGCATACATTCTGACTTCTCAAAAAATTGTGACAAAACTCCCAGGGAGGCATGAAGATGAGAAAAGGGAGAGAGGGTTAGGAGGTTTCAACCAAACCAACCAATACTAGTTGAATTCAAAATTCAACTTCAAACTATTCTGATCCAATGCTTGGACCAAGTCAAAGGGAGATAAGAGAGGGCACAAACTCTCTCTTCTACATGAGAAAAACTCATGCAAAAAATAGTTGGGCATGGAGCAAAGTTTCATGGCATAGGGAAAAAGTAAATTCAAAATTCAAATTTCATTTGACTTAGTCTAAATTGGTTTCAACCAAATCAATTATCTTGATTCAATTAAACTAGGTCAAACCTAATCAAATTAGATTTAATCTAATCTAATAAATTTTTAACTAAATTAAAAATTAATTAGGTTCAGGTTCTGATCAAATTAGAATCAAATCTACTATAGTGATTAGGTCATCTCATAACTTGATCGGATCAAATCCAATTGAATCAAATTCAATCAGATTTGATTGATTCCTCATCACTTAATCAAATTGAGCTAATTAGGAATTTAATTGCTAATAAATCTTTCAATAATACATAAAGTCTCAATCATGTGGATGTCTGGGCAATAGAGTTCCATCAGTATGAAACTCTTGATCGAAAAGTCCCAAACCAGTTGGACTCTTGAACCTAGTGCCTCAAATGAATGGAACTCACGATCATAGAGTCCTAGACTAGTAAGACTCTTAATTAGAGAGTTTCAGATAAGTAAGACTCAGAGTCCTAGTCCAGTGGGACTCTTGATCATAGAGTCCTAGTCCAGTGGGACTCTCGACCATAAAACTTCAAACCATTAGGACTCTTGATCAGCCATCAGATCAGGTAGAAATTCCTATTGTATGTGACCTCATAGGTTTGAACCCTAAGCTAATAGCATAGGAACCAATTTTCTATATCAATCAATGTGATCATTTAGCAATGGTACCTGATGTTCGGATAGGTCGAATAGTTGCAATGCAACATTGACGAATCTGTGGCATATGGTTACTGTATAATTCATCACCTTGACCTTAATGATCAAAAGATGATCTAGGGTTTAACTGTCAACCCTAAAAAATTATCTACATTGTATTTCAAAATTTTAGTATCCATCGCATGGACTACCCCGATTGAAGTTTTGCTAAATTAAAATATGGTGATACATCTGCTCCAATATAGTGATACATCTTGACTCACACACCAACTATATAAGTACTTGACTATACCCGATAGTCTTCCATCATTGAAATAGAAATTTAAGTAGTCTGGTACCTAAATATAGTAAGTTGCTTGCAAGCCACCATGGTGATCTCAGGTCTAAGAGATACTTGTATCCATATCCTTCGCGAGCAACTCTTGACAGTAGAGAGCTCTACAGTTGGGTCACGTTCAATGAAATGTACCCCTATACTTCATCTGTATGCCATATTAGTACTTTATACTCTTTAGTTAAGAGGACAACCAATGCATTATTGAAAAATATGTCCTAAAGCCAATCATCTAAGTGGTAGATGAATGGAATTAGTATATAAATTATCTAATAATAATAGTTATTTGGCTGGTTCATCATAAAAATTCTATCTTTCTTAAATGAACTCTTAAATTATGATGAAGTCTTTAGAATCATAATTAATTGATAAGGAAGGATTTATCGGATGGTTCTTAAATTGTTCATGATCAAATGATTAGTTATTAACAAGAATGATAACTTATCGAGTGTAGGTCATTGTATGCCATATGCATTGATTATCCTCATAACCAAGTGGTGTGGAGATACTGAAATAGCATCCAGGTGAGGTGTAGGAGTACATCTGCACTGAATGTGACTAATATAGTACTCTACTATCAAAAGTAGCTAGCTAAGGCCAATGAATATAAGTGTTCCTCCGACCTAAGATCTCCATGATGACTTACAAGCAACTTACTATACTTTGGTGTCGGATTGCCTGTATTTCTAATATTGGTTTGGAAGTTTTTTTGGTATAGTTAAGTACTTATGAAGTCAGTGTATGAGTTAAGATGGGATTGACCACTTCTAATTAGCTTCAGAAAGAGAATGTCTCATTGTGTTTTAATTTAGCAAAACCTAGGCCTAGGTAATTCTTGTGAGAAGTTATGAGATTTGCAAAATTTTGAGACACCATAGAGATGACTTGTATGAGTGTTGACAATATACTCAAAGTCATCTTAAGCATTATTAGTCATAGGGATGAATTATATGGTAACCATGGGTCAGGATTCTAAGAATGTTGCTTTGCATACATTCGACCTATCTAGACATCGGGAACCATTGCCAGATGATTACTTCGATTGGTACAGAAATTGGTTTCTATGCTACCAGCTTAGGTTCAAACCTATAGGGTCATACACATAGAGGTTGTAACCTAATCAGATGGTTAAGCGATGATTGAGAATCATTCTTAGGTCAAACTATCAAGACGATTGATGTTTGACCTAATGCAAGTATTGTAGGAGGATCAATAGTAATTAGATTGCTAATTGGCTTAATCTAATTGAGCAATCAGACAAAGATTAATTCTAATTGAATTAAATTCAATTAGAATTAGTTTGAACTTAATTAGATTAAATTTAATTGGTTTATTGGATAAGTCAATTGTAAGAAAAAATAATTTCTGGTTGGACTAGGATTTGAGTACACCTAATTTCTAATTGAGTTAGGATTTAAATTAGATTTAAATATGATTTAAACCTAACTTAATTAGATTTTTAGTTGGATTAGGATCATCCATAATTAGACTTACACTAATCCTATTTTAATTGGATTCAAAATTATTTTGACCTAGTCAAATAGGAAGAGTCCCAGTTGAATCAGGACTCTCTCACATTTCTAGAGCCACCTAAGAGCCCATGCCCACTAATTTTATTTTCAAATTTTTTCTAAGATTTTTATACCTAAGGAATATTTTCCCACACCCCTTACTTTGGAGATTTTGAATCAAATCTGATTTGATCCATTTTGGAAAGTGGTTTGGGTTTGTTTCCTTTTAAAAGAATCCCTTTTTGACCAAAACACCTCTTCCCTTCTTGTGCCAATTTTCTCCATGCCATATTTTCTTTTTGTCATCATAGTTTTCTATCTTTTGTGCATGGTTTCCTAATCTCCATGTAGAAAAAATAGGAGAAGAGGCATCCAAGAGTTGGACGCCCCATAGCTTCCATGTTTGACTAGGTCATTTGACCTAGTCTCCCTTATTTTGTGGCGCCTCCTATTAGATAGGAGGAAGCCATCAAAAACTCTAGGTTTTCCATGGAAAAAAGAAAAGAAATAGAGGTCATGATGTGGGGATTATGGGCACCTACTTTCTTGGAGAAAAATGTTTCATTAGGACATGAAAAGTTCATTTCTTGATGAAGACAAAGGTAAGAGAATATTGTTTTTCCTTGTAATTTTCTTCCATGTTATTTCCTTCTTATTTTTATATAATTTTTATATGATAAAAAACTAAGAGAGAGAGGAAGAGGGCATGGAGATCTGTGCTCTAAAATGTTTAGGCATGATGATCATCTTTGGACATGATCTGATCATGTCCTGATGAGAGAAGAAGAAGAGAAGAAGGTCTTCTCTTAAGGTTTCTTTGAGAGCCCTTCTTTTTTATATTTTTGTGAGATTTTTCTATGAGAAAACTCAGAAAGGAAGTGATCTAGAAGCATGAAAATTTTCTAAAGGAGAAGTTCTCCTCTTATTCAAGTATGAAGATCCATTTAGGACATCAATGGTTGATGTCATGAAAAGAGAAGATGTATCTTCTCTTAGGATCTTTCTTAACTATTTATTTTTTAATTTTTTTGGAAGATCCAAGAGTTAGATTTCTTTCTTAATCCTTCTCATATTCTTCATCTCTTAGAGTGTCAAAGAGATCAAAAGAACAAATTTTAAATCAACCATTCAGAGGGATCCATGAGAAGCTAGCACTTCAAGCGGATCTTCGTTCGACGAACCTCCGATTTTATTGTAGCCTTGTATGGATCACCTATAGAGTCCAGACGCATGTACGGCTCCAAAGACAATAATAAAAATCAACCATGAAGTTCTCGACCTATGCAAAAATAAAAGATTTGATCTTTTCTCTCCACCTAGATGCGATCTAGGTTTTAGATCTAGAATCATTCTAGATCTAGGGTATTGATTTGATCAATACCAAAGCCTTTTATTTTTAGATTTAAGAATGCATTATGATATGTTATAGGTTCTAGATGTAGGGTTTAGTAATTAGATTACACGCATTTATAGATTAAATGATTTAATCTACATGTTTCACTGTGTTATATTTCAAAAAAGTTTTGAAATTCATGCACAAAATCCTATATATTTCTCATCAATGGTATTAGAGCATCTAGGTTCTTTTATAACATGATCATGTTTGTATTAAAATAAATTTAAAAAATAAAAATAATGATCGCACGGACTGTAGGTTGTCCTGCTGTATGGTTTATCCCTTACAGTGGAAAGGTTGTCCTGGTACGTTGCGATCTAGAAAATTGATCATAAAATATTTAGGTTAGATCTAATATTTTTTAAGATATTTTTGATGGGTTTAATCTAAATTTTATCATGAATTAGTATTTAGATTAGATCGAAATAATTTTATGATTTTTATGTAGAGTACATAATTTTAGAATAAACCTGAATGGGACCTTAAAAAGCATTCTGTTCATCAGTCGAGCTGGCTCTGTTAGGAATCGAGCTAGTTCGACTAGCATGTCGGCTATGATATAATTTCTGGATGATGCTTCAGCCGACTCGATCAAGAATTAGGCTATCGAGTCAGCTCGGATGGGATTCGAGCCCGCCCAATAGGAATGATGGCCTTCCAGCCTTCTGCCCGAGCTGGCTTGGCTTCTGCTCGGGCCAGCTCGAATGGGATCCGAGATAGCTCGATTGAGAAAATAGCTAAATGTCATAATTAGCTAATTTTATGTGATCAAACCTACATCTAGCGCTTGTTTATGAAATAAGCCAATCTATTTTTTGAAATGAGTTGACCTATTTGAAGGAAAAAATCTATTTTTTGGGTTAGGTTCATTCAGATCTGATTGGATCAGGAGGGATATTTCAAAATTTTTTTCTCTAAGATCCTAATTAGATCTAAGACTCCTCAGATCTAATCTTATTGATCTGATAATAAAATAAAATAAAGATAAAAAATTAAATCTAATTTAATTATACCTTTATTTTTGGTAATCCAACTATCCTGTGATGATCCTGATGTTTGCTTGAGGTTCTAGATGTAGTCACGCTAGTGCCTGGCCTCTACCGGTATCCACTTGGAGAGGATCTGAAAATCTTCTCCTTCTCAATCAATCCTTCAAAAATTAGATCTGGATTTGATCTTGATGGTCTTCAAAATGGATTTTGAAGAACAGTCGTTGTCTCTTGCAGCAATGCTGCCTTCTTTCTTTCCTAGCACTTTTCACTTGCTTGGATCGCACCTTCTTCATGCCCAAAGTCCCTTGGGCGTGGAGAGGAGAGAGAGGATCAGAGGATGGCATGGAGAAGGAGGGAGAGGGGCTTTATGGTGTGGGCTAAAGGCAGAATCCTTAAATTCTAGGCACAAATGGGGTTTATATAGACCCTGCTACGCCATGCAGTGCCATATCATCCTGGCCAATCATGGCCCTTTGTGCAATCAAATCTAAATCTGACTGATGGGATGACATCATCTGATCCAATCATATTAGAGTCCATCAAAACTCTCCTTAGGTGGTGCCAAGACTGGGTCAAACAAGTCTTGTTGGTGCCACCTAATTTAATTCTCTGAAGCAATTGGAGTTCCATCTATATGGGACTCCATCTTTTATCCTCATGGGGTGCATGCCTAGCAATTGGAGTTCCATCTATATGGGACTCCATCTTTTATCCTCATGGGGCGCACGCCTCCCTAGGCATGCACCATTTTTTTATCTATTTTTTAGCAGGAGACAAGTCTCCAGGTTTTCTCCTATGGGTGCATGACACATGGGTAGATGTCTAAGTATCTAAGATCAACACTTGACCGATGTCCGAAGATAAGATTTAGCAGATGATGAAAAATGGTAGGTGTTGTCTCAAATTTATCTCATAAATTAAAATAATCATTTTCTGACCTAGACAAGCTCCAGCCAGACTAAGTAAAGGTTCCTGAGTGAGCCTAAACATATTTGGCTCAGTCGAGACAAGCTTTAATGATTGATAAAGGATTAGGCTCAATCATGTGGTGGCATGATTTTCTTGAACTTAATTGAATCTTATTCAAATCAATTGAACTGTGTTAATCCAATTGATGATATTCAGATCCAAACCCTTATTTGTGTGATCCAGTTAGGTTCAGTTCCGTATGGTAATAGGATATGTTGTGATCTCTATCATCGACATCATCGAGATACCTTTCGATGGATCAGAACTTTTCTGATTCAGATAACTAGTATGATTGATCACCTAAATCATTCTAATTGCTCCCAAAATCCACTAGTGACACCTAGCAGCATATGGTGGCAACCCATCAAAATTGAAAGTGAACCTCTCGATGCAATTTCCTGTGTGATTAAGTTTCTCTATCTTGAGTCTCGATCGGATTAGGGTTAAGGTGATCTCATCAAACCCTAATATCCATCATATGAATTAATCATTCGATTCAAGTCCAATGTGAAAACCCTAATAGAAACTTTTTTCTATTATTTCACTCTGCCATGGCCATGGGCTTATGGACTTGATTCTCATGATCATCATAGGGCTACTCCTCATCTACCAAGATAGATAGATCCCTTATTGGTGCAATCCAATTCCTACAATGAACATGCTATAGACAACAATACCTTAGGATTTCGAATGGCTAGAAGATCGAGTTATGGTGTAGTCAAACTATAACATCCTCAAGGTGAACTACCGATGTACCTCAGGTTAAAGAACTAGACACACCACTATAATTTTGAGCCAATCATCGACGAGAAGGTAGACTTCCTCATGACTGCTCAAGGTGGTCACACTCAAGACTCAAGACTCATCTATCCAAAAGAAGCGATTGTACGCCAACCTTTCAGATCAATCACCATCCTCATGATGATCCTATGATCGAAAGCATTTTTTGAGTTAATAATGAAAAATTCATATCTTAAATTTTCAACTCTTGAAAATATGAACTATCATTACCATCAACTCAATGGATGTATCATAGACACTTTCAAATACACACTATGATAGAAAATAACCCATTTTATTATATATAGTTAAAATTATAATTTTATCCTTAGAAGTGTATTACAAGTGTCGGTCAATCTGGCTTCTAGGGCACACATTTCTAGTAAACTTTCACTTGACCTAAAGCCAATTGGCTACAAATCTAAGTTCCATCTTCTCAAGATGGGCTTTGATCTTCTGCAGGCCCAACAGCTTTGTAAGTGGGTCTGCCACATTATCTATGGAGTTGACTCTCTTAACCTTGACGTATTCTTTCTTAAGGTAATCATGGATGAGGTAATATCGCCGCTCGATGTGCTTGAATTTTTTATGAGACTTTAGCTCCTTAGCAAGGGCTATGGCGCCATTATTATCGCAGTATAGAGGAATGGCATCCGATGGTATCACCCTGATCTCTGAGATGAACTTGTTTTACCAGAATGCCTCCTTCGTAGCTTTTGACACAGTGATGTACTCTACTTCCATGATGAAATCTGCTATCACTATCTGCTTGGAATTCTTTCAACTGACAGCACCACCATTACACACAAACAGACTCCCAAATGTCGACTTTTGATCATCTATATCGGACATAAAATTTGAGTCTATATATCTCTGGACTTGGAGTTCTTCATTACCAAAAACTAACATCATATCCTTAGTTTTTCTTGAGTACTTAAGGATACATTTCACAGAAGTCCAGGGTTCTTCATCTGGATTCAACTGATATCTGCTCGTGACACTCACAGCATCTGCTATATCAGATCGTGTACATAACATGGCATACATGAGAATCCCTATTACTGAAGCATAAGGGATCTTGCTCATGCATTCAATCTCCTTAGGTGTGTTGGGACACATTTTCTTGGAGAGATGAATGTCATGTTTGAAGAGTACCAATCCCCTCTTGGAGTTTTCCACGCTAAACCTCTTTAGCACTTTCTCTATGCACATCTTCTATGAAAGACCTAGCATCCTATTCGGTCTATCTCTATAGACCTTAATTCCTAGAATAAAGGATGCTTCTCCTAGGTCTTTAATGGAGAATTCTTTAGATAACCATATTTTAACTATGGTCAATCTGGAAATATCATTTTCAATAAGGAGGATATCATCCACGTACAGTACGAGGAAGACAATAGCGCTCCCACTGACCTTTTTAAAAATATATGGTTTCTCTTCATTCTTGATGAAACCAAATAATTTGATCACATCATTAAAATGAGTATTCCAGCATCGAGATACTTGCTTAAGTTTATATATGGATATTTGCAGCTTGCATACTTTGTGATCAGCATCACTGGATGTGAAACCTAGTGGTTGTTCCATATAGATATCTTTCTCAAGGTATCCATTTAAGAATGCCATTTTCACATCCATTTGCCATATTTCATAATCAAAATAGGCTGCAACAGCAAGCAATGTGCGGATGAATTTTAGCATGGCTACCGACGAAAAGATGTCCTGATAGTAAATTCTTTCATGCTGACTATATCCTTTTATCACTAATCTAGCTTTGAATATCTCCATCTTTTCATCTGCACCAATCTTTCTCTTATAGATCCATTTACACCCAATAGATATTATATCTTCTCATGAATCTACCAAGATTCAGACTTGGTTTGAGTGCATCGAGTCAATTTCTGACTTCATTATCTCTAACCATTTCTTGGAGTTGATATTCGATATCGCCTCATCATAGATTTTGGAATCAGCACCATGAATCCTATTACCTATGAGGAATATTTTCTCTACTTTCTCTGAAATAGTACCTAAGTACCTCTCAGGGGGATGGAAAATCCTTTTCGATCTACAAGGTGGAGGACGTAGTGATTATATTGGCTCAACCTGATTTGGTTCCATAGGATCCTTAGCTCGTTGCTCTTGTGAGATTTTCTCCTCGAGCTTGATTTTCTTTCCAATGCTACCATCTTGAATAAACTATTTTTCAAGAAAGATGGCATGCCGACTCACAATCATATTGTGATCTTCTAGAATGTAGAAATAATATCCTAATAATTTTTTAGGATATCCCATTAATCAAGCTCTAAAGGACCTATAGTCTAACTTGTCTGCTTGTTATCTTTTGACATGAGCTGGATAACCCCAAATTCTGAGATGACTCAGACTTGATTTCTTAGCATGCCATATCTTATACGGTATTATAGGAATGATTTTAAAGGAAATCCTATTCAGTAAATATATAGCAGTTAACAGACTATGTCCTCATAGAAAATCAGAAAGATCTGTGAAACCCTTAGACATCTGAAATCATCTAATTATCAAATCAAAAATAAATTAAAATCAGATCTAATGAATTATAGAACCTGGCTTTAATACCAGTTGAAGGGAAAGACCTATTTTTTGGGTCAGATTTGTTCAGATCTGATTGGATTAGGAGGGATATTTCAAAAATTTTTTCTCTAAGATCCTAATCAGATCTAAGACTCCTCAGATCTAATCTTATTGACTTGATACTAAAATAAAATAAAGATAAAAAATTAAATCTAATTTAATTATACCATTATTTTAGGTAATCCAATTATCCTATGATGATTCTGATGCTTGCCTGAGGTTCTGGATGTAGCCATGCAAGTGCCTGGCCTCTACCGATATTTACTCAGACAGGATCTGAAGATCTTCTCCTTCTCAATCAGTCCTCTAAAAATTAGATCTGGATCTGATCTTGAAGGTCCTCAAAATGGCTTTTGAAGAACAACCATTGTCTCTTGTAGCAGTGCTGTCTTCTTCCTTTTCTGGCACTTTTCACTTGCTTAGATCACACCTTCTTCGTGCCCAAAGTCCCTTTGGGTGTGGAGAGGAGAGAGAGGATCAAAGGGTGGCATGGAGAAGGAGGGAGAGGGGCTATGTGGTGTGGGTTAAAAGCAAAATCCTTGAATTCTAGGCGCAAATAGAGTTTATATAGACCCTGCTACGCCATGCAGTGCCACATCATCCTGACCAATCATAGCCCTTTGTACAATCATATCTAAATCTGATTGGTGGGATGACATCATCTGATCCAATCAGATTAGAGTCTATCAAAACTCTTCTTAGGTGGCACCAAGATTGGGTCAAACAAGTCTTCTTAATGCCACCTAATTTAATTCTCTAAAGCAACTGGAGTCCCATCTGTATGGGACTCCATCTTTTGTCCTCATGGGGCACATGCCTCCCTGGGCATGCACCCCTTTTCTATCTATTTTTTAGCAGAGGATAAGTCTCCAGGTTCTCTCCTATGGGTGCATGACACATGGGTAGATGTCTAAGTATCCAGGATCAATATTTGATCGATGTCTGAAGACAAGATTTAGCAGGTGATGAAAAATGGTAGGTGTTGTCTCAAATTTATCTCATAAATTAAGACAACCCTTTTCTGACCTAGATAAGCTCTAGTCAGACTAAGTAAAGGTTTCTGAGTGAGCCCAAACACATTTGGCTCAGTCGAGACAAGCTTTAATGATTGATAAAGAAGAACATTAGGCTCAATCGTGTGCTAGCATGATTTTCTTGAACCTAATGAATCTTATTCAAATCGATTGAACTGGATTAATCCAATTGATGATATCTAAATCCAAACTCTTATTTGTGTGATCTAGTTAGATTCAATTTCATATGGTAATGGGATATATCATGATCTCTATCATCGATATCATCGAAATACCTTTCGATGGATCAGAACTTTTTTGATTCAGACAACTAGTATGATTTATCATCTAAATCATTCTAATTGATCCTAAAATCCATCAATGACACCTAACAGCATATGGTGGAAACCCATCAGAACTGAAAGTGAATCTCTTAGTGCAGTTACCTGTGTGATTAAGTTCCTCTATCTTGAGCCCCAACCAGATTAGGGTTAAGGCTAACTCATCAAACCCTAATATCCATTATATGAATTAATCATTCGATTTAAGTCCAATGTAAAAACCCTAATAAAAATTCTTTCTATTATTTCACTCTACCATGGCCATGGGCATATGAACTTGATTCTCATGATTATCATAGGGCTACTCCTCATCTACCAAGGTAGATAGATCCATTGTTGGTGCAATCAAATTTCTATAATGAACATGCTATAGCCAACATATACCTTAGGATTTCAAATGGCTAGAAGATCGAGTTATGGTGTAGTCAAACTATAACACCCTCAAGGTGAACTGTTGATGCACCTCAGATCAAAGAATCAGACACACCACTATAGTTTCAAGCCAGTCATCGACGAAAAGGTAGACTTCCTTATGACCGCTCAAGGTGGTCATATTTAGTGTCCTCATTCTCTAACGAGTACCTGTACTCTCACTCCAATATCTCTACATCGTAGACTCAAGACTCATCTATCCAAAAGAAGTGATCGTACACCAACCTTCTGGATCAATCAACATCCTCATGATGATCCTACGGTCGGAAGCATTTTATGAGTTAATAATGAAAAATTCGTGTCTTAAATTTTCAACTCTTAAAAATATGAATTATCATTACCATCAACTTAATGGATGTATCACAAACACTTTCAAATACACACTATGATAGAAAATAATCCATTTAATTATATATAGTTAAAATTATAATTTTGTTCTTAGAAATATATTACAAGTGTCAGCCAATCTGGCTTCTAGGGCACACATATCAAACACTATTTAATGAAACAGTGCTAGGGTGTAAAGAACCTTTCAAAATTTGAAAAATATTTTTGAAATGCTGAACCCCAACCCTCAGCCTTGAACTTAATTGAGAATTAAATGATTGTTTAGGATCTAGGCTTGTGATTTAAAGATCCTAAGATAATTTCATAAAACATGGGTTAAAGCATAATGGATTAGCTTTGATCAGGTCCTTAACTAAGTTAAACCTAGGGTTAGATTAATTATAAACTAAGTTAAGAAATTGATTAAATCTAATTAATAGTTAATTAGGTTGTAGTTGATCAAAGTCCATACATCTAACAAATGGATACTGATCGTGGCTTAGTGGTCGAGCCTGAGTCATTAGGCAGACCAAATCAAAACTGATAAATTGATTGGTGTCTAAGATAAGTCTGGCACTCCCAGACCGATGGTTTTTAATTGGCAGCCTACTTACCAGATCATTATTGATGGTGTCTAAGGCAAGCCTTGGTAGACCCTACCATCGATCTTACTTACCTGGCCAATGTGATTAATCAGATCTTGATTAGGTTGCTCATTGATTCATGCTAATCCATGTCACATAGAAAATCAGTGAGACTGATTTCATTCAATGAGACTAATCTAGGTGCCCATGGACTATAATTGATCGTAGTCCTTATCTATGACTTGGTGAAGTCAGTGGGAGGACTTGACTTGGTAAAGTCAGTGGAAGCAAATTGGTTCATGTCCTTTCTATCCTCAAATCACTAATAATTTAAATTCTCTAAAATTATTAAATTCTTAAAATGATAAAGTTATGGAGATAACCGAGTCATAGCCTCCCATTAAGTTGGATGATAATGGGTCCTTTAACTCAATAATCATTGGAGGCCCAAAGGCCTAGTGCTTATTGATTAATGAAATTATCATTCATAATATGATAACTTGGAAGTGTCTCTCTAATGGTGGTTAGGTTGGCTAACCAAAGTTGGGCTTAATTATTCATTGGTTAGATGCACCAAGTATGGTCATGTTAATAATTGAACCTAACTGGATCCTTACAATGGAGGTCAAAGCCTACTGATTAGATTTTTAGGGTAAAATTAAATTACTAAAAATTATTTGGAGAAATAATTGATTAATGAACCTACCCATAGATGCACATGGATTGGCCGATCAAAGTCGGACTTGTGTGTAGTCTATATGGATTCTAGTACCTACTAGAAAATTAAAATAATTTTTGAATTGGAAGTAGAGGCTACCAATCGAATAAAATAGTAGGAGAACCTTAAGACTAAAGTCTAAGTCTCTAGGCTTAAAATAATTCATATAGTTAGGTCTATGTTCTCTTTTCTCATAGAATAAGGCTAAACCCTAATTGCTCTAATAATTATTAGATAATGATGACTAATGGGATCCAACTTCGATAATTAGTATTGATAGTTGAATTTGATTCAGCAGTATGAATTGATTCATATTGGGGCTTCTAAGCTCAATCAAAATAATTAGTTCAATATTGATCCAATTCAGGCATAGTGCTTCTACTATTAGAATCAAGATCATAGAAAGAAGAATTATCTTGCTTTCCTTGACCATAATAGGCTGAACAAGAGAAAGAAGCAAAAGTTGCTCATTAAGAATTTTATATGATAACATCTTGAAATTTCTCAATTTAAAATTCTATTAGCTAGGTATTAGATACCAGTAGTCTTATACAATTTATTGCAAGGACTACAAGAAAGTGGAATGTTTGAAAATGGTTAAAAATATCTAAATATTGGGGATGAAAGTTCTGTTCCAATCCTAGCTTTAGAAATTATCAAGCTAATTTTCAAAAGATATCATTTTGAGTGATTGCCATCATTGTCCATCATTTATGATGAATGTGATCTCTATTGGCCTTTTGGTTAGAGATGATTATCATTTATCAATAAAGAGGATTGTTATGATATTATTATGAATAATAATACAATAATATATGGATAATAAGAAAATGATATTTAACATTTATACAGTCTGTTAAGTGTAATGTACATATTTGATAAACACCCAAGTTAAATTATGTCATGGATGTCTACATTTGGCATTATAGGCTTAGTCATCTTGACAAGAATAAGATAAACAGATTAGCTTGAGAGAAAAATCTTGACATCAATGATTGTGAATTATTGATAACTTATGAGTCTTATCTTCTTGGGAAGATGACAAAGTCATCTTTTATTGAAAAAGATGGAGTTGATAAAGTTCTAAGTCTTATACATAGTGATGTACGTGGACCTATGAACTTAAGAGCCAAAAAAAGATATTAATATTCATTACAGATGATATATCTGGGTATGGGTGCGCCTAATCTGAATCATTTAGAATGTTCAAATAATTCAATAATGAAACAGAAAAATAAATAGGAAAAGGTATTGAAACTCTTCGATCAGATCGAGGAGGCGAATACTTATCTAGTAAGTTTGTGACATATCTAGGAGAAAATAGAATTCTCTCTCAGTGGATTTCTTTTCAGAACATAGTATATCTAAAAGAAAAAATTGAACTTTGTTAGACATGATTCAATCCATGATAGGATTCACTTATTTGCCTAATTCAGGGTTGTGTTGTTGCGACTACTTGTTTTACTCTGAAAATATACCAAGTAAATGTACTATAAATCTACATATGGGATATGGATCAAGCATAGACCTAGACTCTCTCACTTTCGAATTTGAAGTTGATTGGCCTATATTGAAGGTTTGCATATGGATAAACTTGGATCTTGATCCAATAGGTGTTTAAGGATGATTAATTCTACTATACTGAAGAATATAAGATGATCATCAATAGTAGGGCATTTCTTTTGGAAAGGAGTTCCTTAGAGAAGAAATTGATGCCTATTAAGTTGAACTTGAAAAAGTTTAATAGGTAGAAAATGAACCAACATAATCTAGTAAACCTACAGAACCAGATTTGATCAAATCAAATCTGGAGCCCATTAAAGTAGCACCTTTAAGGAGATCCGATAAAGTACTATGTTAGCTGGATAGATACTTCAGTATCTTGGCCCAGGATGGCAATCCTATTGAGCTCGATCAGAACAATAAGGATCCGATCACCTATAGGGATGCAATACAGTGGTTTGACTCTGAGAAGTGGCTTGGAGCCATATAATCTAAATTAAAGTCCATGAAAATCAATAGTGTGTGGACACTAGAAGATTCACCTAAAGGGATAAAATCTATTGGATGTGAATGAATTTTCAAAAGGATCACAGTAGCACAGACGAGAAGGTAAAGACTTATAAAGCCCATTTGGCTATTATCTCAGTTTTCAAACATACGTTTTAAATATATATCTTTGTTATGAACAAAGACAAATCCTACATTTATAATTGGGCAAAATGTTATGTAGTATTATTTCTTGTGTTGTCTATAGATGAAATTTTCTTAATAAAAAATGGCATTCCAGTATTGCAAGAAATAAAGGATTAGCTATCATCTAATTTCTCCACGTTCAAAGAACAGATATGTTATACTTACTAAAGATAGTGAGTAGATACCAATTTGATCTAAGTGAAAATCACTAGAAGATTATATAGATAATCCTCATATATTCGAAAAATACTAAGATCTAGTGACTCAAATATGGAGATACTAACTTAAAACTTATAGAAATTTTAATTCTAATTTTTAGTCAGATCAAGATGACAACAAGAGAGTATTGAATCATATTCTAATTGCAAGAGAAATCTGCTGAAAAGGTTCCAAGCAGGATACTGTAGCCCATTCAGTTAGTCATGTAGAGTACATCGTGGCATATGATGCTACTATGTAAGTTGTATAGTTATTGAGGTTCATTAGCAAGTTACGAGTGGCACTCTCCATCGATGGTCCAGTCCTATCATAGCATTAGAGCCATAGCTTAGGCTAAAAAATCAAAGGACCAGCATATTCTGCATCGCTACCATCTTTGATTTTAGATCAAGATGACGTCGATTTTTAGAAGATCGATGGAAATGGAGAACTTGACCAACCCATTTACTAAGGCCTCGAAACTAAGAAGTTCTACGAACTCAAGTGGAAGATAGGATATTTGATATCATTCTGATTAGCTTTAGTCCAAGTAAGAGTTGTTGGAAAATGTGTTCTAAAGTCAATCATCTAAGTGGTAGATGATTGAAATTAGTATATGAATTATCTAATAATAATAGTTATTTGGTTGATTCATCACAAAAGTTCTATCTTTCTTAAATAAACTCTTAAATTATGATGAAGTTCTTAGAACCACAATCAGTCGATAAAGAAGGATTTATCGGATGGTTCTTAAAATATTCATGATCAAATGATAAGTTATTAATAAGGATGATAACTTATCGAGTATAGATTGTTGTATGCCATATACATTGATTGTCCTTGTAACCAAGTGGTGTGGAGATACTGGTATGGCATCCAGGTGAGGTGTAGGAGTACATCTGCACTAAACATGATGAATGTAGCACTCTACTATCAAGAGTAGCTAGCTAAGGCCTATAGATATTAGTATCCCTCTGATTTGAGATCACCACGGTGACTTGCAAGCAACTCACTGTACTTTGGTGCCAGACTGCCTATATTTCTAATATAGGTTTGGAAGGATTCTAGATATAGTCAAGTACTTGTGAAGTCAGTGTGTGAGTCAAGATGGGATTGATCACTTCTGATTAGCTTCAGAAAGAGAATATCTTTTAATTTAGTAAAATATAGGCCTGGGTAATCCTCATGAGGAGTCACAAAATTTATAAAATTTTGAGACATAATAGAGATGACTTGTATGAGTATTGATAGCATACTCAAAATTATCTTGAGCATTATTGGTCATATGGATGAATTATATGGTAACCATGGACTAGGATTCTAAGAATATTGCTTTGCATACATTCGACTTATATGGATGTTGGAAACCATTGCTAGATGGTTACTTCGATTGGTACAAGAATTGATTTCTATGCTACCGACTTAGGTTCAAAACTATAGGGTTACACACATAAGAGGTTGTAATCTAATTAGATGGTTAAGCAACGATTGAGAATCATTCTTAGGTCAAACTATCAATACGATTGATGTTTGACCTAATCCAAGTGTTGCAGGAGGATCGATTAGCAACTAGATTGCTAATTGACTCAATCTAATTAAGAAATTAGGCTAAGATTAATTATAATTAAATTAAATTAAATTAAAATTAGTTTAGACTTAATTAGATTAAGTTTAATTGATTTATTAGATAAGCCAATTATAAGAAAAATAATTCCTAGTTGGACTAGAATTTGAGTAAACCTAATTTCTAATTGAGTTAGGATTTAAATCAGATTTAAATATGGTTTAAACCTGACTTAATTGAATTTTTAGTTGGACTAGGATCATCCATAATTAGGCTTGCACTAATCCTATTTTAATTGGGTTCAAAATTATTTTGACCTAGTCAAATTGGAAGAGTCCCAGTTGGACTAGAACTCTCTCACATTTCATACGCCACCTAAGAGCCCATGCCCACTAATTTTATTTTTAGATTTTTTTAAAAATTTTCATGCCTAAGGAATGTTTTTCCACACCCCTTATTCTTAAAATTTTGAATCAAATCTGATTTGATCCATTTTGGAAAGTGGTTTGGGTTTGTTTCCTTTTGAAAGAGTCCCTTTTGACCAAAACACCTCTTTCCTTCTTGCGCTAATTTTCTCCATGCTATATTTTCTTTCTGTTGCCATTTTTTTCTCTCTTTTGTGCATGGTTTCCTAGTCTCCATGCATAAAAAATAGGATAAGGGGCATCCAAGAGTTGGATGCCCCATAGCTTCCATGTTTGACTAGGTCATTTGACCTAGTCTCCCTTATTTTGTGGTGCCTCCTATTAGATAGGAGGAAGCCATCAAAAACTCCAGGTTTTCCATGGTAAAAAGAAGAGAAAGAGAGGTCATGGCTTGGGGATTATGGGCACCTACTTCCTTGGAGAAAAAGATTTCATTAGGACATGAAAAGTTCATGTCCCTAATGAAGACAAAGGTAAGAGAATATTATTTTTTCTTATAATTTTCTTCCATGTTATTTTTTTCTTATTTTTATATGATTTTTATATGATAAAAATTTGAGAGAGATAGAGAGAGGAAGAGGGCATGGAGATCTATGCTCCAAAATATTTGGGCATGATGATCATCTTTGGACATAATTTGATCATGTCCTGATGAGAGAAGAAGAAGAGAAGATCTTCTCTTAGGGTTTTCTTGAGAATTCTATTTCTCTATATTTTTGTGAGATTTTTCTATGAAAAGAATTAGAGAGGAAGTGATCTAGAAGCATGAAAATTTTCTAGAGGAGAAGTTCTCCTCTTATTCAGGTATGAAGATCCGTTTAGGACATCAACGGTTGATGTCATGAAAAAAGAAGAAGTGTCTTCTCTTAGGATCTTTCTTAACTATTTATTTTTTATTTTTTTGAAAAATCTAAGAGTTGAATTTCTTTCTTAATCCTCTTCATATTCTTTATCTCTTTGAGTATCCAAGAGATCAGAAGAATAAATTTTAGATTAACCATCTGGAGGGATCCATGAGAAGCTAGCACTTCGAGTGGATCTTTGTTCGACGAACCTCTGATTTTATTGCAGTCTCGTGTGGATCATCTGTATAGACCAAACGCATGTGCGGCTTTAAAGGCAACAACAAAAATCAACCACAGAGTTCTCGACCCACGCAAAGGTAAGAGATTTGATCTCTTCTCTCTTCTAGATGTAATCTAGGTTTTAGATCTAGAATCATTCTAGATCTAGGATATTGATTTGATCAATACCAAAGCCTTTTATTTTTAGATTTAAGAATGCATTATGACATGTTATAGATCCTAGATGTAAGATTTAGTAATTATATTATATGCATTTATATTTTAAATAGTTTAATTTGCATAATCCTTTACGTTATATTTTTAAAAGGTTTTTAAATTCATGCATGAAATCTTGCATATTTTCCATCGTGCATATGGCACACAACGACCTACACTTGATATGTTATAATCCTAGATAACAATGTATCATTTGATCGTAAATAAGTTTTAAGGACTAAATGATAAATCCTTCTTTATCGAGTCTAAATAGTCTTAAGAACTTTATCACAGAAAAGTTCATTATAGAAAGATGCACAAAAGTGATGAAAATGCCAAAATAACAATCTTATTTATTATAATAATTTAAGTATATTTATAATCAGCTCAACCATCTATAACCTAGATTATTGGCTTTAGGATACATTTCCCAACAACTCATCCTTAATTAATTTTTTTTTATTTCTTCTTTATCTTTTTCTTTCTATCCTCATGAGTCATGAGGCATAGATTTGGATGAGCTTCCTTTTCTTCTTAAGAGCTTGATTTCTTTTTTTATTTTCTCTTTCAAAAATTATTTCTAATTTCTCTCATATTTGATTTGCTAAAATACATGAAGAAATTTTATTAAACTTATTAAAATCTAAAGAGCAATAAAGTATATTCATGGCCTTAATATTAAGTTGGGTCATTTTCTTATCATGCTTGATCAATGCATTGTGGATGTGTGAGCCATCAAAAATATTTTTTTATAAATTATAGTCATGTGCTCATATGAATATTTTCATCCTAGTTTTACAATGGATAAAATTTAAGCGATTAAAAAGTGGGGGTCTATCTATAGAATGGACTTCATTAAAAGAAGATTTTATTTTAGGTTGCCAATATCTTTAGCTCTTAACCATTAGGTCAATAATTAATAATAGAGCACCTGCTCTGATATCACTTATTGCGCAAGAATGGCTACCCAAGAGAGGGGTGCATTAGGTACTTATAAAATTACAGCCAAATCTGAAATGTAATCAATAATGTGCTTCAACTTAAACTTGTTTGAGTGATTGTGATATGATCAATATATGCAGCAATATTATATTTGTGATGCATGTCAATTTGGTTAATAAACTTGGAATAGTTTCAAATCTAAAAATATAGTTTCAATCACTAGGCCACTTGAATTAATTTACATGAACTTATTTAGACCTACTAAGACTACAATCCTAAGAGAAAAGAAATATGAACTTATGATCATAGATGATTTTTCTCGTTTTACGTGGATTTTATTTTCAGCACATAAAGATAAAGTATTTTCTATATTTTCAAAATTCTATAGAAAATTTTCAAATGAAAAGAACTTTATAATTGTAAAAATAAAAAATGACCATGGTTCAGAATTTGAAAATCAAAATTTTGAAATATTTTGTAACGAGAATGGCATAGAACATAATTTTTCAGCTCTAAGAACATCCTAACAAAATGTTGTTGAGAGAAAGAATAAAACTTTGGAAGAAATGGCTAGAACTATGTTATGTGAAGGAAGTCTTCCAAATATTTTTGGACTGAAGCTATAAATTCTGCTTGCTATATTTTAAATCATGTTTTGATCTATTCTATTCTCAAGAAAATCTTTTATGAATTTTGAAAAGGAAGAAACCTAATATTAGCTATTTTCATGTCTTTAGATATAAATATTTTATTTTAAATAATAAAAAAGATGATCTTGAAAAGTTTGATGCTAAATTTGATAAGGATATCTTTTTTGGATACTCCGTATCAAGCAAAGCATACAAAGTTTTCAACAAACATACCTTAGTTGTGGTAGAGTCTATTCATGTTATCTTTGATGAAACTAACAACTTATTTTCGAGAAAGGAAGATGTTTTTTATGATAATATAGGAAGCTTAGAAAAGGAAGATAAGGAGCTTAACTTGAAGAACAAAACTGATCATAATGAAGAAGGAGAATCAAATGGTAATAACCATAAACAAATCTAAGAAGAAGGTATGAATGAAAAGTATCATGATCTATCCAAAGAATGAAGGTATGTCCACAATCATCCTAAAGTTCTTATAATTGGTGATCATTCTCAAGGCGTAAGAACTATATCTACTTTTAGAGAAAATCATAATTATCTTGCTTTTATTTCTTGAATAGAGCCTAAAACTATTGAAAAAGCTGAAAGTTATCCTAATTGGTTAATAGCTATGCAAGAAGAATTAAATTAATTTAAAAGAAACAAAGTTTGGACATTAGTCGATAAACCTCTTGATTATCCAATTATTGGCACTAAATGGATATTTAGAAATAAACTAGATGAAAATGATAATATAATAAGAAATAAAGTTAAACTAGTTGCTAAGGGATATAATCAAGAAGAAGAAATAGATTATGATGAAATATATGCACCTATAGCTAGATTAAAAGCAATTAGATTACTACTGACTTTTGCTTATTATATAGATTTCAAATTATATCAAATAGATATAAAAAGTATATTTCTAAATGATTTTATTGTTGAAGAAGTTTTTGTAGAACAACCATCATATTTTGAAAATCATGCTTTTTTAAATAATATTTTTAAAATTAATAAAGCATTATATGATTTAAAACAAGTATCAAGAGCATGGTATAATAAATTAAGTAAATTTCTGCTCAATAATGACTTGTTTAGAGGTAGTATAGATACTACGTTATTTTTAAAAAAATAAATTAGATCTAATTATCGTTCAAATATATCTGGATGATATTATTTTTGGTTCTACTAATAAAAATCTTTGCCAAGAATATGCTAAGTTGATGTAAGGTAAATATGAAATAAGCACGATGGGGGAGCTAACATTTTTTCTTGGACTTGAAATCAAATAAACAAAGAAAGAAATTTTTATTTTTCAAACTCAATACATTTTAGAAATACTAAAGAAGTTTGTGATGGAGAATACAAAAATAATTGGCACACCCATGAGCCCGTCATGTAGATTAGATAAAGATGAAAATGATAAAACATAGATCAAAAACTTTATAGAGGTATGATTGGCTCTCTACTATATTTAACTACTTGTAGATCGGACATACTCTTTAATGTTTGCATGTATGCTAGATTTCAGTCTAATCCTAAAGAATCACATATGCTTATTGTTAAAAGAATCTTAAGATACTTGATGGGAATACAAAACTTAGGTTTATGGTATTCTAAACAAACTTTAATTGATTTAATTGGATATTCTAATGTTGATTATGGGGGTTGTAGAATTGATAGAAAAAGTACTACTGGTATATGTCAATTTTTTGGGTTGAACTTAATCTTTTGGTTTAGAAAAAGGTAAAATTTGGTGGTATTGTCCACGGTTGAGGTGAGTACATTATCGCTGGAAGTTGCTATGCTCAACTTCTTTGGATTAAGCAACAATGTAAGGACTATGGCATTGAACAAAATAAATATTTTTTAAAATATGATAATACAAATGCCATCAATTTAACTGAAAACTTTATTCAACACTTAAGAACAAAATATATTGAAATTAGGCATCACTTTTGTTGGTGCAAAAAACCATGAGGACGTCGGAGGTGGCTGGAGTCGAGAAGATAAAACCATCGATGGGACCTACAAAATAAAGTCCAAACTGAAGGTGGGTGGCTCCTGCAGGATTTTTTGATGCTCAAGTTAATTCTCCGGCCAACTAGAATGGAGTGCTTAGAAAATAAAGAAGTAGAGTGACGGAAAGGAGAAGAGAGCTTAAAGAAATATATATAGAGGGTCTTTTTTATAGATAGAGCATATAATAAATAGATAGTGACAGCCATAACCATCTGGTAGTGGGCCGCTCAGGCTACTTGGAGTTTGTTACAGAGGATGAGTTGTCATTTGTCATGGCTTGTAGGCAGTGTAGATCTTCTTATTGAAGTTTGGATGTAGGTTGAAGACTTTAGTATACGTAGTGAACTTAGGGTCAGCCGAGGTCTGTTGGGGGCAACGTCTAATTGCTTTAAGATATTCGGAAGCTTCCTGAGTTACACATAAGTGGGTGCCCCTAAGTTGAGATCTGAGGCTTCCATGCTCCCTCCTTTATGGAGTGGTCACTATGTATCAACGACTTGATGAGGTTTCCTTAGGTGGTTCCCACTAATAGAAATGGCAGGGTTTAAGTAGGTCCACAACTGGAACATGATTGATGGAGATTGTCCGGAGGGAGTGCGATTGGAGGAGTTTGTCCTGAGGGAGCATGACTAAAGGAGTTCGTTTGGAGGGAGCGCGATTGGAGGAGTTTGACTATCTTCCAAGCTTGCTGCCAATCAAGATTGGGAGTGTTCGATATATGTGCCCTAGAAGACAGAATTGGCCGACACTTGTAATACACTTCTAGGGATAAAATATAATTTTGACTATAATCAATAAAATGGGTTATTTTCTATCACATATGTGTATTTAGTGTCTGTGATACATCCTTTGAGTTAATGGTAATGATAATTCATATTTTCAAAAGTTGAAAATTTAAGACATGAATAATCATTATTAACTCATAAAATGCTTTCGACCATAGGATCATCATGAGGATGGTGATTGATCCGGAAGGTTGGTGTACAATCGCTTCTCTTTAGCAGATGAGTCTTGAGTCTATGATGTAGAGATATCGGATCGGAGCGAGAGTATAGGTACTCGTTAGAGAACGAGGGCACTGAGCGTGACCACCTCGAGTAGTCATTAGGAAGTCTACCTTCTCATCAATGACTGACTCGATGCTGCAGTGGTGTGTCTGGTTCTTTGACCTGAGGTGCATCGGTAGTTCACCTTGAGGGTGTTATAGTTTGACTACACCATAACTCGATCTCCTAGCCATACGGAACCCTGAGGTGTATGTTGGCTATAGCATGTTCATTGTAGGAACTGGATTGCATCAAGATGGAATCTATCTACCTCGGTGGTAGAGGAGCAGCCCTATGATGATCATGAGAATCAAGTCCAGAAGCCCATGGCCATGGCAGAGTGAAATAATAGAAAGAGTTTCTATTTAGGTTTTCACATTGGACTTGAATCGAATGATTACATCATATGACAGAAACTAGGGTTTGACGAGTTCACCTTAACCCTAATCTGATCGGGGCTCAAGATAGAAAAACTTAATCACATAGGTAGCTACACCAAGAGGTTCGCATTCAGCTCTGATGGGTTGCCACCATATACTGCTAGGTGTCACTGGTGGATTTTGGGAGCAATTAGAATGATTTAGATGATCGATCATTCTAGCTGTTCGAATCAGAAGAGTTCTGATCCATCGAAAGGAGTTTCGATGATGTCATGATAGAGATCATGACATATCCCATTACCATACAGAACTGAACCTAACTGGGTCACACAAACAAGGGTTTGAATTTGGTGATCATCAATTGAACTGATCCAGTTCAATTGATCTGAATGAGATTCAATTAGGTTCAAGGAAATCATGCTAGCACTCGATTGAACCTAACGTTCTTCTTTTACTATCATAAATAGTTGTCCTGATTGAGCCAAAGGAGTTTGTGCTCAATCAGAGGCCTTCACTTGATCTGACTGGAGCCTTGTCCAGATCAGAAAAGGGTTGTCTTATTTTGTAAGATAATACCTACCATTTTTGGTCACCTGCCATTTCTCGTCCTTTGACTTTGGTCAAAAGTTGACCTTTGACTGGTCAAATGTTGACCATTGATACTTTGACTTCTGTCCACATATCATGCACCTATTGGAGAGCTGGTGGGGGCTTGTCCCCCTGCCAGAACCTGGCAAGGAGGAGGGCGCACGCCACCCTTGGCGTGTGCCCAAGCTGGAGGCGCCTAGGAGTCCCTGTTGGACAGGGACTCCATCTCCTTTTTGGATTTCGATTAGACTCCTCCTAAGAACCAACTTTGACTGGTCTTAGGCACCATCTAAGGAGGAATCCAAGGGACTCTATTTCCACCAATCAGATTTAGATCTGATTTCACAAAGGGTTGTGATTGGTTGGGAAGAAGAGGAGTTGGATCATGCATAGTCTATAAATAAGACCCTGCGCCCAACTCAAAAGGCAATTGAATTCTCTGCCCCAAGGCTATTTGTCTCTCCCTCCTCCATGCCAAGTCCATCTTCTCCCTCTCCTCTCCATGCCCAAAGTAGTTTGGGATCTTAGTTGGTGCAATCCAGATGAGAGAAAGACGATAGAAAGCAAGAAGGCTGCACTGCTGCAAAGGACAACTATTGATCTTCGAAAGGTATTTTGAAGATCCTCCAAATTAGATTCAGATCTAATTTTTGGAGATGTGATAGAGAAGAAGAAGATCTTCAGATCTAGCCCAAGTGGATATCGGTAGAGACCAGGCACTTGCGTGGCTAGATCTATACCTTCCGCTGCTTACAGGATCATCAATGGGTAATAGGATTACCCCACGTCAAGGTAAATTAAATTTGATTTAATTTATCTAAATTTATTTTAATTATTAAAATAATAAAGATTAGATTTGAAATATTCCAGATCTGATCTAGATCAAAGAGAAAAATTTTTGAAATATATCTCTTGATCCGATCAGATCTGAACGAACCTAGTCCGAAAAATCAGGATTTTCCTTCAACTGGTATCAGAGCCAAGGTTCTAAAAGTATTTAGATCTAATTTTAAATTTATTTTAATAAAAAAATAAGTGATTTTAGATGTCACATGAAGATGTGATCAGATCTAAAATTAGAAAAAATTAAAATTAAATAATTTGGATCTAAGATTAGAAAATATGCATGACTAGTTCTAAAATAGAATAGTTCTATAGAATAGTCTTGCATGTTTTCAATTTAATTTGATTAAATCATATTTTAGATCTATTTATTTACTATTTTTTGATATTATAATTATTATAATAACATCTAAAAAATAGTAAATAAAAATTATTTAATTTTAACATCATATGAGATATGATTGATGCATGTCTAGACTAGTTGTAGAATAGTTCTACATAGTTATCTAGATTAGAGTTTATTTTGATAAGATCAATTTAAATCTAATTTTTTAGATTATTATGAGATAATTTAGATCTGAAAATATGCATGATTTGATACATGAGATGTATGCAAAATATGCCATGATTAGATCTAATTTGTATATGAGATATATGATATAGATCTAAAATTGTTTTGTAGTATTGACATGTTCCTGATTAAGGCATTCCTCTTGGCCGTCCGGTCATAAGAACGAAGAAGAATTTAAAGGCCCTCTCCCATTCGATGGGGTGTTCTTATGTATGTGTAGGGGTGCTGCGTGTTCGTCCTTAATCAGAAAATCCAAAACTTACTTTCTGCAAAATCCTAGATCCTGAAACCCTAGGATTTATTGTGCATATTTATTTATGAACCCTACTTAATTAAGAATTAAGATTATGAAATATTAATTAGGTCTAAAATTGAGAATTTTAGATCTAAGACATATTCATAATACTGGGTTCGGGCTTGGGTAGCTCAATTAGGTCTAAGCGGTTGATCAAACCGAATCAAGAGTTGGTTAGATGGGATCAACAATGCTTAAATTGAACCAGCCTAATAGGATTAAGTCTGGGTCAAGATCGAGTCACGATCAAGCAAGACCTAATTAGGCTCAGAGGTTAGAGTCTGGATTGTAGGCTAACCCAATTGGTTCTGACTCAACAATTTTGTGTCTAAGGTAAGTTTGGCACATACGATCGATTGATTTTTAATTGGAAGCTACTCGACCTGAATGCGTTCTTGTACGAGTTAATGGCATATTCCTTCCACCGATCTCACTTACCTGGCCATATCTGTTGACACAGTTCTGATTTGAGGTGGTCAATAATCCGAGCTAACCCATGCCACTAGGTTAGTCATAATTGTTATGACTATGATAAGTCTAGTTTAATGAGACCTGAATCAATTCTCCCTAAGAAAAGATTAAGTCTGAGGTCTTCCACCATTGTAGATGTGCGGGCCCTTTTCAGGGTTGATTGTTCTCGACTGGATACAGTGGCTCAGTTGCACCAAAAAGATGCAACCATGTCTATTAGGCATTGGATGCTATGGGCTG
The DNA here is from genome assembly GCA_006176705.1 of Cocos nucifera. Classification (NCBI taxonomy): domain Eukaryota; kingdom Viridiplantae; phylum Streptophyta; class Magnoliopsida; order Arecales; family Arecaceae; genus Cocos; species Cocos nucifera. Next base: position 5,731 of record QRFJ01002548.1, on the reverse strand, counting down.
GAGGATGAGTTGGGCTCAATATTTTGGATACGGTGAGAGACTCAATTAGGAATCCAGTCTGTGCAAATGGTGGGTCTGACTTAACTAAGGAGTGGATCAATATTTTCGGATATGGTGAGATTCATGAATTAGAGACCAAGTTTGGGTGCACCATGATTAGAGAATCATTGAACAAGAGTTTGTTCACTCATTGGCTAACCCATCACCAATAACTATTAGGTGAGGTGATGAGTCAGTTGGTGAGACCGCACCACCCACTAGAAATCATTAATCATGGAGATTTTCGCATCTCTACAGAGGGAGTGTAGGGATCCGAGAAAATAGTGGGAGCTAATTTATTTAAAAATAAAATCCCTAAATAAATTGGTCAAGTCATAATTACAGTATCTAACTAGAATCTTTGACTCTCTATAGGAAAATGTCTGCGTCCAACCCATTAGGCACGTATCCTGGACACACATAGACTGATCGGACCCAATTATAAAGATTGGCTCAGGAACTATAAAATTATTTTGGGTTCTGAGAAGTTAACCCATGTATTGGACCAGGACCCTCCCACCTTACCAGCCCGTCCATCTGTTGAACAGAGAGCGTCTCTGAAAAAAATGGATTGATGAAGATAATAAGGCCAGATATTACATGTTGGGCTCGATGTCTGATGAGCTCCAGCGCCAACATGAAGATATCGGGACTGCTCGCCAAATGTTGGCTCACCTGCAGGAGATGTTTGGTGAACAGAGTCGCGCAGCCAAATATCAAGTCACGAAATGACTTTTTAAGGCTAAGATGCGTGATGGGCAGTCAGTCCAAGATCACTGTCTGACATGATCAAGGACATGGAAGAGCTTGAGAAGCTCGGTGTGAAGTTAGGACTTGGATCTGCAGAATGATATTATTCTGCAATCCTTGACTGATGCATATGGGCAATTCATCATGAATTACCACATGCATAAACTTCAAAATTCCTTTGGCCGAATTTAATGAATATGCTGGTTACCGCTGAGCTTTCTATGAAAGGTTCTAAAGGCTCAGTTCTTGCTATGGAACGGACTTCTTCCAAAAGAAAGTCTTATGGAAAGAAAAAGAAGTCTGTGAAAAAGCAAAAGGTGGAAGGATCAAAGAAGAAGAAGGCAGAGCCGAAGAAAAGGCCGATGTCAAAGGAAAGTGTTTCCATTGCAACAGCGATGGCCATTGGAAGTGGAACTGCCCTACTTACCTGGCCACCCTAAAGAACAAGAAGGAAGGTCCTTCTGGAGGTATGCTCGTTATTGAGTCTAACCTTACGATTTCTTCTGCATCCAGTTGGGTGCTTGACTCTGGTTCTAGTGCTCATCTGTGCACTTCCATGCAGGTCTTGAGGATAGCAGGAGGCTGAGGGATGGAGACATGATCCTACGCGTCGGTAATGGAGCAAGAGTTGCTGCAGTAGCCGTGGGAACATACCCTCTTCGATTACCATCTGGTTTAGACTTAGTTTTAAAAGACTGTTATTATGTGCCTGCAGCTAGCAGGAATTTGATTTCTGTTTCATGCTTAGCACAAGAAGGCTATGTGATTACCTTCTTTAAGGACCATTGTAACATTCTTTATGAAAGAAATAAAATTGCAAATGGTTTTCTTATTAATGGTCTTTATCAGCTACATATTGATGTACCTATTCTAACTATCGAGCAAAACGTGAATGCCAAACGACCTAGGGATAGTCCAAATGATAGATATCTATGGCACCTGAGATTAGGTCATATAGCAGAAGATAGGATCAACAAATTGGAGAAAAATGGGCTATTGAGTCCATTGACTTCCGAGTCATATCCAACTTGTGAATCTTATCTTCAAGGCAAAATGACTAAACTCCCTTTTGTTGGACATGGGGAGAGGGCCACAGATCTCCTTGCCCTAGTACATACTGATGTGTGCGGCCCATTTGATGTGCCGGCTAGAGGCAATTTTGTCTACTTCATTACCTTTACCGATGATCTGTCTAGGTATGGGTATGTGTATCTTATGAGACATAAGTCTGAAGCTTTTTAAAAAGTTCAAAGAATTCAGACATGAAGTAGAAAAAAAACTGAAAAAACCCATTAAGGTTCTTCGATCAGATCGAGGAGGTGAATACCTTAGCCAAATTCCTAGACTATCTCAAGGATAATGGCATAGTCTCTCAATGGACTCCACCAGGAACACCTCAACTCAACGGGATTTCAGAATGGAGAAATCGGACTCTATTGGATATGGTTCGATCCATGATGAGCTTCACAGACCTCCCTGATTTTCTTTGGGGACACTCATTGTTAACTTTAATTTATCTACTGAATAGGGTTTCCTCTAAAACCGTTCCTACCACACCGTATGAGATATGGCATGGTAAGAAACCAAGTCTGAGTCATCTCAGAATTTGGGGTTGTCCAGCTCATGTCAAAAGACAACAAGCGGACAAGTTAGAGTTTAGGTCCTTCAGAGCTCGATTCATAGGATATCCTAAAGAGTCATTAGGATACTATTTCTACATTCCAGAAGACCACAATGTGATTGTGAGTTGATATGCCATCTTTCTTGAAAAACAGTTTATTCAAGATAGCGGCATTGGAAAGGCAGATCAAGCTTGATGAGAAAGTCTCACAAGTACAACGAGCTAAGGATCAATTGGAACCAAATCAGGTTGAGCCAATAAGAACACTACCTCCTCCACCTCGTAGATCGGAAAGAGTTTTCCGTCCCCTGAAAGATACTTAGGTATTGTTTCAGAGGATGTAGAGGAAATGTTCCTCGTAGGTAATGGTGCTTATGGAGATGATCCCAAAACCTACAACGAGGCGATATCAGATATCGACTCTGAGAAATGGCTAGAGGCAATGCAGTCAGAAATTGACTCGATGCACTCAAACCAAGTCTGGACCTTGGTAGATCCACCAGAAGGTATAGTACCTATTGGATGTAAATGGATCTTTAAGAGAAAGATTGGTGCAGATGGGAATGTGGAGACATTCAAGGCTAGATTAGTGGCAAAAGGTTATAGTCAACGCGAAGGCATTGACTATCAGGATACTTTTTTTCCCTAGTAGCTATGCTAAAATCCATCCGCACATTGCTTGCTGTTGCAGCCTATTTCGATTATGAAATATGGCAAATGGATGTGAAAACGACGTTCTTGAATGGATATCTTGAGGAAGATATCTATATGGAACAGCCGCTAGATTTCACATCCAGTGATACTGATCACAAGGTTTGCAAGCTGCAAAGGTCCATATATGGACTTAAGCAAGCATCTCGGAGCTGGAACACTCATTTCAATGATGTGATCAAAACGTTTGGTTTCATCAAAAATGAAGAGGAACCATGTGTTTTCAAAAAGGTCAGTGGGAGTGCTGTTATCTTCCTCGTATTGTACGTGGATGACATCCTCCTTATTGGGAATGATATTCCCATATTGACATCAGTCAAGATGTGGTTGTCCAAGGAATTCTCCATGAAAGACCTAGGTGAAGCATCCTTTATTCTAGGAATTAAGGTCTATAGAGATAGACCGAATAGGATGCTAGGACTTTCACTGAAGATGTACATAGAGAAAGTACTAAAGAGGTTTAGTATGGAAAACTCTAAGAGGGGATTAATACCCTTTAGACATGGTATTCATCTTTCCAAGAAGATGTGCCCCAGCACACCTGAGGAAATAGAACGCATGAGCAAGATCCCTTATGCTTCTGCAATAGGGAGCCTCATGTATGCCATGCTATGTACACGACCTGATATAGCCCATGCTGTGAGTGTCACAAGCAGATATCAGTCAAATCCAGATGAAGAACACTGAACTTCTATGAAATGTATCCTTAAGTACTTGAGAAGAACTAAGGATATGATGCTGGTCTTTGGTAACGGAGAACTCCTGGTCCAGGGATACACAGACTCGAACTTCATGTCCGATATAGATGATCGAAAGTCGACATCTGGGAGTCTGTTTGTGTGCAATGGTGGAGCTATCAGCTGAAAGAGTTCCAAGCAAACGGTGATAGCAGATTCCACCATGGCAGCAGAATATATCGCTGCATCAGAAGCTGCGAAGGAAGCATTCTGGTACAAGAAGTTTGCTGCAGAAATCGGAGTAATGCCATCAGATGCCATTCCTCTATACTTGCGACAACAATGGCGCCATAGCCCTTGCTAAGGAGCCGAGGTCTCACCAGAAATCCAAGCATATTGAGCAGCGATACCACCTCATCCGCGATTACCTCGAGAAGGGTTATGTCGAAGGTCAAGAGAGTCGACTCCGCAGATAATGTGGCAGACCCACTTACAAAGCCGTTGGGCCAACAGAAAGATCGAAGCCCACCTTGAGAAGATGGGACTTAGACTTGTAGCCAATTGGCTTTAGGACAAGTGGGAGATTGTTAGATATATGTGCCCTAGAAGCCAGAATTGGCTGACACTTGTAATACACTTCTAGGGGCAAAATTATAATTTTGACTAAAATTAATAAAATGGGTTATTTTCTATCACATATGTGTATTTAGTGTCTGTGATACATCCTTTGAGTTAATGGTAATGATAATTCATATTTTCAAGAGTTGAAAATTTAAGACATGAATAATCATTATTAACTCATAAATTGCTCCCGACCATAGGATCATCACGAGGATGGTGATTGATCCGAAAGGTTGGTGTACAATCGCTTCTCTTTAGTAGATGAGTCTTGAGTCTATGGTGTAGAGACACCAGAGCGAGAGTACAGATACTCGTTAGAGAACGAGGGCACTGAGCGTGACCACCTCGAGTAGTCATTAGGAAGTCTACCTTCTCGTCAATGACTGACTCGATGCTGCAGTAGTGTGTCTGGTTCTTTGACCTGAGATGCATCGGCATTAGTTCACCTTGAGGGTGTTATAGTTTGACTACACCATTACTCGGTCTCCTAGCCATATGGAAACCCTGAGGTGTATGTTGGCTATGACATGTTCATTGTAGGAACTGGATAGCATCAAGATGGAATCTATCTACCTCGGTGGTAGAGGAGTAGCCCTATGATGATATGAGAATCAAGTCCAGAAATCCCATGGCCATGGCAGAGTGAAATAATAGAAAGAGTTTCTATTTAGGATTTTCAATATCGAACTTGAATCGAATGATACATCATATGACAGAGACCCTAGGTTGACAAGTTCACGCTAACCCTATTTGAATCGGGTCCTCAAGAATTAGAAAAACTTAATCACATGTATCAGGGTACTGCACAAAAGGTTCCCATTTCAGCTCTGATGATTCCACCAATACTGCAGGTACACTGGTGATTTTGGTGCAATTAGAATTACTTAGATGAATCGACATTCTAGCTCTTTGAATCAGAAAGTCTGTTCCATCAAAAGGAGTTCGATGATGTCGAGATAGAGATAGGCTATCACATACCCATAACAAAGAAACTGAACCTACTGGTCACACAAATAAGGTTGAATTTGGTGATCATCAATGAACTGATCCAGTCAATGATCTGAATGAGAATTTAATAGGTTTTAAGAAAATCTGTCTAGCACTCCAATGCAACCTAACGTCTGCTTTTACTATATAATAGTTCAAACTGAGCCAAAGGAGTTTGTGCTCGATCAAGGCCTTCACTGACTACTGATCCCTTCCCCAGTCAAAAGGGTTGTTCCTTATTTTGTTAAGACAATACCTACCAATTTTTATCAATCTTCCATTTCTCGTCCTTTGACTTGGCCAAAAGTTTGACCTCGACTAGTCA
>QRFJ01002547.1:64680-100542 GCA_006176705.1 Cocos nucifera | reverse complement strand
GCCTCCTAAGCAAAGGACTTTCTTTGCAGCCTTCGTTATCCCAATGTACTCGACCTCTGTGGTAGATAAAGCCATGATTGGCTAAAGGATTGATCTCCAAGACACCGGTCCATCATATACGTAGAAGAGGTATCCAGTAGTAAACCTTCTTGTATCAAGATCACCAGTATAATTTGCATCAACAAATCCTTCCAAAGGACCTAAACCTTCATACATCTTCATAGATTGTTCTCCAAATCCTTCCGACCGCCCACCAAACATCAAACCATAATCACTTATTCCATACAGATATCTCAATATCCATTTTAATACTTTTCAGTGTTTCTTTCCAGGGTTAGTCATGTATCTACTAACCATGCTCACAGCATGTGCTATATCTGATCTATAGCATACCATAGTGTACATCATACTACCTACAGTATTTGCCTAAGAAACTCATTCCATGTACTTTCTCTTCTCTTCTGACTGGGGGCACTGTAACTTGGAGAGAGACATATGGCTCGACAATGGCGTCTTTGCTGGTTTGGCCTTTTCCATCCCAAATCTCTCCAGAATCTTCTGGACATACTTTTCTTATGACAAATGGAGCACTCCTTTGCACCTATCTCTGTAAATCTCCATTCCAAGGATTTTTTCAGCTATATCCAAATCTTTCATCTCAAATTCAGATGATAATGCTCTTTTCAACCTTTTCACAGCATCCATGCTTCTACTGGCTGTGAGCATATCATCTACATATAGTAATAGGTATAGGGCATCCTCCTCATCTACATTCTTGACGTAGACACAACAATCATGTTCACATCTATTGAAATTTAGGCTCAAGACAAAGCTATCAAACCTTTGATATCACTAACGAGGAGATTGTTTCAAGCCATACAAAGACTTCCTGGGTAAACATACCTTTTCTTCCTATCCCATCTCCATGAAACCATCTGGCTATTTCATGTAGATTCTTTCCTCCAAAATCCCATGAAGGAAGGCCATCTTCACGTCCATCTATTTCAATTCTATGTTATGCTGTGCCATCAGTGATAGCAAAACTCGAATAGATGTATGATGCACCATAAGAGAAAAAATTTCTTTGTAGTCAATCCCTTCCCTTTGTGAGTATCCCTTTGATACCAGTCTTGCCTTGAATCTGACTCCATCTTGTTCTGAAGGTGCTTCTTTCTTTGTGAATACCTATTTTTAGCCAATAGATCGAGCACCCTCTGGAAGATCCACTAGCTGCCATGTTTGATTCTTTTCAAGTGATTCCATCTCCTCCATCATGGCATGCATCCATGAATCATGATCCTCACTCTCCATGGCCTCTGCATAATTCTTTGGATCTCCATTAGCAGTGATGAGTGTATAGGAGATAACCTCATCAATGTCATATCTGATCAATCTTCTAATAGTACACTGGGGTTTGTGCAAAGCCACTCCCACTGGCACATCTCTGTCTGATGTCTGTGGCTGCTCCTGCACATCTGTTTGAACTATCGATTCTTTATACTAATTTTTAATCTAAGACAATACTTTTCTGCCCAGCTCCACCTCAATAGAAATACTCCTATAAGTGGATATAACCTGCATGCCATCATTCTTTGACTGGCCACCACTGTTCATCTTTGTTTCTCTAGTTTCATCTATCCCAGACCTCCTCAAAATGCTCTTCTCATCAAAGATAACGTTCCTACTAATCACTGACTTCTGTGCCTAAGAGTCTTACAGGAGGTACCTCTTGACTCCTTATGGATATCCTATGAATATCATCTTTTGAGATTTTGGATCCAATTTGCTCCTCTTGGTTGCCTCCACATGTGCATGGCTGTGCAACCAAAGACTTTCAGATGGCCAAGCTTCATCTTCTTTCCACTCCAGACCTTTTCTGGAATGCCTCCATTCAGCTTATAATGAGGGGATCTGTTCATAAGAAAATAAGAAAAAGTTAAAGCATCACCCCAAAAGGACTTTGGAAGTGATGTCTGCAATCTCAAACTCCTGTCTTCTCGATCAGTATCCGGTTCATCCTCTCCATGACACCATTCTACTGGAGAGTCATTCTCATCATGTAATGATGTTTGATGCCATTTTTCTTACAGTACCTCCTGAACTTCAGGCTAGTATACTTTCCTTCATTGTCCGACCTCAGATACTTTATCTATCTTTCTGACTCCTCTATTTCAGCTCTTCAGGCTCTGAACTGGGCAAACACCTCTGATTTTTTTCTGATCAAATAAACCCATATCTTTTTTGAGAAATCATCAATGAAAGTAATAAAGTATTTTGCCTCACCTCTAGCTGATATAGGAGCTGGTCCCCACACATCCGAGTGCACTAAATCTAGCACTCCCTCACTACACTTGGTACTTCTGGCAAACTTCATCCTATGCTGTTTGCCAAAGATACATGGCTCACAAAGATCTGTGCCCTCTTTTTTCAGGACTAGGATCATACCTCTTCTACTTAGTTCTATGAGCCCACAATCACTCATATGACTCATCCGATAGTACCACAGTCGATATAAAATCTACTCCTCCTGTGCCGCTGCTAGCACCTCTGCACTATTATTTACCACTGAGTCTTTCATTCTGTAAAGATTGTTACTCAGTCTTCTACCTCTCATCACCACCAAAGCTTTCTTGAAAATTTTCAGACATCCACTCCCAACTTGGCTACTAAAAGCATAATCCTGCTTCTCCAAGTAGCCCAAAGAAATTAATTTTTTTTCAACTCTAGTACATGTCTGACATTTGATAATGTATGAATGATCCCATCGTACATCCTCATCCTGATAAAGCCAATTCCAGCTGCTTTACATGGGTGATCATCTCCAAGACTGACACTGCCACCATCGACCTTTTGGTAGGTAGCAAACCATTTTCGTTGAGAAGTATAGTGGTGCGAGCATGCTAAATCTAATATCCATATAGTATCGCACTCTGTGGATCCATCTAATATAACTAGCATGTCTTCTCCACTACTCACAGAAGCTGTATCATCTTCCTTGTTGGCCTTTTTTTTTCTGATCTCAAAAGGGGACAATCTCTCCTCAGGTGTCTAGGCTGATGATATTTATAATATTTCAATGTCATCTTCCTCTGATCGCGAGACTTTGACTTGCTCTTAGATTTTTCTCTTATCTTCTCCTTTGATCTTCCTATCTTTCGTTCATAGCTAAGATCTCAGACTTAGGGTCTTTCTTGTAGATCTTCTTCCTTTGCTCATTTGATCTGAGCATACCAACAACCTCTTCATAGTTTAGGATCTTCTTCCCATAAACTAGAGTTGTTATGAGACCATCATACGAACCTAGGAGAGAACATAATAGCAGCAATGCCCGATCCTCCTCGTCGATCTTCACATCCAAAATCATCACCTCAGAACACATTTGATTGAACCTTTGAATATATACAACAAGATCTCCGCCTTCGGACATCCTCAGATTATATAGTTATTTCTTCAATCATAGCTTGTTTATCATATTCTTTCCCATTTATATGTTCTCCAGCCTCTCCCAGAGCTCCTTTGCCATAGTCTTTATGTAAACCTCGGACAAAATCTGATCGGTCAAGCACATCCGGATTGTACTAAAAGTAATTTTCTCTAGCTCTTTCCAATCCTCAGCACTGATCTTTTTCGATCTTTCTTTTGTCAAGATCTTGTAGATTCTCTGCTGAATCAATAAGTCCTTTACTCTTTGCTGCCATAGGATAAAGTTTTTCTTGCTGTCGAACTTCACAAAATTCATCTTAAATTCACTTGATCCCATGACTTCAAACAAGTCAAGAACAGATCCCTAACATCCTTCACAATCATACACCAGTAAAACTATCCTTCACAGAAGATCTAACTAGCCCTAGATCCTCTTTCCAAACTTCTGTATCACCATTCCTCCATATAAATAATCTTCACCTCAATCTAGAGACAAGCACGAAGCAAACTAGAAATTTTAGGATAAAACTTCATGTAGCAGATCCTGGATGTAGTAAATTCTAGATGTCTTTCTTTCTTCCATGCAGCATCGCTCTAATACCAAATGTTGAGAATATGTGCTCTTCCCATATGGATCGACGTGGCCGTCAGTGATTAGCCAAGTAACAAGAAAATACTTCTTAGAGATCTCTACGAAAGTATGATTAAATAAATTAAGGAATAAAGAAGAAGAGAAGAAGAGATTTTCAAAAGAAAAGAGCTTTTATTCAATATATTTCAGCACTCTTACAATCTTGACCTATTTTTAGTATATATACTTTACAAAGAGTCAAGTCCAAGCTCATAGAAAAACTTTTCAAATCCAAACAACCCACGTACATAAAATAATAACATACGAAAATTGAGTTGATCTAATTCAGACTGACGGTCGGCTAACCTACAACTAATGTCGGTCAGTCTTGAAAGCCCATTTCAAACTGGAGTTGGCTAACTACAACTGGGTGGCTTAGTCTCAATTGAGCTGACTTAGTTGTGTGCCATGCAAATAGCCTAAAAATGCTGCTCTCTATCTGAATTTTTCTTTGAGATCTAGCCGACCTAGTCCTAGACTGAGCCGACCTAGTTTCTAACTGAGCTGGCTCAGTCTCAAAGTGAGTCCATTCAGTTTCTGAACTTTACTATTGAGACTGATTTTTTTTCGGCTCGCTTCATCTTCCCATGATCTGTCTTCTCATATTTCCAAGACTTGGGAGTGTCACTTCAAAGCTCACACTTTTTTCTTTGATTCCACACCAAGTCTTAGGTGCCATCAGCAACTTTTGCTCTTTTACATATTTTTGGATTAACACCTAGGTTCATGCAAGAGATCGAATCTACGACTATGGTTTCGAGCAGTCGTAGGCATAATAATTGGTATCAAATCAATACCGATTGTTCCAACACTTGGTATTAGAGCCAGATTGAGTATGAAGGAGAAAGAAGATCAAGTTTCAGCTGAGAACAGCAGCAAGATTTAGATCTAAGATTTTCTCAAGGCTTCGTGGGGAAGAAAGTGATCTAAGAGCTGTTGCCTACCATCCCTAGTCAAGGTAATTTTTCAGATCTATCTGTTGGTTATTTTTTATTCAGTTTAATCATGGAGAATAGTGGATTAAAGGTAGGATTTGAGAAGTTTGATGGAAAGAATAGTTTCATAATATGAAAGATTAGGTTGGGGGATTTGCTAATTCAGATGAGGCTAGATTTGGTCTTAGAGAATAGATCGGAGGAAATGACTGACAAGAAGTGGAAGTTCTTGAAAAAAAAGGCATGTGCCACGATTAAGACTTATCTAGCAGATGAGGTGCTGTATGGCGTGTTGGAGAAAAAGATACCTAAGGATTTGTGATCGAGGTTACATCAATTATACATGAAAAAGAACATGTGGAACAAGTTGGTGCTGAAGAAGCAACTGTATAGCCTTCGAATGCAAAAGGACGAGGATATTATGGGACATATTCAACATTTCGACTGGATGAGCATGGACTTGCTTAATATTAGGGTAGAGCTCGAAGAGGAGGATAAGAGTTTATTGCTGCTATGTTCGCTATCCGGAAGCTTTGATCCATTAGTAACTGCATTACTGTATGGTAAGGAGATACTAGTGTACGAGGAGATCATATCGGTGCTAAGATCCAATGAGCAATGAAAATAAATGATGAAGAGGAAGATCTTTCAGAAGGATCTCGCGGTGTCAAAAAGGCCCAAGCAAGAAAAAAAGAAAGGTCGGCAAAGAAGCAGCAATGGGTCCAAGAAGTGCTTCAAGTGTAGAGAAGCAGGGTACTTTAAGTGAGAATGTCCACTTTGGAAGAAATGCAAGTGAGAAGAAAAGTCAGATTCCATCATTTCAGTCACTAAAAGTAAAGAGTTGGATAAGCTCTTGGTAGTTTTGGAGGAGCCTACAAGGTGCAGTATATCCGAGATAGTTTTGGAGGGATCCATGGAGTACGGAGGATCTAAAGAAGCAGCGACTATGTTCAAGATGCAGCGGTAGGCTCAGCAGTGCAGCATTGGATGGTTGGCCTCAAGGGACTCGGTTACAAAGTTAGCTTCTGCGATATCGAAAAAACTTCAGCTTTAGATGGAGCACCGAGCAGAGATGGCTTTACAAGCGGAAAGAGTTTTGATACGAGTTCAGAGAAAAAGAGTGCAAGAGGACCAATATCCTAGCTCCAATGTTGGAGATACATTATTCCAGGTAGAGCAGCATGTGCAGATGGATAGGTGAAGTTTTAAGGAGATCGTGTCAGGATATGCAGCGGATGCTGACATAGGATTGCTATAGATTCTTCATGAAAGTTTAGGATAAATGATGCAGCTACCAAGCAGAAGGATGCCTACAACTCTAAAGGTAGTGCATAGGTGCAAGCCAAGATCTTCAATGGTAGAGACGATCATCCCCAAGGTCTCAAAGGAAGCTCAGCAGTTGAAGAAAGATGGCGGTGGCAAGGTGTACACAAGTAGCTATCAGGATGTGCATCAACAGAAGGATCGTGCAGGAGAACATTGTTGAGTGTGCCAAGGCTTGGGTGCACCAAGGTGGAGATTATAGGATCTGGTGTGGTGCTCCCAAGCCTTGGGAGTGAAGGGAAATCCTGATTTCCCGGTCCAGGTTCGTCCAGATCTGATCAGATCAAGAGATATATTTCAAAAATTTTTCTCTTGATCCCAATCAGATATTGATATATTTTAGATCTGATTCTTATTATTTTAATAAATAAAATAAAATAAGATAAATTAAATCAAATTTAATTTACCTGATTTGGGTAATCCTATTACCCTATAGATGATCCTGATTGCAGCGGAAGGTTCTGGATCTAGCCACGCAAGCGCCTGGCCTCTACCGATATCCACTCGGGTTGGATCTGGAGATCCTCTTCTTCTCTATCACGCCTCCAAAAATCAGATCTGGATCTGATCTGGAGGATCTTCTAAAATCCCTTTTGAAGATCAGCAGTCGTCCATTGCAGCAGTGCAGCCTTCTTCTTTTTGATCGCCTCTTTTTGATCTAGAACGCACCAACCCTAAGTCCAAAACTCGTTTGAACGTGGAGAGGAGAAGGAGGGAGAGTTTAGGCATGGAGGAAGAGGGAGAGGCAGCCTTGGGGGCGTGGGAAATCTCTATTCTAATTGCATTAGATGAATCTGAGTTGAGGGCGCAGAGGTCTTATTTATAGACTAAGCTTGATCCAACTCCTCTTCCTCTCAACCAATCACAACCCTTTGTTGAAATTCAGATCAAATCTGATTGGTTGGAATAAAGTCCCCTGCGATTCTCCTTAGAGGGGCTAAGACCAGTCAAACTGGATTCTTAGTAAGAAAACTTCTGATTGGAATCCAAAAGGGAGGTTGGAGTTCCTTATCCAACAAGGACTCCAAGTCGCCTCCAACTTTGGGCGCACGCCTAGGGTAGCGTGCGCCCTCCTCCTTGCTGGTTCTGGCAGGGGACAGGCCCCCACAGTCGTTCCAATAGTGTACCGTGACACGTGGACAAAAGGTCAAATGTCTATGATCTCTCTCATTTTTTTTGATTGATGAGTTGGGAGTGGAGCAGAGCAAGGTTACACTATTTAGTGATAGTCAGAGTGCCCTGTTGTTGGCACAGAACCCAATCTATCATGCGCGCACAAAGCATATAGACGTAAGGTATCACAAGATCAGAGAGCTGGTAGAGGAAGGTGAAGTGAAACTGATGAAGGTCCATACCAAGAAGAATCATCTTGATGCACTCACGAAGGTACTCTTTAGAGATAGTTTTCAGAGATGTGTGGCATGGATGGGTTTGTTGAGAAGAGATGAGTTCACAAGGACTTAGAAGCACTAAGGTGAAGAATGTGAGCTCAGAAGTGGCACTCCCAAGTCTTGAAAATATGAGAAGATAGATCATGAAAAGACGGAAGTGAGCCAAAAAAAGAATCGATCTCAATAATAAAGTTTAGAAACTGGGCTGGCTCACTTTAAGACTGAGCTGGCTCAGTTGAAAACTAGGTTGGCTTAGTCCAGGACTAGATCGGCTAGGTCTCAGAGGAAAATTTAGATAGAGAGCTGCATTTTTGGGCTGTTGGCATGATATACAACTAGGTTGGCTCAATCCACGGTACACAACTGGGTCGGCTCAGTCCCAGTTGCAGGTTAGTCGGCTCAGTCTGAAACTGAGCCAACTTAGTTTTCATGGGTTATTATTTTGTGTACGTGGGTTGTTTGAATTTGGAAAGTTTTTCTATGAGCTTGGGCTTGATCCTTTGTAAAGTATATATACTAAAAATAGATCAAGATTGTAAGAGTGCTGAAATATATTGAATAAAAGCTTTTTTTTTCGAAAATCTCTTCTTTTCTTCTTCTCTATTCTTTGATTTATTTGATCATGCTTCCGCAGAGATCTCAAAGAAATACTTTCTTGTTGCTTGGCTAATCACTGACAGCCATGTCGATCCGTGTGGGAAGAGTGCATATTCCCAACAAAAAGAGTTAGGGAGAAAAGCTGTGTATTGATTTCTCTTTATTGTAAAATTTACAATACCTGGATTTATATACCCTAGGACTTCTGCTATACCATATGAACTCTAATAAATCCAAACTCCAGCTGAAAAATTCTTTTAGGCTAACCTAATATATAAAAATATTCATCGAGTCCATGTACACCCATGTCTCCCATTCTCTTATCTCCTAGATCTAAACCTAACGCATACATGTGTTAGCCATCTTATGACTTTATTAGACCAAGCCTTAAGACTCAAACAGAAAATCTCGACCAGTTCTATTCGCCATCGTCGACCTGGCTCTATCAATAGCCGAGCTGGCTCGACTGCTTTCCATTCGAATCTTATCTTCAATTTGCCTGAGATAGTCGGCTCAACTGCATCTCAAGTCGGCTCGATCTTAGCTTGAGCCGACTCGACTGTATATTCGAGCCAGTCCGCTTGTGTGTCAGCCCTTTATCTTGGCTGATTCTTCTCCTAACTTTGATCCTTTGCTTCTTCTTGTATTCCGAATCTTTAGAGCGTCTATCAAATCCCTCAAGATCCTCATACCTGAACCTCGAGCCCGTACAGGGCTACATGCTGCCTTCACCCTAGGATAACTTTTGTCCTAGTCCTAGAACTCATACCCATCTTAGACTTCTAGAGCTAACACTCTGGCTTCTCCCATGGCCTCCCAAGGCTTGGGAGCACCACACTAAATCCTACAATTTTCATCTTGGTGCACCCAAGCCTTGGCACATCTGATAATGTTTTCCTACATGATTTCGCTATTGATGTACGTCCTGACAGCCACTTGTGCACACCTTACCACTACCATCTTTCTTCAGCTACTGAGCTCCCTTTGAAGTCTTTGGGATGACCGCCTCCATCACGGAAGATCTTGGCTTGCACCTATGTACCATACTTGGAGTTATAGGCATCATTCTACTTGGTAGTTGCATCATTTATCCTAGACTTTCATGGAGAATCTACAGCAATCCTATGCCGGCACCCACTACATATCCTGACATGGTCTCCTCAGAACTTCGCCTATCCACCCGCACGTGCTGCTCCACCTGGAACTATGCATCTCCGATGTTGGTGCTAGGATATTGGTCCTTCTATATTTCTTTTCTCTGAACTCATGTCAAAACTCTCTCCACTTGTGAAGCCATCTCTGCTCAGTGCTCCACCCGAAAATGAAGTCTCCTCAATGCCGCAGAAGCTGACTCTATAATCGAGTCCCTCGAGGCCAACCATCCAACGCTGCACTACTGAGCCTATCGCTGCACCTCGAATACAGTCGCTGCTCCTTTGGACTCTCTATACTTCGTGGACCCCTCTGAAACTATCTCGGATACAGTACATCCTACAGGCTTCTCTAAAACCATCAAGAGCTTATTTGACTCTTCACTTTCAGTGATTGAGATGATGGAATCTGACTTTTCTCCTTCCTTGCATTTCTTCCAAAGCGGACATTCTCGCTTGAAGTGTCCCGCTTCTTCACATTTGAAGCACTTTTTGAATCTCTTGCTGCCCCTTTGCCGACCCTTCTTCTTCCCTTATCTGGGCCTCTCTGACACCACGAGTGTTGGGAATATGCACTCTTTCCATATGGATCAATGTGGTCACTGGTGATTAGCCAAGCAACAAGAAAGTACTTCTTAGAAATCTCTATGGAAGCATGATCAAATAAATCAAGGAATAGAGAAGAAGAGGAGATTTTTGAAAGAAAAAAAATTTTATTCAGTATATTTCAGCACTCTTACAACCTTGACCTATTTTCAGTATATATACTTTACAAAGGGTCAAGCTCAAGCTTATAAAAAAACTCTCCAAACCCAAACAACCAATGTACACAAAATAATAACATGTGAAAACTGAGCCGGCTAACCTATGATTCGGTCGGCTCAGTCCTAGACTGAGCCGACCCAGTTGTGTACCATGCCAATAGCCCAAAAATAATGCTCTCTATTTGGATTTTTTCTGAGACCTAGCCAACCCAGTTCTAGACTGAGCCGACCCAGTTTTCTACTGAGCCAGCTCAGTCTCAGAGTGAGCCGGCCCAGTTTTTGAACTTTACTATTGAAACTGATTCTCTTCCAGCTCGCTTCCATCTTTTCATGACCTACCTTCTTATGTTTCCAAGACTTGGGAGTGCCACTTATGAGCTCACATTCTCCATCTTGGTGCTTCCAAGTTCTTGTGAACTCATCTCTTCTCAATAGACTCATCCATGCCACACATCTCTAAAAGCTGTCTCTAAGGAGTACCTTCATGAGTGCATCAGACTGATTCTCTTGGTATGGATCTTCATCAGTTCCACTTCACCTTCCTCTACCAGCTCTCTGATCTTGTGGTACCTCACATTTATATGCTTTGTACGCATGATAGACTGGGTTTTGTGCCAACAACAGAGCACTCTGACTATCACTGAATAGTGTAACCTTGCTCTGCTCCACCCCCAACCATCAATCAGCCTCCTAAGCCAAAGAACTTTCTTTGC
This sequence comes from Cocos nucifera, assembly GCA_006176705.1. NCBI lineage: Eukaryota > Viridiplantae > Streptophyta > Magnoliopsida > Arecales > Arecaceae > Cocos > Cocos nucifera. Next base: position 89,614 of record QRFJ01002547.1, on the reverse strand, counting down.
AGCCTTCGTTATCTCAATGTACTTAGCCTCTGTGGTAGAGAAGACCATGACTGACTGAAGAATTGATCTTCAAGACACTGATCCACCATATACGCAGAAGAGGTATCCAATAGTAGACCTCCTTGTATCAAGATCACCAGCATAATTTACATCAACAAACCCTTCCAGAGGACTTGAACCTCCACATATCTTCATAGATTATTTTCCAAATCCTTTCGACTGCCCACCAAATACCAAACCATAATCCCTTATTTCATGTAGATATCTCAATATCCATTTTAATGCTTTCCAGTGTTCCTTCCCAGGGTTAGCCATGTATCTACTAACCGTGCTCACAACATGTGCTATATCTGGTCTACAGCACATCATAGTGTACATCACACTACCTACAACATTTGCATAAGAAATTCGTTCCATGTACTCTCTCTCCTTTTCTTACTAGGGACACTATAACTTGGAGAGAGATATATGGCTCGGCAATGACGTCTTTGTAGATTTGGCCTTCTCCATTCCAAACCTCTCCAGAACCTTTGGGACATACTTTTCTTATGATAAATGGAGCACTCCTTTGCACCTATCTTTGTAAATCTCTATTCCAAGAATTTTCTCAGTTGGATCCAAATCTTTCATCTCAAATTCAGATGATAATATCCTTTTCAATCTTTTCACAGCATCCATGCTTCTACTTGCTATGAGCATATCATCTACATATAATAATAGGTATAGGACATCCTCCTCATCTACATCCTTGACGTAGACACAATAATTATGTTCACATCTGCTAAAATCCAGGCTCAAGATGAAGCTATCAAACCTTCGATACCACTGACGAAGGGATTGTTTCAAGTCATACAAAGACTTTCTGAGTAAATATATCTTTTCTTTCTATCCCATCTCCATGAAATCATCTGGCTGCTTCGTGTAGATTCTTTCCTCCAAAGTCCCATGAAGGAAGACTATCCTCACGTCCATCTATTCTAATTCCATATTATGCTATGCCACCAGTGACAGCAAAACTCGAATAGATGCATGACGCACCATAGGAAAGAAAATTTTTATGTAGTCAATCCCTTTTCTTTATGAGTATCCCTTTGCTACCAGCCTTGCTTTGAATCTGACTCCATCTTATTCTAAAGGTGCTTCTTTCTTTGTGAACACCCACTTTGAGCCAATAGGTCGAGCACCCTTTGGAAGATCCACCAGTTGCCATGTCTGATTCTTCTCAAGTGATTCCATCTCCTCCATCATGGCCTGCATCCATGAATCATGATCTTCACTCTCCATGGCCTCTACATAATTTTCTGGATTTCCATTAGTAGTGATGAGTGCATAGGAGATAACCTCATCAATGCCATATCTAATCGATCTCCTAATAGTATGCTGGGGCTTGTGCAAAGCCACTCCCACTGGCACATCTCTGCCTGATGTCTGTGGCTGCTCTTGCACATATATCTGAATTGCTGGCCCTCTATGCTGATTTTCAATCTGAGATAATACTTTTTTGCCTAGCTCCACCTCAACAGAAATACTCCTATAAGTGGATGTAACCTACATGCCATCATTCTCTGACTGGCCACCACTGTTTATCTTTATTTTCTCAGTTCCATCTATCTCAGACCTCCTCAAGATACTTTTCTCATCAAAGATCACGTCCCTGCTGATCACTGACTTCTATGCTTGAGAGTCCTGTAGCAAGTATCTCTTGACTTCTTATGGATACCCTATGAATGTCATCTTTTGAGATTTTGGGTCCAATTTGCTCCTCTCGATTTCCTCCACATGTGCATAAGCTGTACAACTAAAGACTTTCAGATGGCCAAGCTCTACCTTCTTCCTACTTTAGACCTCTTCTGGAATGCCTCCATTCAGCTTATAATGAGGGGACTTGTTCACAAGAAAACAAGAAAAAGTTAGAGCATCACTCACAAGGACTTTGGAAGTGTGTCTGCAGCCTCAAACTCCATGCCTTCTCGGTCAGTGTTTGGTTCATGCTCTCTGCGACACCATTCTACTGGGGAGTCATCCTCACCGTGTAATGGCATTTGATGCCATTTTTCTCACAATACTTCCTAAACTCCAGGCTAGTATACTCTCCTCCATTGTCCGACCTCAGACACTTTATCTATCGTCCTAACTCCTCTACTTTAGCTCTCTAAGCTCTAAATCAGGCAAACACTTCTAATTTTTCTTTGATCAGATAAACCCATACCTTCCTTGAGAAACCATTAATTAAAGTAACAAAGTATTTTGCCCCACCTCTAGCTGATACAGAAGCTGGTCTCCACATATCCGAGTACACTAAATCCAACACTCTCTCGCTGTGCTTGGTACTTCTGGCAAACTTCATCCTATGCTGTTTGCCAAAGATATACAGCTCACAAAGATCTGTGCCCTCCTTCAGGATTGGGATTATACCTCTTCTGCTTAGTTTTATGAGCCCACGGTCACTCATATGATCCATCCAATAGTGCCACAGTCGATATAAAATCTGCTCCTCCTGTGCCACTGCTAGCACCTCTGCACTATCATTTACCATTGAGCCTTTCATTCTATAAAGATTACCACCAAAGCTTTCTTGAAAATTTTTAGACATCCACTCCCAGCTTGGCTACTAAAAGCATAACCCTGCTTCTCCAAGTAGCCCAAAGAAATCAAATTCTTTTTCAACTCTGGTACATGCCTGACATTTGATAATATACGAATGATTTCGTCATACATCCTCACCCTGATAGAGCCAATTTCAGCTACTTTGTATGGATAATCATCTCCAAGGTTGACACTTCCATCATCAACTTTCTGATAGGTAGCAAACCACTCCCGATGAGAAGTATAATGATGCGAGCATGCTGAATCTAATATCCACATAGTATCGCACTCTGTGGATCCATCTGATACAACTAGCAAGTCTTCTCCACTGCTCATAGAAGCTATATCATCTCTCTTGCTAGCCTTCCCTTTTTTTGATCTAAAAAAGGGACAATCTCTCCTTAGGTGTCCAGGCTGATGATATTTATAACATTTCAATGTCATCTTTCTCTGATCGCGAGACTTTGATCTGCCCTTGGATTTTCCTCTTGTTTTCTTCTTTGATCTTCCCTATCTTTCGTTCACAGCCAAGATCTCAGACTTAGGATCTCCCTTGCAAATATTCTCCCTTTGCTTATTTGATCTGAGCACATCGACAACCTCTTCATAGTTTAGGGTCTCCTTCCCATAAACTAGAGTTATTATGAGACCATTATACGAACCTGAGAGAGAACATAATAGCAGCAATGTCCGATCTTTCTCGTCGATCTTCACATCCAAACTCATCACCTCAGAACACACCTGACTGAACCTTTGGATATGTGCAACAAGATTTTTACCTTCGGGCATCCTCAGACTATACAGTTATTTCTTCAACCATAGCTTGTTCATCATGTCTTCCCCATGTATGTGCTCTCCAATCTCTTCCAGAGCCCCTTTGCCGTGGTCTCTATGCAAACCTTGGGCAAAACCTGATCAATCAAGCATATCCAGATTGTGTTAAAAGCAATTTCCTCCAACTCTTCCCAATCCTCAGCACTGATCTTTTTCAGTCTTTCTCTTGTCAAGATCTTGTAGATCCTCTACTGAACCAACAAGTTCTTTACTCTTTGTTGCCATAGGATAAAGTTTTTCTTGCTGTCGAACTTTTCAAAATCCATCTTGAATCTACTTGATCTCATGACTTCAAACAAGTCAAGAATAGATCCCTAACACCCTTCACGATCACACACCAGTAAAACTATCCTTCACAGAAGATCTAACTTGCCCTAGATCCTCTTTCCAAACTTCTATATCACCGTTCCTCCATGTAAATAATCTCCACCTCAATCTAAAGACAATCACGAAGCAAACTAGAAGTTTTAGGATAAAATCTAGTGCAATAGATCCTTGATGTAGTAAATTCTAGGTGTCTTCCTTCCTTCCACGCAACACCGCTCTGATACCAAATGTTGAAAATATGCACTCTTTTCACATGGATCGACGTGGCCGCTGGTGATTAGCCAAGCAACAAGAAAGTACTTCTTAGAGATCTCTATAGAAGCTTGATTAAATAAATCAAGGAATAGAGAAGAAGAGAAGATTTTTGGGAGAAAAGAGCTTTTATTCAGTATATTTCAGTACTCTTACAACCTATTTTCAGTATATATACTTTACAAAGGGTCAAGCTCAAGCTCATAGAAAAACTTTCTAAATCCAAACAATCCACGTACATAAAATAATAATCTGTGAAAACTAAGCCCGCCTAGTTTGATCCAAATCCAAACAATCCACGTACACAAAATAATAACCTATGAAAACTGAGCTGGCCCAATTTCAGACAGAGCCGGCTAACCTATGATTGGGTCGGCTTAGTTCCAGACTGAACTGACCTAGTTGTATACCATGCCAATAGCCCAAAAATGCTACTTTTTGTTTGAATTTTTCTCTGAGACATAGCCGATCCAATCCTGGACCGAGCCAACCCAGTTTTCAACAAGCCAGCTCAGTCTCAGAGTTAGCTGGCCCAGTTTCTAAACTTTACTATTTAGATTGATTCTTCTTTCGGCTCGCTCTCATTTTTTCATGACCTACCTTCTCATGTTTCGAGGACTTAGTAGTGCCACTTATGAGCTCACAATGAGACCCTCCTGAAAAATCTCCCTCTTTATCATCCATTTCCATTACTCATTGGATCTTAGCACTGATACGATCTCCTTGTACATCAGTGTCTTCTTATCATACAGTAGTGTAGTTACCAATGAATCAAAGCTTTCGAATAGCGAACATAGTAGTAATAAACTCTTGTCCTCCTCTTCGAGCTCCACCCTAATATTGAGCAAGTCCATGCTCGTTCGATCAAAATGTTGAATATGTCTCGCAATATCCTTGCCCTTTTGCATCCAAAGGCTATACAATTGCTTCTTCAGCACCAACTTATTGCACATGTTCTTCTTCATGTATAACTGATGTAATCTCGACTATAAACCCTTGGATGTCTTCTCCTCCAACTCGCCATATAGCATCTCATCTATCAGATAAGTCCTAATCATGGCACATGCCCTTTTCTCCAAGGACTTCCACTTTTTATTTATTATCTCCTCTGGCCTATCCTCCAAGATCGAATCTAGCCTCATCTGAATCAGCAGATCCTCCACCCTAACCTTCCATATTGTGAAACTATTCTTTCCATCAAACTTCTCAAATTCTATCTTCAATTTGTTATTTTTAATGATCAAATTGAATCAAAAATAGCCAATAGGTAGATCTAAAAAATTACCTTGACTAGGAATAGTGGACAACAACCCTTAGATTACTTTCTTGCTCACGAAGCCTGAAGAAAATCTTAGATCTAAATCTCGCTGTTGATCTTTATTGAAACTTGATCTTCTTCCTCCTTCACGTTTAATCGGACTCTGATATCAAGTGTTGAAATAATCGATACTGATTTGACATTAATTGTTATGCCTACGGTTGCTCGGAACCACAGTCATAAATTTGATCTTTTGCATAAAGCTAGATGTTAATACAGAAATATGAAGAACTGCAAAAGTTGATGATGGCACCTAGGACTTGGCATTGGAACCAGAGAGAAGAGAGTTAGAGAAAAAAGCTGTGTATTAATTTCTCTCTATTGTAAAGTTTATAATATCTGAATTTATATAATCTAGAATTTCTGCTATACCACATAAATCCTAATAAATCCAAACTTCAGTTGAAAAACTCTCCTAGGCTAACCCAATATATGAAAGTACTCATTGAGCCCATGTACACCGTGTCTTCCATGCTCTCATCCCTTGTGTTGGGGATAAATCCATGGCTATCAAAGTTTGGCTAAGATTCCGACTAAATCAGTTTCGTTTGATTGTGGTTATAGAAATTGAACCTCAACCCATAGGAATATTCAAGCTCTAAATCATTTTGGAATGGTCGAACTTCTCTAGCAGTCGAACTCCTTTTGGACCCTAACAGGCGAACTCCTCTAACAGTCGAACTCGTTCCGAATTCTCCTAATAGATGAACTTCTTCCAAACTCCAATAGTCAAACTCCATCCAGACTTTTCCAACAAGCGAATTCCTTCCGGACTCCTCCAATAGGCAAACTCCTTCTAGGATTCTCCCCAGTAGTTGGGTTTCTCCGATAGGTGAATTGTTCCTCAAGTTTCTCCTTTAGAAGAGCTGCGTGTGGATCTCTCCAGCAGATCTATTTTCTGATTTCAGAAGAGTCTCCTCTCCTACACAAATCCGACCTCGGACATGGTATGAATCGACCCACATTCGAACTACCTTAGAAGAGTCTGAACTCCTTTAGAATTGATATAGCTCAAAGGTCATCACCAATCGATGCCTACTCCTCCAAACTTTGACTATCAAATCTCAAATGGACTGGCACCTCACGACAACAGACACTATCTTCTATAACAAACTCCACATGGCTTCGAATGGCCCATTACTCGATAGTTATGGCTGTCACTATCAATTTATTACAGGCTCCATCTATAAAAAAAATTCTTCAGATACGTTTTCTTCAGGCTCTCTTCTTGTTCTCAATACTCTACAACTCTCTCGATTGAGTATTTCATTTTTATTGATTGAAAGAGCTAACTTGATCGTCGGAGGATCTTGCCGAAGCCACCCCCCCAGGCTCTGGACGAGACTTGTTTTGTAGGTCACCAATGGTGATCTCTTCTTCTCCGACTTTGGCACTTCTCCGATGATGATCAGATTTTGCACCAATAGAATTGGCGATAGAGGAAAGACCCTCTATTCTTGAGGTTTTCTTATTCTTAAAGGAGTGCTCAATCGCGATCTCTCTTCTTCTTCTCTAGAGTCCTTTCCAAAAAAAAAATGCCTCCTAGGAAAGCTTCAACCCAATGGTCAATGGCCTCTACAGCCAGATCCCATCCAGATCTATCTGCTCCCGCTTTAGCTTCGGCAACCCAAGCTTCACCTATAGCCATGGTGTATGTGAAGCAGTTCAACCTGTTAGTCCAGTAGGTTCACGGTCTCATGGAGGCGATGCAGGTCATGCAGCGGCAGGCTCTGACACCAATTCGATCGGAGCAGGCTTCTTCGAAGCCTCATGATCCGATCTAAGGATGGCCGACTTGGACTAACCGACTGGTGACCTCCGAAAAGGGAAAGCAGAGAGCCGAGAGCCCCTGCTCTGATCATGACTCTACCTCTAGAAAAACTTTAGCCCCATCAGCCAAAAGACCTTAGAAATTCACGATCGAGAGGATCTGGATCAAAAACTATAAGAGATGAATCAGCAGATTGAGGAACTCCGCCATGCTCCCTCCTCTCATGGTAGTGATATCTATACCGATCCGCCATCCTCTTTTCTCTCAACGCATCATGCAGGAACCGATCCCACTGAACGTTAAGCTCTCTCAATTCGAGAGCTATGATGGGACGTCTAATTTGGTTGATTATCTGAAGGCCTTTTGGATGATGATGCTGCTCCATGGCGCACCAGACGCCATTCTCTATCGAGCCTTTCCGTCCACCTTGAAGGGAGCCACCAAAAATTGATACTCGGCCCTCAAGTCGAATACCATTTTCTCTTTTGATCAGATGAGTCATCAGTTTGTGGCTCATTTTGTTAGTAGCCGACATCCTAGGTGGGGCTCGGAATCTCTCATCAACATCAAGCAATAGGATGAAGAATCCATCCGAACTTTTGTTAATCAATTCAATGCCACTACGCTAGAGGTCCGAAACCTGGACCAATCTATTATGATGGCCATGCTAAAGGGCGGTGTTCAGAAGAACAATCTATTATTCTTCCTGAAGAAGAAGTATCCCAGAAATTTTACTGATATATTAGATCAGGCTGAAGGGTATACCTAAGTAGAAGAGGCCTTCAAGGCTAAGGATAATAAAGTCATTGGAGAGCGGTGAATCGATGAGCCAGGCAGGCCCGCTGAGGAAGAAAAGCCAAGTGAAGCTTGATCGTACTCTCAAACTCTCCCTGAGCGCAAGCAAGCTCGAACTCCTCCCCAGGCTCGAAAGCAAGGAAGTCCTGATAGAAGGGTGCGGTAGGGTTTCTCCCTCCAAAGGTTTCATAATTATGCCCCCCTCAATGCTTCAAAAATACACGTATTGATGAAGATTAAGAAGTAGCTACCGAGGCTCGAAAGGATGCACTCTTATCCTAACAGACGCAATCCAAACAAGTTCTATCTTTATCATCATGACCACAGTCACGATACTGAAGAATATATTTAGCTCCAAGATGAGATCGAGAGCTCATCAGATGAGGCAGACTCGATCGATTCCTATGACGTCGGCTTGAAGGATGGAAAGATCGACCAAGGATATTACCGTAATCAGAACCATAAAGAGAGGAGCAACAGGCAGATCGACCACCCCTTAGCATCATCAACACCATCTCTGGGGGACTTCGACGAGGAGAGGCTAGTGGGTCAGTCGAGCTTAGGAAGAGATAGGGAACTGAAGAGCCCATCGCTTTCACCGATGAGGATGCTCATGGAGTCCAGTTCCCACATAATAATGTGGTTATAATCTCTTTAAACATTATCGACTATAATGTGCACCATGTTTTGGTAGATAATGGAAGCTCTATTGATGTTTTATTTTATGATGCTTTCTAAAAAATATTCTTACTTAATAACCACTTGGGACCTATAAACTCTCCGTTGGTAGGCTTCACTAGCGATGCCATGCCAATTGAGGGCATAATAACTTTAACTATGACTGCAGGATAATGTCTGAAGCTGGTTAAGGCATAGATCGATTTTTTAGTCGTAAAGGTTCCATCTGCCTACAATGCTATTCTCGATCGATCTGGTTTGAACATGCTCCGAGTAGTGGTGTCAACTTATTATCTAAAGATGAAGTTTCCAACGAGCTATGAAATTAGAGAGATCAAGGGAGACTAGGCACTGGCAAGACGCTGTTACTCCATTGCCCTACAGAAAATATCCAACCCGACCTTTATCCTGTTGATGGGTTGGATGTCCATGACTATCTTGCTAAGGAGTGGGGTGAGCCTATGAAGGACCTCGTATCTATGCCCTTAAACAATGGGAGTGCGGAGCACACTATGCAGATTGGCTCCAACTTGGGGGATGAGGTTCGAAAGTGACTCATCTCCTTTCTCAGAAAGAATGCGGACGTCTTCGCCTGGGTCTCAGTGAATATGCTAGAAATTGATACCGAGGTCATGGAACATCGACTGATTGTTAATCCTAAGTATCGACCAGTAAAAGAGAAGATGTGCAACCATGCCTCAGAGAGGCAGAAAGCAATTGTAAAAGTAGGCAAGCTCCTCAAAGCTGGATTCATCCAGAAAGTTAAGTACCCGAACTGGGTCTCAAATATGGTTCTCATCAAAAAGTCAAATGGCAAGTGGAGAATGTGTATAAACTTCAAAAAGCTGAATAAAGTCTGCCCAAAAGATAGCTATCTTCTACCCAGGATTGATCAACTAGTAGATGCAACCTCAGGCCACGAGCTCCTCACTTTCATAGATGCCTTTTTCGACTATAATCAAATATGGATGGCATCGGAGGATGAGGAAAAAACTATTTTTGTTACTGACCGTGGTCTTTACTGTTATAGGGTTATGCCTTTTGGACTCAAAAATATAGGAACAACGTACCAGCGCCTGATCAACAAGATCTTCAAGAAGCAGATCGGTTGCAACATCAAGGTGTATGTGGATGACATTCTCGTCAAAAGCCAAGCTTCAATAAACCACATCGTCAACCTCGAAGAGACATTCAGTGCACTCAAGAAGTACAAGATGAAGCTGAACCGAACCAAGTGCGCTTTTGGTGTGACCTCAAAAAAGTTTATGAGATTTATGATGTCAAGATATGGGATTGAAGCAAATTCAGAGAAAATTCAAGCTATTTGATGACTGCTCCAAAAATAATCAAAAAAGTTTAGCATCTGATTGAAAAAGTGGCATCCCTAAATCGCTTCATCTCGAGATCAGTCGAGCGATGCATGCCTTACTTCCAAGTTCTCAAGCAACCAAAGAGCTTCTACTGGACGATGGAGTGCCAACGGGTGTTTGAGGAGCTCAAAAACTTTCTCGACTCACCTCCACTGTTGGCAAAGCCTGAACCCGAAGAAAAAATATTCTTGTACCTAGTAGTCTCTCCGACGGCCTTGGAAGCAGTCTTGGTCAGGGAGGAATCTAAAATACAGCGATCAGTTTGCTACGTAAGTTAGGTCCTGAGGGATGCAAAGATTAGATACTCTAAGTTAGAAAAATTGACTTACTCTCTTCTAATTATTGCTAGAAGACTCCGATCTTACTTTCAGGGGTACACCATAATGGTCCTCATAGATTAACCAATAAAAGCAGTCCTTCATCAAATGGATGCTTCTGAAAGAATCAAAAAATGGGCAATCGAGCTCACGGAGTTGGACATCAATTATCGATCCCGACCATCAATCAAAACTTAGATATTGGCAGATTTTATAGTCGAATGTACCATTCCAGATGAAGCCGAGCTTGAATAAAATGAGATCGGCATCTCGTGGTTGCAAGCGAGCCTCCCCGAAGAGAGTGTCGACCTTTTTGAAGATTTTTGGATCTTGTACGTGGATTATTCGTTCAATGCTATTGGAGCAGGCGCGGGGTTGGTCTTAATCAATCTTGAAGGAGTCATCGTCAAATATGCACTACGCTTCAAATTTTTTGCAACTAATAATGGGGCTGAATATGAAGCATTGATCATTGGATTAAAAATAGCAAAAAAGTTAAAAGTAGATTAGCTTCAAGTCTACAGTGATTCTCAATTAGTGATCGGCTAAGTTAGTGGCAACTATGAAGCATGGGAGGATAGTATGATGAAATACCTTGAGAAAGTAAAGGATTTGACTCTAACCTTCAACAGTTTTGGCATTCAATAGATTCTGAGGGTAAAAAATACAAGAATCGATCTTCTCTCTAAATTGGCCACTTTAGTCCCAGCTGAACTATCCGAAAAAGTATTTTTTGAAACTCTAAAATGTCCAAGCTCAGAGGAATCATAGCTTGTTATACAGATGGAGCACGAGCCAAGTTGGATTGACCCATTAGTTGTCTATCTTAAAGTGGGAGTTCTTTCTCATGATCCAAAAGAAGCTCAGAAGCTCAGAAGCTAAGGAATCAAGCCTTCCAGTATGTTTTGTATGAGGGTATGCTATATAAAGGTCGTATTCGCTACCGCTTTTGAGATGTCTCCGACCTTCAGAGGCTGACCACGCATAATGAAAAGTATATAAGAAAATTTATGGAAGTCATGTAGGAGCCAGATCCTTGTCACAAAGACTACTTTGGTAAGGATACTATTGATCGATCTTGTACCATGACTCTATAGAGTATGTCAAAAAATATGATCGCTGTCAGAGAAATCCAAACATACAAAGATAGTCGGCCTCTATGCTTACTCTACTAAGCGCACCTTGGCCATTTGCGCAGTAGAGAATGAATATCTTGATCCTTTCTCAATGGGATTCGGACAAAAAAAGTTTCTCTTGGTTGTGATCGACTACTTCACCAAATAGGTTGAAGCCGAACCACTAACAAAAATTACTGAGGTCAAGGTACAGAATTTCATCTGGAAGTCAATCATCTGTCAGTTTGTTCTGCTCCAAACTCTCATAATAGATAATAGATGATAGTTTGCTGGGATGAGGTTCACTGAATTCTAGGAAGATCTAAACATCTTTCATCACTTCACGTCAGTGGCCTATCCATAGGTAAATGGTGAAGTAGAGGTGACCAATAGAATTTTACTATAGGGCATCAAGGCAAGGCTTGAAAGAGCAAGGGAGACTTGGGTGGACGAACTCTATCATATCCTTTGGGCATACCGAACTACTCATAGGCTACCAACTGGAGAAACACCGTTCATCCTAAACTTTGGGATGGAGGCAGTCATCCCGATCGAGCTTAAACTTTTATTAGCATGGATCGTGGCCTTCAATGAGTATCATAACTCATAGGACCTCAGAGTCAATCTCGATCTATTGGAAGAAAAGAGAGAAGATGCCCAAGTTTGAATGGCAGCCTACAGACAAAGAGTAGCCAGATACTATAACTCTAGAGTAAAAAGCAAAGCATTCAGAGTGGGAGACTTGGTGCTCCGACAAGCATCCATTTCGAAGCCTCAAGAGCAAGAAAAGCTTGTCTTGAATTGGGAAGGTCCGTATAGAGTGGAGGAGGTTATCCAATCTAGAACTTACCATTTGAAGGAGTTTGGAGACGATACACTCCCACGGTCTTGAAATTCAAAAAACATAAAAATATACTATCAGTAACTTTTCTTCAATAAAGTTCTTTCTATTTTAACATCATTACTTCTTGGCATAAGGATTGTGTAATGACAACTTTGAAGCAACCAAAAGTGGCCTATTAGGAATAGAAGGAGAACCTCATCCTAATGTGAGTAAGGTCGAAGGCCTTGTTGAACTAAGATGAGATGAGGAGAGAGGCCCTACCAATGATCCTAATGTGCCCTACAGTCCGTTAGGAATAGGAGGAGAACCTCATCCTAATGTGAGCAAGGTCAAAGGTCTCGTTGAACTAAGATGAAATGAGGGGTGAGGCCCTACCAATGGCCCTAATGTGCCCCTACAGTCCGTTAGAAAAAGGAGGAGAACCTCATCTTAACATGAGCAAGGTTGAAGGCCTCATTGAACTAAGACGAGGTGAGGGAGAGGCCCTACCGACGGTCCTAATGTGCCCCTACAGCCTATTAGAAATAGGAGAAGAATCTTATCCTAACATGAGCAAAGCTAAGATGAGGACCCACCAATGGATCTGACGAACCTCTATAATCATACAAGAGGTGGAAGGTCAAGGCCACGCTGATTTAAAATGAGGGAAAGGCCAAGGCCCTACTAACGATTGATGAGCACATTCTTCTACTACCGTGCCAAATGCCAAAGAAAAAATTCTATCCGAATCCACAGAACAAACCCCTGACCCAACATCCACGACAAGCATCTTGTTAGAAATGAAAAAAAATGAGGCATCCAAGATCGAATCTGTAAGAGATGACAACAAAAAAGGTACTATTTTATTATAAAATTAAGTTCGTTGCAAGTAAAAGTTAATAAGATTAATTATAATGGGCACTCTACAAGCAAAATAGAGGTCGGCAAAGGCCGACTGTGCGAAAAATCAAATGCATTATAGATAAGATAAAGATCGGTGAAATCGATTATATAAAAAAAAAAGGTGAAGTCCTAAGGCGATCCGAGCTCTTCAGACTTTGGGCTATCAGCTCCAACCATCACCAAAGCTTCCTTTAGTTTGAAAATTTCCTCCTCTAGCTCCTTCTTCTTGTATAAACCATCGATGTACATCCTATTGGAGTATTCAAATTTGGCCACGAGCTCTTATCGCTGCTTCCTCAGAACCTCAGATTCAGCTTCAGCATCCTTGATGACTTGATGCTCCCAAGTCAACTGGAGCTTCAATTGTTAAACTTCGATTTTCTCCACCCCAACAGCCTCCGAGAGTTCACTGACAGTCCTCGTCAGAAAGACAAGCTCCTCAGGTTCACCACTTGATCCAGTCTGCTGAATGCTATGAAACTTCTTTCGAAAATAGGTCACCTCATCCCTGGCAGCCTTTAGCTCGCCTTCAAGCCTGGACATCTTCCCTATCTAGGTTGCCCGATAATTATTGTGTCGATCTTCAGCATCCTACAGTTGCTTTTAAAGTTGGAAGAACTTCTTCGACCAGTTCCAGTCATGCTGAGCTTCATCGATGGACCATGGTGAATTCCCTTCCAAGAGATGAATCTTCTCTTTCACCTTCTTAAGATCAACTTCTAGAGAGCCAATCTTTGCTGTGAGTGCCCAGGACTTGTCGCTTGCGCTCTGCCAGAGTTCAACGAGCTCCTTCTCAATTTTTTTTTTTTCGAATGCTGAAGCACGCCGCGTCCTTCATGTGTAAACTTCAGAGGTGAGTGACTTCCTTGGTCACCTCCGCAGTATTTTTTCGAGAGGCCTGAAGGTCAGCTTCAACTCTCTTCAATATTTTTCTCGATTGGTGGACCTCCTTCTTCAAACCCTTTATCAAAGGCTTGAATAAAACCCCCTGAGGTAAGGGGTCAGCATCAACCGAAGAAAGGAGGTCATGGCCCTGATCGATAGAGATATTCTGAATCACATACAATGCAAAGTGTAAAGAAAAAGAAGGATTTGCTCTTATTACTTGAAATATATTTGGTACACCAAAAAAAAAATAATAATAAAAAAAGAGGGTACATAGATGTCAAAATTTTAGACCTTGAGCAGCTCATCAACTGGAGAGGTCAAGACATTCTCGACTGGCTCCGGCCCTTGGGCAGGCTCGGATGTTGCACCTACGAATTCAGGAGCGACCTCGGCATCGGCATGTGAAGGGTCAGCTCTATCCTCTAGCTCTTCTAGGAGGAGATCCAGATCGATGTTGAGAAATTCTCGATGACTTGTCCCATGCAGACTTGGAACCCTTCCAAGAAGGCTTTTTGGGCAAAGTCTATTTTGATGTCCTCCATATCCTTGGAGGACTTGAAGTTCTGCATAGCTCTTTCTATGGTAGCGCTAACCTCCTCTTGTGCCTTCCTTTTCTCCTTCTTTTTTAGGACTAGCTCGGCTCTCAACTTTGCCATCTCGCCACGCTCCTCTCTCAATTCATTCTGAAGGCATTTGACTTCAGACAAATGGGTCTCTGAGGTGACCTTTAGAATGTCAGCCTTGGTCTGGGCCTTCTCGGCTTCTGTCCGAGTTTCTTCCAGGGCTCTAGAAGCTTTAGTTTGATTTTGGCTTGCTGCTTCGGAGTGGGCAAAAAGATAGTGTCCCAGCTGCAAAGCACAACAAATTAGAATTATAAAAGATCTTAGTTCCAAAGCTTAATGGACATGAAGCCAAAATTAGAAGGAACCACTTACCTTCAGAAAGGCAGCAAATGTTTTGTCGAACCTCTCGACGTTGTCCTTCTGGCGCATCCTTTCGACGATGTGGAGAAGGATGCTACCCTCCATTAGTGCCTAGACGACCTCTCGATCATCCAGGGAACCCTGTTCCTAGCCAAGGTCCCCTCTTAGAGAGCTCTTAGCCTTTCGCCTAACCTTCTTACCGATGGTCTTCTTCTTTTTCTTCTCCACAGTGAAGGAAAATCCTAATTTTTCGAATCAGGTTTGTTCTGATCTGATCAGATCAAGAGATATATTTCAAAAATTTTTCTCTTTAATCTAGATCAGATCTGAGATATTTTAGATCTGATTCTTATTATTTTAATAATTAAAATAAATTTAGATAAATTAAATTAAATTTAATTTATCTTAAAGTGGATAATCCTATTATCCATTGATGATCCTGTAAGCAGCGGAAGGTTCTGGATCTAACCACGCAAGTGCCTGGCCTCTACCGATATCCACTCAGGCTGGATCTAGAGATCCTCTTCTTCTCTATCATGTCTCCAAAAATTAGATCTGGATCTCATCTAGAGGATCTTCAAAACACCTTTCAAAGATTAGCAGTTGTCCTTTGCAGCAGCATAGTCTTCTAGCTTTTAGTCGCCTTTCTCTCATCTGGATTGCACCAACCAAGGTCCAAACCACTTTGGACGTGGAGAGGAGAGGGAGAAGGTGGGTTTGGCATGGAGGAAGAGGGGAGAGGAGGCCTTGGGGCGTGGGAATTGAATTCCTTTCCAATGTTATTTGAGTTGGGCGCAGGGTCTTATTTATAGACTATCTGTGATCCAACTCCTCTTCTTCCCAACCAACCACAACTCTTTGTAAAATCAGATCTAAATTTGATTGGTGGAAATAGAGTCCCCTAGATTTCTCCTTAGATGGTGCCTAAGATCAATCAAAGTTGGTTCTTAGGAGAACTCTAATCAGAATCCAAAAAGGAGATGGAGTCCTTATCCAATAGGGACTCCTGGGCACCTCCAACTTGGGCACACGCCAAGGGTGGCGTGCGCCCTCCTCCTTGCCAGGTTCTGGTAGAGGACAAACCCCCACCAACTGTCCAATAGGTGCGTGACACGTGGACAAAAGTCAAAGTATCTATGGTCAATATTTGATAAATCAAAGGTCAAGTTTTGACCAAAGTCAAAGGACAAGAAATGACAGGTGACCAAAAATGGTAGGTAATATCTTACAAAATAAGACAACCTTTTTTGACTTGGATAAGCTCCAGCCAGACCAAGTGAAGGCCTTTGATCGAGCACAAACTTCTTTGGCTCAGTCAGGACAACTTATTTATGATAGTAAAAGAAGAACGTTAGGTTCAATTGAGTGCTGGCACGATTTTCTTGAACCTAATTGAATCTCATTTAGATCAATTGAACTGGATTAGTTCAATTGATGATCACTAGATTCAAACTCTTATTTGTGTGACCCAGTTAGATTCAGTTCTATATGATAATGGGATATGTCATGATCTCTGTCATCGACATCATTGAAACTTCTTTCGATGGATCAGAACTCTTCTGATTTGAACAGCTAGAATGATCGATCATCTAAATCATTCTAATTGCTCCCAAAATCCACCAATGACACCTAGCAGTATATGGTGGCAACCCATCAGAGCTGAATGCGAATCTCTTGGTGCAGCTACTTGTGTGATTAAGTTCTTCTATCTTGAGCCCCGATTAGATTAGGGTTTAGGTGAACTCATCAAACCCTAGTCTCTATCATATGATGTAATCAATCGATTCGAGTCCGATATAAAAACCTAAATAGAAACTCTTTCTATTATTTCACTTTGCCATGGCCATTGACTTTTGGACTTGATCCTCATGATCATCATAGGGCTGCTCCTCTACTACTGAGGTAGATAGATTCCATCTTGATGCTATCCAGTTCCTACAATGAACATGCTATAGCCAACATACACCTCAGGGTTCCGTATGGCTAGGAGATCGAGTAATGGTGTAGTCAAACTATAACACCCTCAAGATGAACTATCGATGCACTTCAGGTCAAAAAACCAGACACACTACTGCAGCATCGAGTCAGTCATTGATGAGAAGGTAGACTTTCTAATGACTACTTGAGGTGGTCACACTTAGTGCCCTCATTCTCTAATGAGTACCTGTACTCTTGCTTCAGTGTCTCCACACGTGGACTCAAGACTCATCTACTAAAGAGAAGCGATTGTACACTAACCTTTTGGATCAATCACCATCCTCGTGATGATCCTATGGTCGGAAGCATTTTATGAGTTAATAATGATTATTCATGTTTTAAATTTTCAACTCTTGAAAATATGAATTATCATTACCATTAACTCAAAGGATGTATCATAGACACAAAATACACATATGTGATAGAAAATAATCATTTTATTGATTATAGTTAAAATTATAATTTTGCTCCTAGAAGTGTATTACAAGTGTCAGCCAATTCTGGCTTCTAGGGCACATATATCTAACAACCTTCCACTTATCCTAAAGCCAATTGGCTACAAGTCTAAGTCCCATCTTCTCAAGGTGGGCTTCGATCTTCTGCTGGCCCAACGACTTTGTAAGTGGGTCTGCCACATTATCTGCGGAGTTGACTCTCTTGACCTCGACATAACCCTTCTCGAGGTAATCGCGGATGAGGTGGTATCGCCGCTCAATGTGCTTGGATTTTTGGTGAGACCTCGGCTCCTTAGCAAGGGCTATGGTGCCATTGTTGTCGCAGTATAGAGGAATGGCATCTGATGGCATTACTCCAATTTTTACAGCAAACTTCTTGTACCAGAATGCTTCCTTCGCAGCCTCTGATGTAGCGATATATTCTGCTTCCATGTTGGAATCTGCTATCATGAATTGCTTGGAACTCTTCCAGCTGACAGGACCATCATTGCACACAAACAGACTTCCAGATGTCGACTTTCGATCATCTATATCGGACATGAAATCCGAGTCTGTGTATCCTTGGACTTGGAGTTCTCCATTACCAAAGATCAACATCATATCCTTAGTTCTTCTTAAGTACTTAAGGATACATTTCATAGAAGTTCAGTGTTCTTCACCTGGATTTGACTGATAGCTGCTTATGACACTCATAGCATGGGCTATATCAGGTCGTGTACATAGCATGGTATACATGAGGCTCCCTATTGCAGAAGCATAAGGGATCTTGCTCATGCGTTCTATTTCCTCAGGTGTGCTAGGGCACATCTTCTTGGAAAGATGAATACCATGTCTGAAGGGTATTAGTCCCCTCTTAGAGTTTTCCATACTAAACCTCTTTAGTACTTTCTCTGTGTACATCTTCTGTGAAAGTCCTAGCATCCTATTTGGTCTATCCCTATAGATCTTAATTCCTAGAATAAAGGATGCTTCACCTAGGTCTTTCATGGAGAATTCCTTGAACAACCATTTTTTGACTATCGTTAACATGGGAATATCGTTCCTAATAAGGAGGATGTCATCCACGTACAATACGAGGAAGACAATAGTGCTCCCACTGATCTTTTTGAAGACACATGATTTCTCTTCATTTTCTATGAAACGAAACATTTTGATCATATCATTGAAATGAGTGTTCCAGCTTTGAGATGCTTGCTTAAGTCCATATATGGACCTCTGCAGCTTGCAAACCTTATGATCAGTATCACTAGATGTGAAACCTAGCAGCTGTTCCATATAGATATCTTCTTTAAGATATCCATTTAAGAATGCCATTTTCACGTCCATCTGCCATATTTCATAATCGAAATAGGCTGCAACGGCAAGCAATGTGCGGATGGATTTTAGCATAGCCACTAGGAAAAAGGTATCCTGATAGTCAATGCCTTCGCATTGACTATAACCTTTTGCCACTAGTCTAGCCTTGAATGTCTCTATATTTTCATCTACACCAATCTTTCTCTTGAAGATCCATTTACACCCCAATAGGTACTATACCTTCTGGTGGATCTACCAAGGTCCAGACTTGGTTTGAGTGCATTGAGTTAATTTCTGACTGCATTGTCTCTAGTCATTTCTCGGAGTCGATATCTAATATCACCTCATTATAGGTTTTGGGATCATCACCATGAGCACCATTACCTATGAGGAATATTTTCTCTACTTCCTCTGAAATAATACCTAAGTATCTTTCAGGGGGACGAAAAACTCTTTTCGATCTACGAGGTGGAGGAGGTAGTGTTCTTATTGGCTCAATCTGATTTGGTTCCAGTTGGTCCTTAGCTCATTGTACTTGTGAGACTTTCTCATCAAGCTCAATCTGCTTTCCAATGCCGCTATCTTGAATAAACTATTTTTCAAGAAAGATGGCATGTCGACTCACAATCATATTGTGGTCTTCTGGAATATAGAAATAGTATCTTAATGACTCTTTAGGATATCCTATGAATCGAGCTCTAAAGGACCTAAACTCTAACTTGTCTGCTTGTTGTCTTTTTACATGAGCCGGACAATCCCAAATTCTGAGATGACTTAGATTTGATTTTTTACCGTGCCATATCTCATACGGTATGGTAGGAATGATTTTAGAGGAAACCCTATTTAGTAGATAAATTGAAGTTAATAATGAGTATCCCCAAAGAAAATCAAGAAGGTCTATGAAGCTCATCATAGATCGAACCATATCCAATAGAGTCCGATTTCTCCATTTTGAAATTCCGTTGAGTTGAGGTGTTCCTAGTGGAGTCCATTGAGAGACTATGCCATTTTTCTTTAGATAGTCTAGGAATTTTCGGCTAAGATATTCACCTCCTCGATCTGATTGAAGAACCTTAATGGGTTTTTCAGTTTATTTTTCTACTTCATGTCTGAATTCTTTGAACTTTTCAAAAGCTTCAGACTTGTGTCTCATAAGATATACATATTCATACCTAGATAGATCATCGATAAAGATAATGAAGTAGACAAAATTGCCTCTAGCGGATACATCAAATGGGCTGCACACATCAGTATGTACTAGGGCAAGGATATC
Organism: Cocos nucifera; assembly: GCA_006176705.1. Classification (NCBI taxonomy): domain Eukaryota; kingdom Viridiplantae; phylum Streptophyta; class Magnoliopsida; order Arecales; family Arecaceae; genus Cocos; species Cocos nucifera. Next base: position 69,713 of record QRFJ01002547.1, on the reverse strand, counting down.
TGTGGCCCTTTTCCCATGTCCAACAAAAGGAAATTTAGTCATTTTGCCTTGAAGACAAGATTCATAAGTTAGATATGACTCGGAAGTCAATGGACTCAATAGTCCATTTTTTTCTAATTTGTTGATCCTATCTTCTGCTATATGACCTAATCTTAGGTGCCATAGATACCTATCATTTGGACTATCCCTAGGTCATTTGGCATTCACATTTTGCTCGATAGTTAGAACAGATACATCAATATGTAGCTGATAAAGATCATTAATAAGAAAACCATTTGCAATTTTATTTCTTTCAAAAAGAATGTTATAATGGTCCTTAAAGAAGGTAATCACATAGCCTTCTAGTGCTAAGCATGAAACAGAAATCAAATTCCTGCTAGCTGCAGGTACATAATAACAGTTTTTTAAAACTAAGTCTAAACCAGATGATAATCGAAGAGGATATGTTCCCATGGCTACTACAGCAACTCTTGCTCCATTATCGATGCGTAGGATCATGTCTCCATCCCTCAGCCTCCTGCTATCCTCAAGACTTTGTATGGAAGTGCACAGATGAGCACTAGAACCAGAGTCAAGCACCCAACTAGATGCAGAAAAAATTGTAAGGTTAGACTCAATAACGAGCATACCTCCAGAAGGACCTTCCATCTTGTTCTTCAGGATGGCCAGGTAAGTGGAGCAGTTTCGCTTCCAATGGCCGTCGCTGTTGCAATGAAAATACTTTTCTTTGACATCGGTCTTTTTCTTCGGCTCTGCCTTCTTCTTTGCTTCTTCCACCTTCTACTTTTTCATAGACTTCTTTTTTCTTTCCATAAGACTTTCTTTTGGAAGAAGTCTATTCGATAGCAAGAACTGAGCCTTCAGAACCTTTCATAGAAAGCTCGGTGGTGACCAGCATGTTCATTAATTCAGCTAAGAAATTTTAAAGTTTATGCATGTGGTAATTCATGATGAATTGCCCATATGCATGAATCAAGGATTGCAAAATAACATCATTCTGCAGATCCAAGTCTAACTTCACATCGAGCTTCTCAAGCTTTTTCATGTCCTTGATCATCATCAGACAGTGATCTTGGACTAACTACCCCATCACGCATCTTAGCCTTAAAAAGTCATTTCATGACTTGATACTTGACTGCACGACTCTGTTCACCAAACATCTCCTGTAGGTGAGCCAACATTTGACGAGCAATCATGATATCTTCATATTGGCACTGGAGCTCATCAGACATCAAGCCTAATATGTAATATCTGGCTTTATTGTCTTCGTCTATCCATTTTTCCAGAGACGCTCTCTGTTCAGTGAATGGACGGGCTGGTAAGGTGGGAGGGTCCTGGTCCAATACATGGGTTAACTTCTCAAAATCCAAAACTATTTTTAGTTTCTGAGCCAATCTTTATAATTAGATCCGATCAGTCTATGTGTGTCCAGGATACGTGCTAATAGATTAGATGTAGATATTTTCTTGTAGAGAGTCAAAGATTCTAGTTAGATACTGTAATTATGACTTGACCAATTTATTTAGGGATTTTATTTTTAAACAAATTAGCTTCCACTATTTTCTTGGATCCCTATACTTTCTCTGTAGAGATGCAAAAATCTTCATGATTAATGATTTCTAGTGGGTGGTGCGGTCTCACCAACTGACTCATCACCTCACCTAACAGTTATTGGTGATGGGTTAGCCAATGAGTGAACAACTCTTGTTCAATGATTCTCTAATTATGGTGCACCCAAACTTGATCTCTAATTCATGAATCTCACCGTATCCAGAATATTGATCCACTTCTTAGTTAAGTCAGACCCATCATTTGCACAAACTGAATTTTTAATTGAGTCTCTCACCATATCCAAAATATTGAGCCCAACTCATCCTCCAGCCCATAGCATCCAATGCCTAATAGACATGATTGCATCTTTCTGGTGCAACTGAGCCACTGTATCCAGTCGAGAATAATCAACCCCAAAAAGGGCCCGCACATCTACAATGGTGGAAGACCTCGGACTTAATCTTTTCTTAGGGAGAATTGATTAAAGTCTCTTTAAACTAGACTTGTCTTAGTCATAACAATTATGACTAACCTAGTGTCATGGGTTAGCTCGGATTATTGACCACCTCAGATCAGAACTGTGTCAATAAATATGGCCAGGTAAGTGAGATCGGTGGAAGGAATATGCCATTAACTCATACAAGAATGCATTCAGGTCGACTAGCTTCCAATTAAAAACCAGTCGGTCATATGTTCCAAACTTACCTTAGACACCAAATTATTGAGTTTAGAACTAATCGGGTTAGCCTATAATTCAGACTCTAACCTCTGAGCCTAATTAGGTCTTGCTTGATCGTGACTCGATCTTGATCCAGACTTAATCCTATTAGGCTGGTCAATTTAAGCATTGTTGATCCCATCTAACCAACTCTTGATTCGGTTTGATCAATCGCTTAGACCTAATTGGGCTATCCAAATCCGAACCCAGTATTATGAATATATTTTAGATATGAAATTCTTAATTTTAGATCTAATTAATATTCCATAATCTTAATTTTTAATTAAGTAGGGTTCATAAAAAATGCACAATAAATCCTAGGATTTTAGGATCTAGGATTTTACAGAAAGTAAGTTTTGGATTTCTGATTAAGGACGAATGTGCAACACCCCTACACGTCATAAGAACACCCCATCGAATGGAAAGAGAGGGCCTTTAAATCCTTCTTCATTCTTATGACTGGACAGCCAAGAGGAATGCCTTAATCAAGAACATGTAATACTACAAAATAGTTTTAGATCTATATCATATATCTCATATACAAATTAGATCTAATCATGGCATATTTTGCATACATCTCATGTATCGAATCATGCATATTTTCAGATATAAATTATCTCATAATAATCTAAAAAATTAGATTTAAATTAATCTAATCAAAATAAATTCTAATCTAGACAATTATGTAGAACTATTCTACAACTAGTCTAGACATGCATCAATCATATCTCATATGATATTTAAAATTAAATAATTTTTATTTACTATTTTTTAGATATTATTATAATAATTATAATATGAGAAATAGTAAATAAATAAATCTAAAATATGATTAAATTAAATTAAATTAAAAATATGCAAGACTATTCTATAGAACTATTCTATTTTAGAACTAGTCATGCATATTTTCTAATCTTAGATCCAAATCATTTAATTTTAATTTTTTCTGATTTCAGATCTGATCACATCTCATGTGATATTTGAAATCATTTATTTTCTAATTAAAATAAATTTAAAATTAGATCTAAATACTTTAGAACCTTGGCTCTGATATCAGTTGAAGGAAAATCCTGATTTTTCAGATCAGGTTCGTTCTGATTAGATCAGATCAAGAGATATATTTTAAAAATTTTTCTTGATCTGATCAGATCAGAATGAACCTGATCCAAAAAATTAGAATTTTTCTTCAATTGGTATCAGAGCCAAGGTTCTAAAGGCCAAGCTTGGCTATTAATAGAGCCGACTCGATGGTGGTGAATAAAATTGGATGAAATTTTTTGTTTGAGTCTTAAAGTCTGGCCCAATAAGGTCTTAAGATGGCTAACACATGTATGGGTCAGGTTTAGATCCAGGGTGTTGGTTCAAAATTTGGTCATCATCGAAGTCGGAGAAGAAGAGATCACCATCGGTGATCTGTAAAATAAGTCTCATCCAGAGCCTAAGGAAGGATGGCTCTGACAAGATCCTCCAACAATCAAGTCAGCTCTTTCGACCAACAGAAATGGAATACTCAGTCAAGAGAGTTATAGAGTATTGAGAAGGAGAAGAGAGCCTAAAGAAAACGTGTCTAGAGAGTCTCTTTTACAGATGAAGCTTGTAACAAATTGATAGTGACAGTCGTAACTGTTAGGTAATGGATCGCTCGAGGCCACATGGAGTTTGTTATGGAGGATAGTGTCTGTTGTTATGAGGTGCCAGTCCATTTGAGATTTGAAAGTCATAATTCAGAGGAGTAGGCATCGGTTGGTGATGACCTTTGAGCAATATCAATTCTAGAGGAGTTCGGACTCCTCTAAGGTAGTCCAGATGTGGATCGGTTCATACCGCATCCGAGGTCGAATTTGTGTAGGAGAGGAGACTCTTCTGGAATCTGGCTGGAGAGATCTACGCACAACTCTTCTGAAAAAGAAACCCGAGGAAGAATTCACCTAACGAAGGAATTCAACTACTGGAGAGAATCCAAGAAGAAGTTCACCTATTGGAGGAGTCTGAAAGGAATTCGCCTATTGGGAGAGTCTGAAAGAAGTTTGACTGTTGGAGTCCAAAAGGAGTTTACTTATTGGAGAAATCTGGAAGGAGTTCGCCTGTTGGAGTTCGAAAGGAGTTTGGCTGCTAGAGGAGTTCACCTATTGAGGAAATTCGGAAGGAGTTCGACTGCTAGAGGAGTTCGTCTATTAGAGTCTGGAAGGAGTTCGACTGCTAGAGGAGTTTGCCTATTGGAGTCTGGAAGGAGTTCAACTACTAGAGGAGTTTGGCCATTCTAGAATGATTCAAGGTTTGAATATTCCTGTGAGATGAGATTCAGTTTCTATAACCACAACCAGATGGAATTGATTTAGCCAAAATCTTAGCCAAACTCCGGTAGGCATGGATTTATCCCCAACACTAGTCTCCCTACTCCCGAGTTCGAAGTTTGAAGGATGGGAGTAAGATGGAGACTGTCGAAGTTCGAAGAATTTTTTGATCCTGCTGGATTTCTCGCTTCTAGGTGGGATGGGATGTTTTGACTTTTATTGGGTTGGCGTCGAAGCTTCATATATGTACGGTGACCTGAAGAGATGTTTTCCAAATTCTCCATCGAAAGTCTATCCAAAGTACAGCATCATTAAGGGTCTATCCATTGGAAGCTTTATGCCATGATGAGTGGGACACGCATCGATCAGAGATCGGCTGGAGAAATCTGCAATCATAACTACTCTGGGGCTCCAAGGTTACTTAACTCCCCTCCCTCCGATCTCTACTTCTGAAATCTTCCTCTTCCTCA
>QRFJ01002547.1:29094-64655 GCA_006176705.1 Cocos nucifera | reverse complement strand
GTATTGTCTAACAAAATAAGAAAAATCCTTTTCTAACCTGGACAGACTCTAGGTTAACAAAGTGAAGGCCTTCGATCGAGCACAAACTTCTTTGGCTCAGTTAGGACAACTATTTATGATAGTAAAAGAAGAATGTTAGGTTCAATCGAGTGCTAGCACGATTTTTTTTGAACCTAATTGAATCTCATTCAGATCAATTGAACGGATTAGTTCAATTGATGATCACCAGATTCAAACCCTTGTTTGTGTGACCCAGTTAGGTTCAGTTCTGTATGGTAATGGGATATGTCATGATCTCTCTCATCGATATCATTGAAACTCCTTTCGATGGATCAGAACTCTTCTGATTCGAACAGCTAGAATTATCGATCATTTGAATCATTCTAATTGCTCCCAAAATCCACCAGTGACACCTAGCAGTATATGGTGGCAATCCATCAGAGCTGAATGCGAACCTCTTGGTGCAGCTACCTGTATGATTAAGTTCTTCTATCTTGAGCTCCAATCAGATTAGGGTTAAGGTGAACTCGTCAAACCCTAGTCTCTGTCATATGATGTAATCATTCGATTCAAGTTCAATGTGAAAACCTAAATACAAACTCTTTCTATTATTTCACTCCGCCATGGACATGGACTTCTGGACTTGATTCTCATGATCATCATAGGGCTGCTCCTCTACCATCATGGTAGATAGATTCCATCTTAATGCTATCCAGTTCCTACAATGAACATGCTATAGCCAACATACACCTCAGAGTTCCGTATGGCTAGGAGACTGAGTAATGGTGTAGTCAAACTATAACACCCTCAAGGTGAACTACCGATGCATCTCAAGTCAAAGAACCAGACACACCACTGCAGCAACGAGTCAGTCATTGACGAGAAGGTAGACTTCCTAATGACTACTCGAGGTGATCATGCTCAGTGCCCTTATTCTCTAACGAGTACCTATACTCTCACTTCGATGTCTCCACACCATAGATTTAAGACTCATCTACTAAAAAGAAGCGATTGTACACCAACCTTTCGGATCAATCACCATCCTCGTGATGATCCTATGGTCGGAAGCATTTTATGAGTTAATAATGATTATTCATTTCTTAAATTTTCAACTCTTAAAAATATGAATTATCATTACCATTAACTCAAAAGATGTATCACAAACACTAAATACACATATGTGATAGAAAATAATCCATTTTATTGATTTTAGTCAAAATTATAATTTTATTCCTAGAAGTGTATTACAAGTGTCAGCCAATTCTGGCTTCTAGGGCACATATATCTAACATCTAGGGGACTCTATTCCCACCAATCTGATTTAGATCTGATTTCACAAAGAGTTGTGATTGGTTGGAAAGAAGAGGAGTTGGATCACAGATAGTCTATAAATAAGATCCTGCACCTAACTCAAATAACATTGGAAAGGAATTCAATTCCCATGCCCCAAGGCCTCCTCTCCCCTCTTCCTTCATGCCAAACCCACCTTCTCCCTCTCCTCTCCACGTCCAAAGTGGTTTGGACCTTGGTTGGTGCAATCCAGATGAGAGAAAGGTGACTAAAAGCTAGAAGGCTGCGCTGTTGCAAAGGATAACTGCTGATCTTCGAAAGGTATTTTGAAGATCCTCCAGATCAAATCCAGATCTGATTTTTAGATACATGATAGAGAAGAAGAGGATCTTCAAATTCAGTCCGAGTGGATATCGGTAGAGGCTAGGCACTTGCGTGGCTAGATTCCGAACCTTCCACTACTTACAGGATCATCAACGGGTAATAGGATTACCCACTTCAAGGTAAATTAAATTTGATTTAATTTATCTAAATTTATTTTAATTATTAAAATAATAAAATTAGATTAAATTACTAACTGCGGCTTGTCTGAATCCTATCTTCTATCTATCTGGGACAATCAGCTCAACTGCATCCCGAGCTAGCTTGGTCTTAGCTCGAGTCAGCTCGACTGCGTATCCGAACTTACCCACCCATGTGTCAGTTTCTTGTCTTGACTGATTCTTCTTCTAATTTTGGTTCTTTGCCCCTCCTTATGTCTTAGGTCTTCGGAGCATCTACCAAATCCCTCAAGGTCCTCATACCTAAACCTCGAGCCTATGTAAGGCTAAATGTCACCTTCATCTTAGAACAACACCCATCCTAGCCCTAGGACTCACATCCATCCTAGACTCTTGGAGCCAACTTTCTGGCTCCTCTCGTGGCCCCCCAAGGCTTGGAAGCACTACATCAGATCCTATAATCTTATTTTTTCACACGCCAAGGTGCCCTAGGGGGCGTGCCTCCAAGCTTGAAGGAAGGAGGTGCGTCCCACTTTTTCTTCAGCCTTAATAGATCGTCAAGCGATCCTACATAACAACCCAATCCTATTAAGGCGCTCAAAGTGGCACCCCTGTTGAGACAAATAGCTTAGGTTAGGAGTAAGGCAATTAACTTGATCTAAACCTTATCTAATAAGTAATTAAGTCCAAAAAAGAATTTAGATTTAACCATGTGCTAGCATGGTGCACTAAACCTAACAGGATTTCACTAAATCCTAATCCAATTGTGACTTTACAACCCTAATTGGATCAATCCAATATTGAATTCCTTACGGTGTTGCCCTATAGGTTCAATTATGTTTGGTAGTGAGATATACCATGATCTCCATCATAGTATTATTGAAACTTTTTTCAATGAATTGGAATAATTTTAACTCACATCCATCAAGGATCATCGATCCAGAATGATCCTAATGAGTTCTCACAATCCACATGTAACATCTAGCAATATGTAGTGGTAAGCTAGCAGAACTGAAGGAATGAATCCTTAAGTATAGTTACCATATGTACAATTCTTCTATCATAAGTTCTGACAAGATTGAGGTTAAGGATAACTTGTCAAACCTTATTCTTATCATATGTCAGAGTCAATTGATTTGAGTCTGATGTGAAATCCAATAGAAACACCTTTCAAATTTTAGGACTCAATATCATAATTTTCATAAGACAACTCCTCTTTTACTGAAATGATAGATCTCATCTTGGTGCAACCAATTTTTACAATGAACATACTATAGCCAACATACACCTCAAGGCTCCATATGGCTAGGAGTTCAAGTTATGGTGTAGTCAAACTACAACATCCTTAAGGTAAACTATCGATGCACCTTAGGTCAGAGAACTAGACACACAACCATGGCTATAAGCATGTCACTGACGAGAAGGTAGTCTTCCTTATAATTGCTTGTGATTGGTAATGCTCAGTACCCTTGTTCTTAACAAGTATTTGTACCTTTATTTTGGTATTTTTACATCATAGATTTAAGACTCATCTATCTGAAGAAAGTGATCATATATCAATCTTTTGGATCGATCATGGTTTTCATGATGATCTTACGATCGAGAGAAATTTATGAGTTAATTATAATAACATATGTCTCAAATTCTCAACTCTTAAGAATATATGTTATCATACCCATTAACTCAATGGACGATTTATAGACACTATTAAAATATAATATGAATGAAAATAATCAAATTTTATTAATATAAAAGTTAATAAATATAAAATATGTCTAAGAATACTTTATAAGTGTCGGCTAATCTGACTTCTAGGGCATACATCTAACATACTTTCACTTGCATTAAAGCCAATTGGCTATAAATCCAAGTTCTATCTTCTCAAGATGGGCTTTAGTCTTTTGCTAGCTTAATTACTTTGTTAGTGGGTTAGCCACGTTATCCATGGTATTGACTCTCTTCATCTCAACATATCCCTTCTCGAGGTAATCACGGATGAGGTGGAACCATCGTTTGATGTACTTGAATTTCTGATGAGACCTCGACTCTTTAGCTAGAGCTATGATGCTATTATTGTCATAATAGAGAAGGACAGTATCTGATGGTATCACTCTAGCTCCATAATAGACTTTTTAAATCAGAATGCCTTCTTTGCAGCTTCTGATATGGTAATATACTCTGCTTTCATGATGGAGTCTGCAATCACAGTTTGCTTGAAACTCTTTCAACTCACAGAACCATCATTGCACAAGGAGACACTTTATGATATCGACTTTCAATCATCCATATCAGACATAAAGTTTGGATCTATATATCCTTGCACTTTGAGTTCTCCATTCTCAAAAATCAAAAATATATCTTTAGTCCTTCTCAAGTACTTAAGGATACATTTCACTGAAGTCCAGTATTCTTTTTCCAAATTTGATTGATATCTGCTTGTGATACTTACAGCATGGATGATATCAGATCATGTACAAAGCATGGCATACATGAGGCTCCCTATGGCCAAAGCATAAGGGATCTTGTTCATGCATTCAATGTCATCTAATGTACTGAAGCATATTTTCTTAGAGAGATGAATACCATATCTGAAGCGTACAAGGCTCCTCTTAGAGTTCTCCATGTTGAACGTTTTTAGCACCTCCTTAATATATATCTTTTGTGATAATACCAGCATCCTCGTAGATCTATCTCTATAGATCTTGATGCCTAAAATAAAGGATGTTTCACCTAGATTTTTCATAAAAAACTTCTTGGACAACCAAACTTTGACTGAGGTCAACATAGAAATATCATTTTCAATTAGAAGGATGTCATCCATGTACAATATGAGAAAAACAACAATGCTTCCATTAACCTTTTTGAAGATACATGGCTTCTCATTTTTGATGAAACCAAATGATTTGATTACATTGTTGAAATGAGTATTCCTACTCCAAGATGCTTGCTTGATACATAAATGAACCTTTACAGTTTGCAAACTTTATGATCATTATCACTAGAAGTGAAACCAAGCGGCTATTCCATGTAAATATCTTTCTTAAGATATTTATTGAAAAATACTATTTTCACATCAATTTGTCATATTTCGTAGTCAAATTTGAAAGAAATATGCCCTACAAACCAATCGAAACATATATTTTGAAGGGTTATTCTTTTAATCTTCCAGACTCATGTAATGATATTTTTATAAATAAATAGAAGCATTTATATTTCATTATATACTGCATCTTATTATTTATTTAAGATTATGATGAATCCTATAGATTAGGGCTATGATTTTAGGGTTATGATGAGATTATACCTATGGATCTAAAATCCTATCTAAAACTTTTTTAGTCAATGAAATATTGAGTTGGGGATCAATATTTTTAGAAAGACTGGCACATCCTATATATGCTCGATGAAGAGGGTGATTGATCTCACAATCACTTCTGTGAGATACTAATACAAGAATGTGGGTGCTTATTAGAAAATGAGTTCACTGAATTGATCCGACTTGAGAACATCTTATGAAGTCTAACTTGCTTGTCAAAAAATATTTCTCATAGTGGGAGTTGTGCATGTAATCTTTTGACCCGAGACTACTATTGAACCTTGTATGCATGAATCCATATTTTGGTTCACATTGATTCATGACTAGTCATGTACGGGGTGTTATGGATATGGTGGATTGCATATGGAGGTTGTGAGTAGGTCAATATGGAATCAATGACTCCTAGTAAGAGGAGTTAGCATCCTACTTGCTGCAATCAAATGATGATTCAAAAAGTCTTTGATCAAAGCATGATAAATATTAAAAATAATTTCTAATATTGTATTAATTGAATCATCATTATAAGATTGAGAGAAATATAAATATGATATTGGATTTGATATGATTCTATATTTAGATGAAGGAAAAATCCTATTTCTTGAGTCAGATTTGTTCAGATCTGATTTGACCAAGAAAAATATTTCAAAAATTTTTCTCTTAGATCTAAATTAAATTTGATATTTTTCAGATCTAATTTGATAAATATAATAAAATAAAATAAAATAAATTAAATTAAATTTAATTTATACCTTGTTCTTAGGTAATCTTATTATCCTATGATGATCCTGCAGATTTTTTAAGGTTCTGGATGCAGCCACGCAATCGTCCGATCTCTATCGATATTCACTCAGACAGGATCTAAAGATCTTTTTCTTTTTAATCTTTTCTTCAAAGATTAGATCTAGATCTGATCTTGAAGATTTCAAAATAATTTTTGAAGATCTGATGTCGTCTCTTGCAGCAGTGCTGCCTTCTTCCTTTCTTGTCACCTTTCTCTTGCCTGGATCGCACCAAACTTAAGCCCAAAGCCTCTTGGGCGTGGAGAGGAGAGAGAAGATCAGAAGTAGGCATGAAGAAGAGGGGAGAGGGCTATGTGGCATGGGCAAGGGGACAACCCTCTCAAACCTAGGCGCAGACAGGATTTATATAGACCCTACTGTGCTATGCAGTGCCACATCATCCCGGCCAATCACATCACTTCATGCCATCAGATCTAAATCTGATTGATGGAATGACATCATCTGATCCAATCAGATGAGAGCCCCTCTCAAACATCCTTAGGTGGCACCAAGATTGGTCAAAGTAGAGTCTTTGGCGCCACCTTATTTGATATCATGAAGTAACCTGGAGTCCCATCTGTATGGGACTCTAAGCATCATTATCCTTGGATGCATGCCTCCCTAGGCATGCGCCCCCTCCTTTCCTCTTTCTAGCAGAGAGATAAGAGGTCAAATCTCTCTCCTATGGGTGCATGACACATGGCAGATGTCTAAGTGTTAAAGGTCAACGTTTGACCAAAGTTAAAAGATAAGAATTAGCAGGTGATGAAAAATGATAGGTGTTGTCTCAAATTTATCTCATAAATTAAGATAACTCTTTTCTAACCTGGACAAGCTCCAGTCAAACCAAGTAAGGGTACCTAAGTGAGGCCAAATACATTTGGCTCAGTTGAGATAATTTTTGATGATTGTTGAAGGAGAACATTAGGCTCAATCACGTGCTAGCACGATTTTCTTAAATCTAATTGAATCTAATTCAAATCAATTGAACTGAATTAGTCCAATTGATGATATCTAGATCCAAATCCTTATTTGTGTGATCCAATTAGATTCAATTTCGTATGATAATAAGATATATCGCAATCTCTATCATCGACATCATCGAAACATCTTTCGATGGATCAGAACTTTTCTGATTCAGACAACTAGAATGATCGATTATCCAAATCATTCTAATTGCTTCCAAAATTCACTAGTGACACCTAGTAGTATATGGTGGCAACCCATCAAAATTAAAAATAAACCTCTCGATGTAGTTACTTGTGTGATTAAGTTCTTTTATCTTGAGCTCCGATTGGATTAGGGTTAAGGTGAACTCGTCAAACCCTAATATCCATCATATGAATTAATCATTCAATTCAAATCCAATGTGAAAATCTTAATTGAAACTCTTTCTATTATTTCACTCTGCCATGGCCATGGGCTTATGAATTTGATTCTCGTGATCATCATAAGGCTACTCCTCATCTACCAAGATAGATAGATTTCCTCTTGGTGCAATCCAATTCCTATAATGAACATGCTATAGCCAACATACACCTCAGGATTTCGAATGGCTAGGAGATCGAGTCATGGTGTAGTCAAACTATAACACCCTCAAGGTGAATGTGATCCCTCAGGTCAAAAACCAGACACACACTGCAGCATCGAGTAGTCATTGTGAAGGTAGACTCTAATGACTACTGAGGTGGTCATCAGTGCCTTTTCTCTAACGAGTACTGTACTCTCGCTCCAATGTCTCACACCATAGACTCAAGACTCATCTATAAAAGAAATGTACACCAACCTTTGGATCAATCACCATCTCGTGTGATCCTATGGTCAGGAGCATTTATGAGTTAATAATGAAATTCATGTCTTAAATTTTCAACTCTGAAGAATATCATTACCATTAACTCAAGGATGTATCACAGACACTAATACACATTGTGATGAAAATAATCATTTATTATTTTAGTCAAAATTATAATTTTTCCTAGAAGGTATACAAGTCAGCCAATTCTACTTCTAGGGCACATATATCAACAACTCTCACTGACCTAAAGCCTATTGGCTACAATTCTAAAGTCCCATCTTCTCTAGGTGGATTTCGATCTTCTATGGCCCAACAATTTTGTAAGTGGGTCTGCCATTTATCTGTGAGCGACTCGGGCTTACCCCGACGTACCTTTTTCGATAATCACGGATGAGTGGTATCGCCGCTCGATATCTTAAATTTTTGGTGAGACCTCGGCTCCTTAGCTAGGGCTATGACGCCATTGTTGTCACAGTATAGAGGAATGGCATCTGATGGCATCACTTTGATCTCTGCGGTAACTTCTGTACAAAATGCTTTTTCGCAGCTTCTGACGTAGCGAATGTAAACTTTACTTTCATGTAGAATCTACTATCACTGTCGCAAACTCTTCCAACTGACACCCATCCTTACATACAAACAACTCTTAGATGTCGACTTTCGATCATCTACATCGAATATAAAATCTGAGTCTGTATACCCCTAGATTTGGAGTTCTCCATTACGAAAAACCAACAACATATCCTTAGTTCTTCTCAAGTACTAAGAAGATATTCATAAAGTCCATATTCTTCGTCAGATTTGACTGTATCTAGTCATGACACTCACAACATGAGCTATATCAGTCGTTACATAACATGGCATATATGAGCTCACATGCTGAAGCATAAGGAATCTTGCTCATGCATCTTCTCTCCAGGTGGCTAGGGACATCTTCTTGGAAAGATGAATGCATGCTAAAGGGTACCAACCTCTCTTGGAGTTTTAGGCTAAACTCCTTTTAACTTCTCTATATACATCTTCTATAAAGTCCTAGCTTCCTATTCATCTATCTCTATAACCTTAATTCTAGAATAAGGATGCTCTCTTAGGTCTTCATGAAAAATTTTAATAATCATATTTTACTATGGCACATGAGAATATCATTCCCAATAAAGGAGATATCATCTAGCGACAATACGAGAAAAGACAAGTAGCGCTCCACTGACTCTTTGAAGACACATGGTTCTCCTCATTCGTAATGAAACAAATAATTTGTTACATTATTAAACGCAGGTATTCTAGCTTCGAGATACTTGGCTAAGTTTATAATAGATCTTTGAAGCTTGCATACTTTATGATCAGCATCACGGATGTGAAACTAGTGGCTTTTAATAGATATCTTTCTCAAGTATCCATTTAAGAACGCATTTTATGTTCATTTATCATATTTCATAATCAAATTAGGCTATAATAGCAGCTATGTACGGATGGATTTAGAGCTACGACGAAAAGGCTATCCTGATGTTAATGTCTTGCACGACTATAACCTTGTGCCACTAATCTAGCTTTGAATGTCTCCACATTTCATCTACCACTTAATCTTTCTTTGTGATCATATATACCAATGGTACTATACTTCTAGCTGGATCACAAGCGTCCAGAACCTTGGGTTGAGTGCATGAAGTCCTTCTGCTCATTCGCTCTAACCAGGTTTTCAGAATTATTATCCGATGTCATCTTTTAGGTTTTGGTATTATAAACCCCATTACCTATGAGGAATATTTGTTATTCCTTTGAAATATACCTATGTATAGGAGGACGGAAATTTTTTTGATTGAGGTGGAGGAGGTAGTAGATTGTATTCTCAACCTGATTTGGTTCCATTTTGTCCTTAGCTATTGCTTTGTGAGATTTCTCCTCGGAGTTTCTACTTTCCAACCCCATCTTGAATACTTTTTTCAAAAAAGTGCATGTCACTCACAATCACATTGTGATCTTCTAAAAACGTAGAATAATATCCTAAATGAGCTGTTAGATCCTTGAATCAAGCTCAAAGGATCTATAGTCTAACTTATCATGCTTGTTGTCTTTTGAATGAGCCAGACAACCCCAAATCTGAGATGACTCAGACTTGGTTTCTTTACATGCATATTCTCTATGGATTATGGTAGGAACGATTTATAAGAACCTATCGGAAGTATTTGCAGTTAATATACATATTTCAAAAAAAAATCAAAAAAGATCTTGTGAAGCTCACATGATCGGATCCATATCTAATACTGGTTCGATCTCCGTTCGAAATCTATTGAGTGAGGTTCCAGATGGAGTTATGAGAGATTTATACATTTTGCTTGTGTAGTCAAGAAATTCTCTGCTAAGATATTCACCTCTCGATCTGATTGAGAATCTTAATGGATTTTTCAGTTATTTTTTATCATGTTTGAATTTCTTAACTTTCAAAAGTTCAGACTTGGTGTCTGCATAAGAATACATGTATCCTACCGAGATAAATCATCGATAAAAGATTATGAAGTGACAAAGTTGCCTCTGCTAGCACATAATGGGCTGCACACATTAGTATGTACTAGGGCAAGTAGACTATGGCCCTTTCCCCATGTCCTACAAAAGGGAGCTTAGTCATTTTGCCATGAAGATAAGATTCACAAATTGATTATGACTTTAAAAGTCAACGACTTAATAGTCTGGTTTTCTCCAATGTTAATCCATCTTCTGCTATATGACCTAGTCTTAGGTCCAAGAAACCTATCATTTGGACTATCTCTAGGTCATTTTGTTCTTATGCCATTCACATTTTGCTCGAAATTAAGAACAGATACATCAATGTGTAACTGATAAAGATCGTTAATAAGAAAACCACTTATAATTTTATTTCTTTGATAAAGAATGTTACAATGGTCCTTAAGAAAACTAATTACATAGCTTTCTAGTGCTAAGCATGAAATAGAAATCAAATTTCTGCTTGCTACAGGCACATAATAATAGTCCTTTAATACTAAGTTTAAACCAGATGGTAATCGAAGAGGGTATATTTTCATGGCCACAACAGCAACCCTTGCTCCATTTTCAACACGTAGGATCATCTCACCATCCCTCAGCCTCCTGCTATCCTCAAGATCCTGCATGGAAGTGCATAAATGACCACTAGAACCAGAGTCAAGCATCCAACTGGATGCAGAAGAAACTGTAAGGTTAGACTCAATAATGAGCATACCTTCAGAAGGATCTGCCTCCTTCTTATTCTTCAGGGTGGCCAGGTAAGTAGGACAGTTTTGCTTCCAATGGCCATCAGTGTTGCAATGAAAATACTTTTCTTTATCAGCTGTCTTCTTCTTCAGCTCTACCTTCTTTTTCTTTTCTCCCTCTACCTTCTACTTTTTCATAGACTTCTTTTTTTTTTTTAAAAGACTTTCTCTTGGAAGAAGTCCATTCCATAGCAAGCACTGAGCCTTTAGAATCTTTCATGGAAAGCTCAGCAGTAACCAGCATATTCATAAGTTCGGCTAGAGAATTTTGAAGTTTATGCATATGATAGCTCATGATGAACTATCCATATACATCAGTCAAGGATTGTAGAATTATATCATTTTGTAGATTCAGATCCAACTTCACTCCAAGCTTCTCAAGCTCTTCTAAATCCTTGATCATCATCAGACAATGATCTTAGACCGACTACCCATCACACATTTTAGCCTTGAATAGTCGTTTAGTGACTTGATACTTGGCTGCATGACTCTGTTCACCAAACATCTCTTGTAGGTGAGCTAATATTTGGCGGGCAATCCTGATATCTTCATATTGGTGCTGAAGCTCATCAGACATTGAACCCAATAAGTAGTATTTGGCCTTGTTATCTTCGTCCGTCCACTTATCAAGAGATGCTCTCTATTCAGTGGATGGATGAGCTGTTAAGGTAGGAAGATCCTGGTCCAATACATAAGTTAACTTCTCGAAACCCAAAATGATTTTAAAGTTTCAGAGCCAATCCTTGTAATTAAATTCGGTCAATCTATGGGTGTCTAGGATACGTGCTAGTGGATTGAAGGCAGACATTTTTCTATAGAGAGTTAAAGTTTTTAGTTAGATATTATAATTAAAACTTGATCAATTTATTTAGAGATTTTATGTTTTAAATAAATTAGCTCTCACTATTTTCTCGGATCCCTATTCTTCCTTTGTAGAGATGCAAAAATCTCCATGATTAATGATTTTTAGTGGGTGGTGTGATCCCACCAATTGACTCATCACCTCACCTAATAGTTATTGGTGATGGATTAGCTAATAGGTGAACAACTCTTGTTCAATGATTCTCTAATCATGATGCACCCAAACTTGATCTCTAATTCATGAATCTCATCGTGCCCATAATATTGATCCACTCCTTAGTTAAGTCAGACCCACCATTTTCACAGATTGAATTTTTAATTGGATCTCTCATCGTATTCGAAATATTGAGCCCAACTCATCCTCCAGCCTCATAGCATCCAATGCCTAAAAGACATGGTATGTCTTCTTCCCGGTGCAACTGAGCCACTGTATCCAGCCGAGAACAATCAACCCTCGGGAAGGGCCCGCACATCTACAATTGGTGGAAAGACCTCAGACTTAATCTTTTCTTAGGGAGAATTGATTCAGGTCTCATTAAACTAGACTTGGCTTAGTCATAACAATTATGACTAACCTAGTGGCATGGGATTAGCTTGGATTATTAACCACCTTAGATCAGAACTGTGATCAACAAATATGGCCTAGGTAAGTGAGATCGGTGGAAGGAATATGCCATTAACTCGATAAGAATGCATTCGAGTCGAGTACCCCTAATTAAAAACCAATCGATTGTATCTACCAAACTTACCTTAGATACCAAATTATTGAGCCAAAACCAATCAGGTTAGCCTACAATCCAAACTTTAACCACTGAGCCTAATTAGATCTTAGCTTGATCGATCACTCACATGACTCGATCTTGACCCAGACTTATCCTATTAGGCTGGTCAATTTAAGCACTCTTGATCCCATCTAACCAACTCTTGATTTGATTTGATCAACTACTTAGATCTAATTAAGCTACCCTAGCCCGAACCCAATTTTATGAATATATTTTAAATCTAAAAATTCTTAATTTTTAGACTTAACATATTTCATAATCTTAATTCTTAATTAAGTTTAGGGATTCATCAAATAAAATATGCACAATAAATTCTAGGATTTCAGGAATCTAGGATTTTGCAGAAAATAAATTTTTGGATTTTTGATTAAGGATGAATGCGCAGTACCCCTACACATCATAAGAACACTCCATCGAATGAGAGAAGAGAGGTATTTAAACCCTTATTTTCGTTCTTATGATCGGACAAGCCTAAGAGGAATGCCTTAATCAGGAACATATGAAAACTACAAAAAATAGTTAGATCTATATCATATATTTCATATATAAAAATTGATCTAACTCATAAACATATTGTTGCATACATCTCATGTATCAATATCATGCATATTTTTAGATCTAAATTATCTCATAATAATCTAAAAAATTAGATTTAAATTGATCATATTCAAAATAAATTCTAATTCTAGATAATTATGTAGAACTATTCTACAACTAGTCTAAACATGCATTCAATTCATATCTCATATGATGATTCAAAAATTAAATAATTTTTATTTGCTATTTTTTAGATGTTATTATAATACTTATAATATCAAAAAATAATAAATAAATAGATCTAAAAATTATGAACTTAATCAAATTAAATCAATGATCATGCAAGAACTATACTATAGAACTAATTCTATTCTAGAACTAGTCATGCATATCTTATACATCTTAGATCCTAAATTATTTAATTTTAATTTTTTTTAATTTTAGATCTAATTTCATCTCATGTGATATCTAAAATCAATCTAATTATCTAAGTTTAAAAATAAATTTAAAATTCAGATCTAAATAATTTATGGGAACCATAGCTCTGATATCAGTTGAAGGAAAAAATCCTGATTTTTTGGGTCCAGGTTCGTTCAGATCTGATCAGATCAAAAAAAATATTTTAAATTTTTTTTTCTTAAATCCTAAATTAGATCTTGATACTTTTTAAATCTAATTCTTGATTGATTTCTAATAAAATAAAATTAAAAGATAAATTAAATCAAGATTTAATTTATACCCTGATTCTTGGGTAATCCTTATTACCCTATGATGATCCTACTGATTTTCAGCGGAAGGTTCTGGATGCTTAGCCTACGCAATCACCTGGCCTCTATCGGATATCCACTTCGGACAAGATCTGGAAGATCCTTCTTCTTCTCTAATCACACCTCCAAAAGATTAGATCTGGATCTGATCTTGAGGATCTTCAAAATAATTTTTGAAGATCCGATGTCAGTCGTCTCTTGCAGCAGTGCTGCCTTCTTCCTTTCTTGTCACCTTTCTCTTGCCTGGATCACACCAAACTTGAGCCAAAGCCTCTTAGACGTGAAGAGGAGAGAGAGGATCAGAGGTAGGCATGGAGGAGAGGGGAGAAGGCTATGGACGTGGAGAGCAAGGGGAGAAGAGCTATGGGCATGGAGAAAGGGGAGAGAGCCTTGGGGCGTGGGGTTTCTCAATTGAATTGCCTAGGCGTAGATAGGAGGGTCTTATTTATAGACCCTAAGCGTGCATCCATGTGTAGTACCACATCCATCCCAAGCCAATCACGTCACTTTCATGAAATCAGATCTAAATCTGATTGGTGGGATGACATCACTTGATCCAATCAGATGAGAGCCCCTCTCAAACATCCTTAGAGGTTGCACCAAGACCTGAGTCAAAGTTAGAGTTCTTAGGCGCCACTCTTGTTTGATATCCAATGAAGGCAGACCTGGAGTCCTTGTCCAATCTATATGGGACTCCTAGGCGCCTCCATTATCCTTGGGTGCACGCCTTCCTAGGCATGCACCCCCTCCTTTTCTCAGGTTCTAGCAGGGGGACAGAGCCCCCACTCAGCTCTCCTATAGGTGCATGACACATGTGGTCAAAAGTCAAAGTGTCTAGGTGACCATCAAAGGTCAATATTTGACCAAAGTTAAAAGAACAAGAAATTAGCAGGTGATGGAAAAATGGATAGGTAGTTGTCTCAAATTTATCTCATAAATTAAGACAACCCTTTTCTGATCTGGACAAGCTCCTAGTCAGACCTAAGTAAAGGTACCTGAGTTTGAGGCACAAACATATTTGGCTCAGTCGAGGACAACTTATTTGATGATTGTTGAAGGAGAACATTAGGCTCAATCGTAGTGCTAGCAGGATTTTCTTGAACCTAATTGAATCTCATTCAAATCAATTGAACTAGATTAGTTCCAATTGATGATCATCCAGATTCAAACCCTTATTTGTGTGATCCAGTTAGGTTCAGTTCTGTATGGTAATGAGATATGTCATGATCTCTATCATCGACATCATCGAAACTACCTTTTGATGGATCAGAACTCTTTTGATTCAGACAACTAGAATGATCGATCATCCAAATCATTCTAATTGCTCCCAAAATCCACCAATGACATCTAGTAGTATATGGTGGCAACCCGTCAGAACTAAAAATGAACCTCTCGATGTAGTTACTTATATGATTAAGTTCTTCTATCTTGAGCTCCGATTGGATTAGGGTTAAGATGAACTCGTCAAACCCTAATATCCATCATATGAATTAATCATTTGATTCAAATCCAATGTAAAAATCTTAATAGAAACTCTTTCTATTATTTTACTCTGCCATGGCCATGGGCTTATGGATTTGATTCTCGTAATCATCATAGGGCTACTCCTCATCTACCAAGATAGATAGATTTTCTCTTGGTGCAATCCAATTTCTATAATAAACATGCTATAGCCAACATATATCTTAGAATTTTGAATGGCTAGAAGATCGAGTCATGGTGTAGTCAAACTATAACACCCTCAAGGTGAACTATAGATGCACCTTAGATCAAAGAACCAGACACACCACTGCAGCTTCGAGCTAGTCATCGATGAGAAGGTAGACTTCCTAATGATTGCTCGAGGTGGTCACACTCAGTGCCCTCGTTCTCTAATGAGTATCTGTACTCTCGCTCTGATGTCTTACACCATAGACTCAAGACTCATCTATTATAAAGAAGCAATTGTACATCAACCTTTCGGATCAATCACCATCTTCATGATGATCCTATGGTCAGGAGCATTTTATGAGTTAATAATAAAAATTCATGTCTTAAATTTTCAACTCTTAAAAATAAGAATTATCATTGCCCTTAACTCAAGGGATGTATCACAGACACTAAATACACATTGTGATAGAAAATAATCTATTTTATTATTTATAGTCAAAATTATAATTTTTCCCTTAGAAGTGTATAACAAGTGTCAGTCAATTCTGGCTTCTAGGGCACACATATCTAACACTAGAGTCATATTCGGGATACAGGATAATCACAGGATCGAATTACATGATAACTTATCACTGAAGGATATTTTTGATATTTTTATCAAAATTTTATATCTTTCAAATAAACATGATACATTCTGGACATTAATCTTGTCTTATAGGTTTGATCGAATTAATGAGTTTAATTTGATCACTAATTAGAAAGGGTTCTAATTAGTTGAATCGATTAGCTCGATTTGACCTAAATTGATTAGATTGGTTTTTAATCAAATTAGATCAACTTGCATCCAAACCTACTACTGGTTAAATGTGAAACCCAATGGATCACACACGAAGAAAATTAATCAATGATCTAATTAGATTAGATCATATTTGCAAGTTGAACATGCTAACATGTATTGCGGACTCTAACTCAAGCATTCAAATCAGATTCGAATTTGGTTTCTATTTGGGCTATTTAAATTCAATTTAAGCCAAATCTATTTTAGGTTCCTAAATGGGTTGATCCTTGGCTTATTGGTGCGGACACCAGAGCCACCAGAAGTCGGCAATATAATTTAGATTCAATTTAGATTGAAAAAGTTATATTAGAATAACTCTACTTTAGTTATTTTATTCTAGTCCTTTTGATTTAATCAATTAGTTTTTTTGATGCATTTAGTTTTGGATCCATAGGACCATACTTGGGTTTATTTTAGATTGAGCCTTATTTGGAAAGAGACCATCATAAAGAAGCAAGCTTGGTCCACGTCATCTTTAGAGCCACCATCCTCCATATGTCCAAGGAGGAAATACACACGCCAGCATGTGCCATGCCCAAGGATCCTCATGCCAAGTTGTGCCAGGCATCAAGCACCCACATGGAGTTTCTTTTCTTCCCTAGGATTCCTTAAGAATTCTTGATTTCTTACTTATTTTGTTAAAAGGCTGATTTCTTCTCTATAGTTCCATAAAAGATAGATATGATATATTATTGTATTTGGAAATCATACATAATATTTTACTTTTTTGTTGGGAGGGTTGATTTTTTTTTTTGTAAAGAAAATAAGATTCCTAAAGAAATAGGACCCCTAGGATCCTATATAAACCCACGTATCTTTCATGAATGAGATAATGAATGAATGAATCACTTTACAATTCCCACAAACACTTGTGTTGGTTGCTCCAAGAGGGAGAGGGTATGAGATCCAAAATCGCCCCATGAGGAGAAGGTGTGAGGCCCACCTTTTTCTATCTTTTTAACCTTTATTTTTTTGAGATTCAATGTTCCTACGACCTCGATTCATCTTCACCATCTACCTACATAAGCCTATTCTACCAAAAGAAGATCTGTCTCCTCCAAGATTTTCATCTATCATGCAGAGAGAGAAAGAGTGATCTATTATTCTACAGATCAAACATTGACAAGGACCTTTGTTCCTTCTCAATTGATCTTTGATTTTTACTTATTTTTTTCAGATCCAATGGGGTAAAGATCTAGTTCTTAATCGATAGATCTGCTTAGTTAAAAGATTAAGAATCCTAATCAGGATAGTTTCTTAACTACCATAATCCAGATTCTTCTTATCTTTTTTTTTTGAATTTTTTTATGGGCTTAATTTCTTGCTATCCTTTATTTTATTTATATTTTTTTTATAATTATTCATGAGCATATTTAATTTCTGCTATCTATCTATTTATTTTATTATTACTAGTTATTTATTGATCTCTAAAATGGCATTCATCAGCATCATTTAGATTGATCGTGCTTTGGTCCCATGTTAATCAGTCACGCCTCTTGAGCAGAGTATAGGCAACTATACTGTCTGTCCTAAAAATAATGTGCCACGATCGGACGTGATTTATTATTGATGAATGGAAGGAAGCTTGGTCTTTTCTCTTTTTTTTTAGGCTATCCCGCATCAATTTGGTATCAAAGCTGGATTGGTTAGAACTTTAGTTTAAATTCTATAATTTAAAATTCTTACAAGTTAAATTTTCATAATTTAAATTTCATAATTTACTTTTCAGCATTTTTTTTTCTTTCTTACTGCATCTTATTCCTGCATCCTAGACTTGCATGACCACTAGATCAGATACCCAGTACCAACATCCTACTTTTCCATCTAATACCAATATAGATCCCAATACAACAGCCATCATTAATGCCCTGACTGAGAAGTTTGATGATATGAAAGATTTTATGAAAATCATAAGTGAAAGAATAACAGTACTAGAAGAAGCTAGGCAAAAACAATCTGAACTTGAGTCTCCTCAACTATCTATAGGATAGAGAAAAAGAAACCTTGACCTAGATCGACCTACAGCAGTACGTCCCCATTATAATTAGTTCGATCAGGATGAGCATGTCCTTAGGAATGTGAAGATCGAAGCCCCAAGTTTTGATGGTTGTTTAGATCCAAGAGAGTACCTAGATTGGGAATCGAGCATGGATCACTATTTTGGATGGTATGAAATGTCTAAAGCAAGAAGAGTTAGGTTTGCTAGGATAAAGTTGGTTAGACAAGCCCAACTTTATTGGAAAAGTGTTGAACATCTTCTCAACCAGAGAAGACAAGATCCAATAGAAACTTGGGATGAAATGAAGGAGAAACTCAGAGAAAAATACCTCCCCACCTCCTACCAATAAAGACTTTTAGATCAGTGGCAGAGACTTACTCAAGAAAATAGATTAGTCATAGAGTACATCACGAGATTTGATGAGTACCTCCTGAGATGTGGAGTAACTGAAGATATTATTGTTACCTTATCTAGATTTAGAGCTAGATTACGAGAAGATATCCAGCATGAGCTCTTTTTGTGAGAGGTAACCACGTTAGAACAAGCTTATCAACTTATCCTAGACTTTGAGAGATTTTCTAGGTATTCGACCATCCATCATCTTGAACCTAGCCTAGTAACTCCTTCTAGATCAAGACCCAATACTATCTAGACTCCTAGTAATGGACCGCCACCTACAAATTCTATTATGAGAAAAAAAGATAAAGAAAAAAGAGTTGTAGGAGAGTTATCTAAGGAAAGTAGTTCTCGATCCCATTGCTTCAAGTGCCATAGTTATGGTCATTTTGCTGCATAATATCCCAATCGATTATTATTTATAGAAGAATTAGAAGAGAAAACTCTAGAAAATATTGAGGAGGAAGTTTATGAAGTTGATCCAAATTTAGTCGAGCAATTTGAGAGTACTAAGAAAATCTTAAGTTTTGTTGCATCGGAGTCAGACCTTAGGCTTGGAGTCGTTAGATATGTTCTAGCACAGACTAAGGAGAGTGAAGACTGGTGTAGGACCTTTATTTTCTATACCTTCATAAAATTTAGTGATAAAATTTATAAGATGATCATTGATAGCAGTAGCTGTATCAATGCCATCTCCACCGACATGGGTAAGTGATTAGGATTAGCTCCTGTAGATCATCCCAGTCCATACCATGTGTCTTGGATAGATTTCTCCCCTATTTCTATCAAACTTAGATGCCATGTTTCCATCCAGCTCCATTTTTATTAGGATCATGTTTGGTACGATGTCTTACCCATGAAAGTAGGAAGTATCATATTAGATCGGCCTTGGCTGTTTGATAATGATGTTACGATTTATAGCCAAACCAACTCCTATAGTTTCACTCATAAGGGTAAGAAGATCATGATCAATCCTTCCCCACCTAAGGCTACCAATAGAAAGATAGATAATGGACCAAAAGAACATATCAAAAAGAAATGCCTCCATTTGATAGGTGCTAAGGAATTAGAGATGACCGTGAGTAAAGGATCACCAGTTTTGATGATTGCTGTGAGAGAAGTTCGTGAGGACCCTAAGATAGATCATCCTAAGGAAGTAATCAGCATTCTTAGTAAATTTCATGATATTTTTTCTGAGGATCTTTCGGATCACTTATCACCCATAAGAAATATTTAGCATGCCATTGATTTGGTACCTGGATCTATCCTATCTAATTTGCCCCATTATAGGTTGAACCCCACTGAGCATGCTGAGCTACAAAGACAAGTTGGAGAGCTGATGAAAAAAGGATTTATGAGAGCGAGTTTAAGTCCTTGTGCAGTTCTTACACTATTGACTTTAAAGAAGAATGGAACATGGAGGATGTGCATAGATAGTCGTGCCATTAACAAGATCACCATTAAGTATCTTTTTTCCATTCTTAGGTTAGATGATATGCTAGATATGATGGTCGAAGCCACTATTTTTTCTAAGATTGATCTCAAGAGTGGTTACCATTAAGTAAGAATTAGACCAAAAGATGAGTGAAAAACTACTTTTAAGATGAAAGATGATTTATATGAGTGGATGGTGATGCCATTTGAGTTATCTAATGCCCCAGTACTTTCATGAGATTGATGATCCAAGTACTATGATCATTTATAAGAGTGTTTGTAGTCATGTACTTTGATGACATTTTGATCTATAGTCGAACTAGGGAGGACCATCTAGATCATCTTCGAAAAGTCTGTCAAGTCCTTAGAATAGAAAGTTTGTATGCCAATTCTAAGAAATATGTTTTCATGACGGACCGTGTCAACTTCTTAGGTTTTATTGTTACCCCCGATGGTGTGTCTGCCGACCCTGAAAAGATCAAAGTAATAGTTAAGTGGCTGGTACCCAAGAGTGTGCATGACATGCAAAGTTTTCATGGATTAGCAATATTTTATCGTAGGTTCATAAAAAAGGTTTAGCACCATAGCCGCTCCCATCACTGACTGTATTAGAAAGGAAGATTTTGAATGGACTAAAGCAGCCAATAGAGCCTTCCTAAACATTAAAGACAAAATGATCCACGCCCCAATCCTACGTTTATCTAATTTTTTCAAGATTTTTGAAGTAGCATGCGATGCATCAGGAGTTGGGATTGGTGGTGTCCTTAGTCAAGAAGGTAATCCAGTAGCATATTTTAGCGAGAAACTTAACAATTCTAAACTAAAGATTCTACCTATGATAAGAAATTTTATGTGGTAGTCCAAGCCCTAAGATACTGGAGACATTACCTACTACCGCAAGAATTTGTTTTATACTCAGATCATGAAGCCCTTCGATTCCTGAATTTTCAAAAGAAACTGAATCATAGACATGGTAGGTGGGTCGAGTTTTTGCAAGCCCATAGTTTTATTTTGAAACACCGTGCGGGTGTAGAGAATCACGCTGTTGATGCCCTAAGTCGTCGTCATACTTTGTTGTCCACCATTAGTGTAGAGGTTGTTGGTTTTGATAAGATTAAAGAAGATTATGAGGAGTGTCTAAATTTTGGCAGCATACTTACCATTTTACGAAAAGAACCATTTAGAGAATACAGTGAATATACCCTTCAGGATGGTTACTTATTTAGAGGAGCTAGGCTGTGTGTTCCTCGTACATCTTTAAGAGATTTTTTAGTTTGAAAACTACACACAGGAGGATTAGCACTTTGGTAGGAATAAAACCATTGAGTTGGTAGAAGTTCAGTTCTTTTGGTCAAGCTTGAAAAGAGATGTTGCTCGAATTGTTGCCCAATGTAGAACATGTGCCATGGCCAAGCAAAAAAAATAGAACACAGGCCTATACACATCCTTACCTATACCAAACTGTCCTTGGCAAGACGTTAGCATGGATTTTGTTCTAGGCTTACCTATAATTAGGAAGCATGATTTAGTTCTAGTGGTTGTAGATAGGTTTTCAAAAATGGCCCATTTTTTATTCTGTTGCCAAACATCGGACGCTTTGAAAGTTGCAAGAATATACTTTGATGAGATTGTTAAATTGCATGGATTATCTAAAACCATTGTGTCTGATAGGGATGTTAGATTCATGAGCTACTTTTGGAAAATCCTATGGCACCTTCTAGGCACAAAATTAAAATTTTCTTTTGCCTTTCACCCACAAACAGATGGTCAAACCGAAGTTGTCAATAGGAGTCTTGGAAATTTATTACGTTGCTTGATTGAAAAACATATGGATAACTGGGATCTTTTATTGCCCCAAGCTGAATTTGCATATAATAGCTCTGTTAATAGGTCCATTGGCATGAGTTCTTTTGAAGTAGTTCATGGATATCAATCTAGAAAACCAATAGACCTTATCCCACTGCCTATGCATGCTAGAATTTTCGAATCTGCAGAGTCATTTGCATAGCATGTCAAGAGTTTACATAAAGAGATTAGTAAAAAAATTAGTATTAGTAATAAAGTTTATAAACAAAATGTAGATTCTCTTCGACGTGCCCAAGAGTTTATGGAAGGAGATTATGTGATGGTTCGAATGAGGCCTAAATGATTTCCACCAGGAACCATCAAGAAGTTACATGCTTGAAAAGCAAATCCATTTAAGATTTTAAAGAAGATTGAACCAAATACGTATGTTGTGGACTTACCTTCTGATTTTGGAATTAGCTCTACTTTTAATGTTGCAGATCTCATCGCCTATAAAGAGCCAACTTGGATACCTAGTGAGCTATTTGAGCCTAAACTAACCTTTGAGAGAGAGCCTATTCCTAAATATCCACTAGCCAAAATGTCAAAGCATGATCAGAATGAGAGAATTTTGGATGAGCAGATCATCTCCACCCAGAGTCGAGGCTATCAGTGGTACTTAGTTAGATGGCAAGGTCGACCAAAGTCTGAGGATACCTGAATCACTCGAGAAGAGCTGCAGCGTATTAATCCCGATTTGCTTGAGCGTCACTAGAGCAGAATCGATCCCCACTCGACAGGATCAAGTTCTCCCCATTCCGAGAGAATTGGTGTGAAAACTAGAGCCACCAGAAGTCGGCAACATAATTTAGATTCAATTTGGATTGAAGAAGCCATATCAGAATAACTCTACTTTAGTTATTTTGTTCTAGTCCTTTTGATTTAATCAACTAATTTTTTTGATGCATTTAGTTTTGGGTCCATAGGACCATACTTGGGTTTATTTTAGATTGAGCCTTATTTGGAAAGAGACCATCATAAAGAAACAAGCTTGGTCCACGTCATCTTTGGAGCCATCACCCTCCACACGCCTAGGGAGGAAATACACATGCCAGCATGTGCCATGCCCAAGGATCCTCATGCCAAGTTGTGTCAGACATCAAGCACCCACATGGAGTTTCTTTTCTTTCCTAAGATTCCTTAAGAGTTCTTGATTTCTTACTTATTTTGTTAAAAGGCTGATTTCTTTTCTATAGTTCCATAAAAGATAGATATGATATATTATTGTATTTGAAAACCATACATAATATTTTACTTTTTTGTTGGAAGGGTTGATTTTTTTCTTAGGATTCCTAAAGAAATAGGACCCCTAGGGTCCTATATAAATCCATGTATCTTTCATGAATGAGATAATGAATGAATGAATCACTTTATAATTTCCACAAATACTTGTGTTGGTCGCTCCAAGAGGGAGAGGATGTGAGATCTAAAATCGCCCCACGAGGGGAGGGTGTGAGGCCCACCTTTCTCTATCTTTTTAACCTTCATTTTCTTGAGATTTAGTGTTCCTACGATCTCAATTCGTCTTCACCATCTACCTACATAAGCCTATTCTATCAAAAGAAGATCTATCTCCTTCAAGATTTTCATCCATCATGCAAAGAGAGAAAGAGTGATCTATTATTCTATAGATCAAACGTTGATAAGGACCTTCGTTCTTTCTTAACTGATTTTTGATTTTTACTTATTTTTTTCAGATCCGATGTTGGTAAAGATCCAGTTCTTTATCGATAGATCTGCTTAGTTAAAAGATTAAGAGTCCTAATCAGGGTAGTTTCTTAACTACCACAATCCGGATTCTTCTTATCTTTTTTTTTGGATTTTCTTATGGACTTAATTTTTTGCTATCCTTCATTCCATTTATATATTTTTTTTATAATTAGTCATGAGCATGTTTAATTTCTGCTATCTATCTATTTATTTTATTATTGCTAGTTATTTATTGATCTCTAAAATGGCATTCATCTGCATCATTTAGATTGGTTGTGCTTTGGTTCCATGTCAATCAGTCATGCCTCCTGAGCAGAGTATAGGCAACTATACTGTCTGTCCTAGAAATAATGTGCCACGGTCGGACGTGATTTATTATTGATGAATGAAACGAAGCTTGGTCTTTTTTTTTTTTTAAGGCTATCCCACATCACTTATTGGTCTAAGGGATGGGAGCCTCTTATTAGCATCCCATGCACCAAGAGTCTTTCTCTTGGCACATGAGGAATATTTTATGCATAAGGGACATGTGGAACATGATTTGAGATGGCACCAACTTCCTATGTTTATCCAATATATATTTCACATAACCATGAGATGGCATGGGCTTTAGATTAAGAGGAGGTGTAGAGGATTCCTTCTATATATAAAACTCTTTGGTACCTTATCTGGAAATTGGATAAAGCAAGACTCCTAGCCGCCTCCTCCTTTGTTGGCGTCACTTGGACCAAGAGTCCAAGTGGTTTGGGACTTTGACTTTTCCCATGCCACACTTCTGAATGGTGCCAAAAATGAGGGCCTTCAGATGGCTTTTTCTTTAGATCCAAGCCCTACATTAAGTGGCACCTCCTATTAAAGTATCGCGACACTTTGAAAAACAATGTAGAATTAATTCCAAAGAGTCCTTCTGCCTGAAGCAACTCTTGGAACTATTCCATCAATTTCTACTTGTCATGATAAATTAAATAGGACATGAGTACTATGGATGGGCATGAGATCTGACGAGGGAATGGGCATGAGAAATTAGTTTTGGCACCCCTACATATATTATAAATAGGGGTGCACACTGGGAGTTAGATCATTCATCCCGATCCTTTCTTTCTTACAAACTCTTCCTATTGTGCAATTATTTTCTTCATTTTCTTGTTAAGACAAGATCTTAATAAAGATAAGAAGTCTTCTTTCGGATAAGGATCTAGGAAGAAAATTAAGGAAGATAAGAAGAAAAGAAAAGAAGAGAGAAGGAAGGCTAGGAGGAAGAAAGCAAGGCTTAAGGAAGTTTTGCCCGATTGAATTCTTGGAAGAAGAAGTTAAGGAACTACTTATTCCAAGGAGTTTGAGGCTTGATTAATCCCTGTGAGGATCAACATTGGAGGGTGAATACCTCGGCACCTAGTGGAACCCTGTCGAACCTCTACCAAAATTCTACCAGAGTTTAGGGTTAAGTGATTCAAGTATTCTTTTATGACCTAAGATTATGTTATAAATGCATATTATGTGATTGTAATTTAATAAGAAGGTCCTAGGTTAGGATTTAATTTTAGGATTTTATTAAAAAATAATTTGAAATTCATGCTTTTGCTCCGATCATCGAATCTTATAGTGGTATCAGAGCCTCCCTTATTAGGTTCAAGTATATATTAATATGCTTGTAGTATTATTGCATGATGTGTAATATGATATGATCATATTTAATTATTCATGATGTGTATATGATGTATATCATTCTATAAAGTTGCTTTGATATAGTGGTGGATGTCCGCTATGTGGTAGATGGTTATCCCAGAATGATGATATTAATTTATGCATGCTAGTATATTAGTATGCATGATTATGATTTATCATGTTTGATGTGATCAATACATGCATTTGTCTTATATGAATTATTATAATCATAGTATGGATGATTTTTTTTATTAGAATGTGCAAAGAGACCAGTTAACCCTCATAAAAATTATGTTAAGTTGTAGTGATATTAACCAAAAGTAGAACCACTCTAGATGTAATTGATCGATTGGTGTCTAGAAAAGTCGTTCATGATTGGTAAAGAGAACATGGTTTACAATTGATTTAGTTTGCTGACCTGGCTAACTTGTTGATGTCTAAGAAAAGCAACGGAAGGACTCCCACCTCTCTTCCACTTACTTAGTTGATTAAATTAATTTAATTCTTGATTGGATGCTTAATGTTATATTCACTACATGTAGGCCTTCCTTCATGCTATGTCAATATTTTGTCAAGAACTATAGTAGGTTTATTATGCAACCATAAGGTCTATTATGGAAATTGACACAATACTGTCCTAGTGCATAAAGATGCTTATCATATTTTTGGATATGCTGCTTTGTTGTGCAACCACAAGGACAGTAATATTCAAATTTAACTATATGAAAATGAATGGTCCAACTTAACTAAGACATTATAGCTTGTTGTGCAACCACAAGGCTATTAATGTTTTAGAGGCTAGGATAAAGTTGAAAATTGCATAAGATGCAATTAGAAAGAGTTTTCTATCTTTGAACTCATAAAAGGTGTGTTGTGCAATCATAAAACTTTTCATGAAAAATTAGGATCTCAATCCCACTAAGAAAATCAATTAGGATTTCTCGATCATCATAGAAGAAGGCTATGATGTTCGATAAAATAGTGGAAGAAACAATTAAAGTAAAGACTTAATTTAATTATATATGTCATCATGAATTATTTGCTTATGTAATATTTTTTATTATATAGATTAAATTCTATATGGCTTGTTCATTTTTATTGCATGAAATATTAGACTCAAATAAATTGATCGATCCTAATTATATGTACTGGTTGAGGAATCTCAAAATAGTGCTCAATCAAGAAAGGGTCTCCTATATCCTTGATGCCGCAAACCCTCAGCTGGTAGGGGAAGATGCCATAGAGAAAGAAAAAGCCACATATAAGATATGGACAAATGATTCACTCACTGTCAAATGTATCATGCTAGCCTCTATGAGAAATGAGTTACCAAGGCAACATGATGGCATGGACACTCAGTCCATATTGCTCAATCAAAAGGAGCTTTATGGAGAATAAAATAGGACTACTAGATATGAGATATCTAAGTAGTTGTTTCATGCTAGGATGGCAAAAGGATCATCCGTACAAGACCATGTTCTGATGGTAATTGACCTGATTACTCAATTAGGTCAATTAAATTTTATTATGGATGGAGAGTTAAGTCAGGATCTAATCTTGCAATCACTTTCAGAATCATTTTCTCAGTTTGTTATGAACTATTATATAAACAAACTGAATACTTTCTTGCCTAAGTTGTTAAATATGCTCAAGATAGCATAGAGCCATATCAAGAATGATAAGGCTTCTCTTCTTTTTGTGGATGGGATCTCCAAGAAGAAGGCATAAATTAGAGTAAGAAGGGGAAGAAACCTTTTGGACAAGTGACCTGCTTCTACTGTGGTGAACCAGATCACTGGAAGAGGAATTGCAAGGCCTTCCTTGCAATGATAAAGACTGGTGCAAGTGTTGTACTGAAAGATATGTATGAGATACATATAATATTATCATTAAATTTTTTTTATTTTAAACTCTTGAGTATTGGATACCACTTATGGTTCTCATATTTGCAAATCATTACAAGGGTTGTAGAAAACTAAAGTTTTGAAAAGGGGTGACTTCGAGCTCTACGATGCTAGAGGAGAGTCCATCCAAGCAAAAGCTGTAGGAACAAATATTTTGACGTTGCCTTCTAGAAAAAATCTTAAAGTTGATAAATTATTATTATATGTCTAAGATCATTAGAAATATTATTTTTGTACCCTTGTTGTTAGAATAGGGATATGAAATAAATGTAATGAGCAATGGTTGCTCAATCAAATATTCTAATAAAATATTATGTTATGGCATTTTTGACAATAGTCTTTTGACTCTATATTTTTGACAATAGTCTTTTGACTCTATCTTTGAATGACAATATTTTTCATATTGATAAAAGTAGAAAATAAAAGAGAGAACATATTAATAATACTTTACTTTGACATTGTTGATTTGGTCATATAAGTAAGATAAGAATTAACAAGTTATACAAAGAAAAGTTCTTTAATCTTTATGATTATGAATCATTAGGAACTTGTGAATCTTGTCTTATGGGTAAAATAGCTACGACTCCATTTAGTAGATATGGAGAAAGGATAAATGAGTTGTTAGAACTTGCACATACAGATGTATATGATCCTATGACAACTCAAGCTAGAGGAGGATACTCTTATTTTATAACGTTCACTAACGATTTATCTAGGTTCGGATATGTGTATCTAATGAAACACAAATTTAAAGCTTTTGATAAATTTAGAGTATCAAAGTATGGTCGAGAAATAAATTAGAAAGAGTATAAAAACTTTTCGATCAGATCGATGAGGAGAATACTTATCCAATGAATTTTTGAACTATCTTAAACTAAAAGAGATTATCTTTGAATGGATCTTTTCTTATACACCATAGTTAAATGGTATAGCTGAAAGAAGGAACCACACTTTATTAGATATGATACAATCCATGATGTGCTTTACAGGATTATCTATTTTCTTTTGGGATTATTTTCTAGAGTCTGTAGTTTATATCTTGAATAGAGTACCTTCTAAATCTATATTTAGTAGTCCATATGAGATATGAAAAGATAAGAAATCTAATCTTAAATATTTTAAGATATGGGGATGTCCGGTATATATCAAAAGAAATTTTGAATATGAGCTAGATGCTAGAGCAGATAAATATCTATTTGTTGGATATTCTAAAGATAGTATGGGATATCTTTTCTACCATCCTACTGAATAAAATATATTTGTTAGTAGGCATACCACTTTTATGAAAAAAGAGTTTATCCTAGAAAGGGATAGTGGAAGAAAAATTAAACTTAATAAAATTCAAGATAAATAAATAAAAATTTCTCAATAAGATAAACACATAAATAGGGAAGAATCTGAGCACACAACTCCTCTCCAAAAGTCTGATAGAGTACAAAATGCACCTCTAAGGTATGGGTTCATTATTGAGAATAATGAAGTCCAAATCATTGAAAATAATGAATCTCTGACCTATATGAAAGCTATCATGAGTAGGAACTCATACAAATGACTGGATGTCATGAAATTTGAGATGGACTCCATGTAAACCAATAAAGTATGGACTTTGGTTGATGCACCAGAGGGTGTTACGCCTATTATGTGCAAATGGATCTATAAGAAAAAGATTAGAGCAGATGGCCAAGTTGAAACTTATAAAGTCTGATTGGTGGCTAAGGATTTTAGGCAAAAGCAATGTATAGATTATGATGAAACATTCTCACCTATTGCCATGCTCAAATCTATTCAGATTATGCTTGCTATAGCAGCACACCATGATTAGGAAATATAGCAAATGGATATAAAGACACCTTCCTTAATGGTTACCTAAAGGAAGAGGTTTACATGTCATAGCCAGAAGAATTTATCTCAAGTGGGAGAACAAATCAGGTATGCAAGCTTAAAAAATCTATTTATGGATTAAAGCAAGTTTCAAAAAGTTGGAACATCTATTTTGATGTCATAATCAAAGAGTTTGGCTTCATCAAAAATATGGATGAACTTTGTATGTACAAGAAGGCTAGTGGAACTGCCATAGTCTTCTTGATATTATACGTGGATAACATACTTTTCATTAGAAATGATATCCCAATATTATAATTGGTCAAAGTATGGCTATTAAGTAAATTTTCCATGAAAGACTTGGGAGAAGCATCCTATATACTTGGTATTTTCTATAGAAATAGATCTAAGAGGATGCTAGGCTTGTCCCAGTCTAGATACATTGACTTAGTCCTGAAGAGGTTTAGCATGGATAGGAGTAGAAGAGGTTATTTACCCATGAGTCAAGGGATACATCTCTCTGAGAAGATGTCTCTTAAGACATCTAAAGAGAGAAATAGAATGAGTTCTATTGCCTATATGTTTCGATAGTAGGATCAATAATGTATGCTATGCTATGTACCAGGCCTGATGCTGCTTATGCTTTAGGCATAGCAAGTAGATTTTAGGCTAATCCAAAAGAGGATCATTGGAAAGAAGTAAAAAATATTCTTAAGTACTTGAGAAGGACTAAAAATATTTTCTGATATATGGTGGATCTGATCTTAAACTAGAAGGATATTCTGATTCTAGTTTTCAATCAGATCTAGATGATAGCAAATCCATTTCAGGATATATCTTTACTCTAAATGGTGGAGCAGTGAGTTGAAAAATTCTGAGTAGCAAACTATAGCTGACTCAACCATTGAGATAGAGTATATAGCTATAAGTGAAGCTGCCAAGAAAGCTGTCTAGATAAAGAAGTTTATCATTGAATTGGGTGTCATTTCTGAGATTGAGAATCTAGTAACACTTTACTATGATAATACTGAAGTAGTTGCTCAAGCAAAGGAACTAAAGTCTCATCATAAGTCTAAGCATATCTGAGATGCTTCCATCTCATTCATGAGATTATCGAGAGACAAGATGTAGTCATTGAATGAGTAGATACAAAGAACAACATAACAAACTTGTTCACTAAGGCTCTACCACAGTAGTAGTTTGATCGCCACCTCAATTGTATGGGGTTGAAATATAAGTCGATTGGCTTTAGTGCAAGTAAAAGATTGAAAGAAATATGCCCTGCAAGCTAATCGAAATATGTATTTTGAAGGATTATTCTTTTAGTCTTCCAAACTCATGTAATGACATTTTCATAAATAAATAAAGATACTTATATTTTATCATATGCTGCAACTTATTATTTATTTAAGATTATGATGAACCCCATAGATTAGGACTATGATTTTAAGGTTATGATGAGATCATACCTATGAGACCTAAAATTCTAATCCTAATCTAAAATTTTTTTGATTGATGGAACATTAAGTGGGATTTTGAAAAGACTGGCACATCCTATGTATGCTCGATGGAGAGGATGATTGATTTTACAATCATTTATGTGAGACACTAATACAAGGATGTGGATGCTCATTAGAAAATGGGTTCAAAATTGATCCAACTTAAGAACATCTTATGGAGCCCTACTTGCTTGTCAAAAAATATTTCTCATAGTGGGAGTTGTGCATGTAATCCTTTGACCTGAGACTACCATTGAACCTTGTATATATGAATATATATTTTGATTCATACTCATTCATGACTAAGTCATGTGCAGGATGTTTTAGATATGGTGGATTGTATATGAAGGTTGTGAGTAGGTCAATATGGAATCGATCGCTCATAGTAAGAGAAGTTAGCATCCTACTTACTTCAATCAAATAATGATTCAGAAAGTCTTTGATCAAAGTATAATGAACATTAAAAATGATTTCTAATGTTGCATCAATCAAATCATCATTATAAGATTAAGAGAAATATGAATATGATATTGAATTTGACATGATTGATGGATCAATGTGCACTCCAAACTTGGTTCTCTAATTCAATGAATCTCACCGTATCCGGAATATTGATCCCACTCCTTAGTTAAGTCAGACGCCACCATTTGCATAGACTGGGTTCCTAAATTGAGTCTCTCAACGCGTATCCAAAAAATATTGAAGCTCAACTCATCCTCCAGCCCATAGCATCCAAACTGCCTAATATGACATGGTTGCGTCTTCCCAGTGGCAAACTGAGCCACTGTATCCAAGCGAGAACAATCAACCCCCGGGAAGGGCCCCGCACATCTACAACGGTGGAAGACCTCAGACTTAATCTTTTCTTAGGGAGAATTGATTCAGGTCTCATTAAACCTAGACTTGGCTTTAGTCATAAACAATATGACTAACACTAGTGGCATGGGTTAGCTCAGATTTTATGACCACCTCAGATCAGAAAACTATGTCAACAGATATGGCAGGTAAGTGAGATCGGTGGAAGGAATAGCCATTAACTCATACAAGAACGCATTCAGGTCGAGTAAGCTTCCAATTAAAAACCAGTCGGTCGTCTGTGCCAAACTTACCTTAGACACCAAATTAATTGAGCCAGAACCCATTTGGGTTAGCCTACAATCCAGACTCTAACCTCTGAGAGCCTAATTAGGTCTTGCTTGATCGTGACTCGATCTTGACCTAGACTTAATCCTATTAGGCTGGTCAATTTAATCATTGTTGATCCCATCTAAACCAAACTCTTGATTCGGTTTGATCAACCGCTTAAGACCTAATTGAGCTACCCAAGCCTGAACCCAGTATTATGAATATGTCTTAGATCTGAAAATTCTCAATTTTAGAGATCTAATTAATTATTCTATAAACTTAATTCTTAATTAAGTAGGGTTCATAAATAAAATATGCACAAGTAAAGTCCTGGATTTCAGGATCTAGGATTTTGCAGAAAGTAAGTTTTGGATTTCTGATAAGGACGAACACGCAGCACCCTATACACCTCATCAGAACACCCCATCGAATGGGAAGAGAGGGCATTTAAACCCTTCTTCGTTCTTATGATTCGGAACAGCCAAGAGGAATGCCTTAATCAGGAACATTCCAAATACTACAAAATAATATCAGATCTATATCATATATTCTCATATTAAAAGCAGATCTATCAATGGCATATTTTTGCATCACTCTCATGTATCAAATCATGCATGTTTTCAAATCTAAATTATCTCATAATAATCAAAAAAAAATTTAGATTTAAATTGATCTAATCAAAATAAATTCTTAATTTAAATAATTATGTAGAAACTATTCTACAACTAGTCTAGACATCGCATCAATCATATCTCATATGATATTTCAAAAATTAAATAATTTTTATTTGCTATTTTTTAGATGTTATTATAATACTTTATAATATTAGAAAATAGTAAATAAAAGATCTAAAATATGATTTTAATCAGATTAAATCAAAAATATGCAAGAATATTCTATAGAACTATTCTATTCTAAGAACTAGTCATGCATATCTTCTAATCTTTAGATCCAAATTATTTAATTTTAATTTTTTCTAATTTCAGATATGATCACATCTCATGTGATATCTAAAAATCAATTATTTTCTAATTAAAAAATAAATTTAAAATTCAGATCTAAATAATTTAGAACATGGCTCTGATAGCCAAGTTGAAAGGGAAATCCTGATTTCCCGTCCAGGTTCGGTTTCAGATCTGATCAGATCAAAGGATATTATTTCAAAAAAAAATTTCTTGATCCCAATCAGATCTTGATATATTTCATATCTGATTCTTATTATTTTAATAAAATAAAATTAAAAGATAAATTAAATCAATTTAATTTTACCTGATCTGGGTAATCCTATTACCCTGTTGATGATCCTGTTTGCAGCGGAAGGTTCTGGATTTAGCCACGCAAGCGCCTGGCCTCTACCGGTATCCACTTGGTTGGATCTGGAGATCTCTTCTTCTCTATCACACTCCAAAATTAGAATCTGGATCTGATCTGGAGGATACTTCAAAAACTCTTTTGAAGATGAGCAGTCGTCCTTTGCAGCAAGCGCAGCCTTCTTGTTTATGATCGCCTTTCTTTGATCTGAATCGCACCAACCAAGGTCCAAAACTCTTTTGGACGTGAGAGCAAGGGGAGAAGAGACTATGGCATGGAGAAGGAGGGGAGAGGCAGCCTTGGGGCGTGGGGTTTCTCAATTGAATTGCTTTCTCTTTGAATCTGAGTTGGGCGTAGGGTCTTATTTATAGACTAAGCGTGATCCAACTCCCTCTTCCTCCCAACCAAAACAACACCTTTGTGAAATCAGATCTAAACTGATTGGTGGGAATAGAGACCCTGGATTCCTCCTTAGAGGGTGCCTAAAGACAGTCAAAGTTGGTTCTTAGAAGACTCTAATTGGAATCCAAAAAGGAGATGGAGTCCTTGTCCAACAAGGACTCCTAGGCGCCTCCACTTGGGCACATGCTAGTGGTCGTGCGCACTCTCTTGCCCAGGTCTGGCAGGGGGACAGCCCCCACCAGCTCTCCAATAGGTGCATGACATGTGGTCAACAAGTCAAGTGTCAATGGTCAACGTTTGACCAGTCAAAGGTAGATTTTTGAACCAAAAGTCAAAAGAACATAGAAATGGCAGGTGACCAAAAAATGGGCAGGTAGTGTCTTACAAATAAGCAACCTTTTCTGACTTGGACAACCCTCCTCCAAGACCATAATGAAGGCCTCTGTTTGAGCACAAACTCCTTTTTGGCTCAGACAGGACAACTTATTTTATGATAGCAAAAGAAAGAACAGTTAGGTTCAATCGAGTGCTAGCATGTTTCCTTGAACCTAATTGAATCTATTTAGATCAAATTGAACTAGATCAGTTCAATTGATGATCACCAAGATTCAAACCCTTGTTTGTGTGATCGCAGTTAGATTCATTCTGTATGGTAATGCGATAGTGTCATGATATCTCTATCATCGACATCATCGAAACTCCTTTTCGATGGATCAGCAACTCTTCTGATTCAATAGCTAGAAAATGAATCGATCAATCTAAAATCATTCTAATTGCTCCCAAAATCCAACAGTGACAAGACCCTAGCAGTAGTATGGTGGCAACCCGATCAGAGCTTGAAGCAAACCTCTTGCTGTGCAAGCTAACCTATGTGATTCAGTTCTCCTATCTTGAGCCCCGAATCAAGATTAGGTTTTAGGTGAACCTCGTCAACCCTAGGCTCTGTTCATATGAATGTAATCATCGATTCGAGTCCAATGTGAAATCTAATAGAAACTCTTTCCTATTATTTCATCTACTATGGCCATGGATTTCTGGACTTGAAGTTCTCGATGATCATCATAGGGCTACTCCTCTCCACCGAGGTAGTTATAGATTTCCATCTTGATGCAATCCAGTTCCCTACATTGAACATGTCCGATAGCCAAACATAATGACCTCAGGGTTGCTCGATATGGGCTAAGGAGTCCGAGTAAAGTAGGTGTGTCAACTATAACACCCTCAAGGTGAACTGTCGATGCATCTCAGGTCAAAGATCCAGATACACTAGCAGCATCGAGTTAGTCCATCGATGAGAAGGTAGACTCCCTAATGATACTCGAGGTGGTCACGCTCAGTGCCGCTCAATTCTCTAAACGAGTACCCGTACCTCACTTCGGTGTCCTCCACACCGTAGACCTCAAGACTATCTACTAAAGAGAAGCGATTGTATGACACAACCTTACCGATCAAATCACACCATCCTCGTGAATGATCCTATGGTCAGAGTAGCAAATTTTATGAGTTAATAATGATTATTCATGTCTTTAAAATTTCAACTCTTTGAATAATATGATTATCATTAAACCATTTAACTCAAAGAGTTCACAGACACTAATAAAGCATATGTGATAGAAAATAACTCCATTTAATTTGAATTTTTAGTCAAAATTATAATTTTGCCCCTAGAAGTGTATTACAAGGTGTCAGCCAATTCTGACTTCTAGGGCACACATTATATCTAACACCAACTTCATAATAATATCAACAAGTTGAATATGGTTCAGCAGCACAAAGTGTTACATGCCTGAAGGCCTCTATGCCCAGTTTAAACATTAAGTTCCAGAATATAACCAAGATGCAAGCAGAATGCTTCTACTGTAAGAAAGTTAGGGGCATAAGAAGAAGAACTGTCCTCAGTTCTTAATTTTCATGACCCAATTTAGATTGAAAAAGAGAGATGAGCAAGTAAGTTGTCTGATACAAGAAATTTATATGATAATATTTATGTAATTTTCTATTTGTGAATCTTCTTACTTGGGCTAATTAGAATACCGAAATTTAAATCCATATTTGCAATATATTGCAGAGAATTTTAAATTATAGAAGAT
>QRFJ01002547.1:0-29069 GCA_006176705.1 Cocos nucifera | reverse complement strand
TCGAAAGGAGTTTCGATGATGTCGATGATAGAGATCATGACATATCCCATTACCATACAGAACTGAACCTAACTGGGTCACACAAACAAGGGTTTGAATCTGGTGATCATCAATTGAACTGATCTAGTTCAATTGATCTGAATGAGATTCAATTAGGTTCAAGGAAATCGTGCTAGCACTCGATTGAACCTAACGTTCTTCTTTTACTATCATAAATAAGTTGTCCTGACTGAGCCAAAGGAGTTTGTGCTCAATCAGAGGCCTTCATATGGTCTGACTGGAGGTTGTCCAAGTCAGAAAAGGTTGTCTTATTTGTAAGACATTACCTGCCATTTTTGGTCACCTGCCATTTCTTGTTCTTTGACTTTGGTCAAAAGTCTACCTTTGACTGTCAAACGTTGACCATTGACACTTTGACTTTTGACCACATGTCATGCACCTATTGGAGAGCTGGTGGGGGCCTGTCCCCCTGCCAGAACCTGGCAAGGAGAAGGGCGCACGCCACCCGGTGGCGTGAGCCCAAGTTGGAGGCGCCTAGGAGTCCTTGTTGGACAAGGACTCCATCTCCTTTTTGGATTCCAATTAGAGTTCTTCTAAGAATCCAACTTTGACTGGTCTTAGGCGCCCTCTAAGGAGGAATCCAGGGGTCTCTATTCCCAACCAATCAGATTTAGATCTGATTTCACAAAGGGTTGTGATTGGTTGGGAGGAAGAGGAGTTGGATCACAAGCTTAGTCTATAAATAAGACCCTGCGCCCAACCTCAGATTCAAAGAGAAAATTCAATTGAGAAAAACCCCACGCCCCAAGGCTGCCTCTCCCCTCCTTCTCCATGCCATAGTCTCTTCTCCCCTTGCTCTCCACGTCCAAAAGGAGTTTTGGACCTTGGTTGGTGCGATTCAGATCAAAGAAAGGCGATCAAAAGCAAGAAGGCTGCGCTGCTGCAAAAGGACGACTGCAGATCTTCAAAAGAGTTTTGAAGATCCTCCAGATCAGATCCAGATCTGATTTTTGGAGGTGTGATAGAGAAGAAGAGGATCTCCAGATCCAACCCGAGTGGATACCGGTAGAGGCCAGGCGCTTGCGTGGCTAAGATCCAGAACCTTCCGCTGCAAATCAGGATCATCAACAGGGTAATAGGATTACCCAAATCAGGTAAATTAAATTTGATTTAATTTATCTTATTTTATTTTATTTTATTAAAATAATAAGAATCAGATCTGAAACATATCAAGATCTGATTGAGATCAAGAGAAAAATTTTTGAAATATATCTCTTGATCTGATCAGATCTGAACGAACCTGGACCGGAAATCAGGATTTCCCTTCAACGCTCAATTGATGATTTCTTAGTGGCTACTAGAATCCACATAGACTGCACACAAGTCCAGCTATGGTTGGTCAACCCATGTACATCTAAGGATAGATTCATAATCAATTATTTTTTTAAATAATTTTTAATAATTTAATTTTACCTCAGGTATCTTTTTAGTAGGCTAGGGCCTCCACAGAAAGTCTCGGTTAGGTCCAATCATTAATGATTAAGCCTAACTATGGTTAGTCAACCTAATCACCATTTAGAGAGATGTAGCTAAGAAATCATATTATGAATGATAATTTTATTAGCGGATAAGCACCAGACCTATGGACCTCCAATGATTATCCAACTAATGGACCCATTATCATCCACTTAATGGAAGGCTATGATCTAGTTATCATAATAACTATTTTATTTTAAGGATCTAATAATTTTAGAGAAGTTTAATTTAAGAAAGAGAGAAGATCAGATGAACCAGCTTGTCATGATCCTCCAACTGGCTTCATCAAGTTAGCTTAAGGAAGACCATTAATAGGCTGGTCTAGGAGCACCTAAATCAGTTACACTGATTTACTTAGCTGACATGGGTTAGTTCGAATAGTCAAGTGATCCAATCAAAACATAATTTCACCAAGAGGCCAGATAAGTTCCATCAGTGGAAAGATCTACCAAAACTTATCTTAGACACCATCAGAAATGGCCAGGTAAGTAGGCTGCCAATTAAAGACTATTGATTTGGTTTATCTTAGACACAAACTGATTTAATTAGTCTCAATTAGATCAATTTAACAGTTCTTGCTAAACCACGTAGCCAAGAATCAAGTCCATCTTGGGTCTCATTAAAGACATGGACTTGACCAACTACAATTATTGTAATTGATCTAGAGAATCTTTGACCTAATCTAAGACAATAATTGATTAGATTTAGTCAATTCTCTAATTAAATCTATTCTTTAATCTAATCCTAGATCTAATTCAATTAATGGACCTAATCTCCACTAACCCATTTAACCCAATATG
The DNA here is from genome assembly GCA_006176705.1 of Cocos nucifera. Taxonomy (NCBI): domain Eukaryota; kingdom Viridiplantae; phylum Streptophyta; class Magnoliopsida; order Arecales; family Arecaceae; genus Cocos; species Cocos nucifera. The sequence continues at coordinate 26,733 of QRFJ01002547.1, read as the reverse complement.
TTATGATTTGTGTCTTAGGATCTTCAATTCACAATCCTAGATCCTAATCAAACAACTTCTTAATTCTTAATTAAGTTTTGGACTGAGGGTTGGGGTTTGGTTTTTCAAAAATAATTTTTATATTTATAAAATATTATTATAATATGGTTCCATCAACCAAGTTGGATGTTTGATTTATAATCAATATGCAAGTAAGATAAGCATGAAACTACTTTAGATTTAATCTAAACAGGTTCATGTAATTGAAACAGTTTCAACTCCAATCAATCATAAATTACTTAGATTAAATCTAACATATTTATGATGATTAAAATTAGATTAAAATATTTTTAATTAGATCATAAAATTCTTTAAATTTAATATAAAATTTTATGATTAATGTTTTAGATCAGCATGTATTAGGACAATCTCTCTATTATAAGGGATAAATCTTACAGCTGGACAATCTTATAATTAGTCCGTGCAATCTAAAACTTTTATTTTTAGATCTAAAATTATTTTAAATCTAATAAATTATAAATAAGATTAGACCATATCTAATAAATTTATAAAAAAAGATAGATCTATACGAACTAGGACAACCTCTCCACTATAAGGGATAAACCTTACAATAGGATAATCTTATATCAGTTCGTGTGATCATAATTTTTAATTTTAGATTTAATAATTAGATTATAAATTATATCTAATCTCAACAATAATCTAAACATGCAAAAATAATCATGTAATAATGAACTTAGGCTTTGATACCAATTGAAGAAACCAGATCTAGGATTTCAGGACTAGATCTTACAATTTTTTCAAGATTAGATAACGAAAGACTAAAATAAATTAAAATTTATTTATAAAAACTAAAGAACCTCTAGGATCCAGAAGGCTGAGAAGACTCTAAGGGCATTACTTCTGAAATTATAATTTTGACTATAAATCAATAAAATGGGTTATTTTCTATCACATATGTGTATTTAGTGTCTGTGATACATCCTTTGAGTTAATGGTAATGATAATTCATATTTTCAAGAGTTGAAAATTTAAGACATGAATAATCATTATTAACTCATAAAATGCTCCCGACCATAGGATCATCACGAGGATGGTGATTGATCCGGAAGGTTGGTGTACAATCGCTTCTCTTTAGTAGATGAGTCTTGAGTCTACGGTGTGGAGACACCGGAGCGAGAGTACAGGTACTCGTTAGAGAACGAGGGCACTGAGCGTGACCACCTCGAGTAGTCATTAGGGAGTCTACCTTCTCGTCAATGACTGACTCGATGCTGCAGTAGTGTGTCTGGTTCTTTGACCTGAGATGCATCGGCAGTTCACCTTGAGGGTGTTATAGTTTGACTACACCATTACTCGGTCTCCTAGCCATATGGAACCCTGAGGTGTATGTTGGCTATAGCATGTTCATTGTAGGAACTGGATTGCATCAAGATGGAATCTATCTACCTCGGTGGTAGAGGAGCAGCCCTATGATGATCATGAGAATCAAGTCCAGAAGCCCATGGCCATGGCAGAGTGAAATAATAGAAAGAGTTTCTATTTAGATTTTCACATTGGACTCGAATCGAATGATTACATCATATGACAGAGACTAGGGTTTGACGAGTTCACCTTAACCCTAATCTGATCGGGGCTCAAGATAGAAGAACTTAATCACACAGGTAGCTGCACCAAGAGGTTCGCATTCAGCTCTGATGGGTTGCCACCATATACTGCTAGGTGTCACTGGTGGATTTTGGGAGCAATTAGAATGATTTAGATGATCGATCATTCTAGCTGTTCGAATCAGAAGAGTTCTGATCCATCGAAAGGAGTTTCGATGATGTCGATGATAGAGATCATGACATATCCCATTACCATACAGAACTGAACCTAACTGGGTCACACAAACAAGGGTTTGAATCTGGTGATCATCAATTGAACTGATCTAGTTCAATTGATCTGAATGAGATTCAATTAGGTTCAAGGAAATCGTGCTAGCACTCGATTGAACCTAACGTTCTTCTTTTACTATCATAAATAAGTTGTCCTGACTGAGCCAAAGGAGTTTGTGCTCAATCAGAGGCCTTCATATGGTCTGACTGGAGGTTGTCCAAGTCAGAAATAGGTTGTCTTATTTGTAAGACATTACCCTGCCATTTTTGGTCACCTGCCATTTCTTGTTCTTTGACTTTGGTCAAAAGTCTACCTTTGACTGTCAAACGTTGACCATTGACACTTTGACTTTTGACCACATGTCATGCACCTATTGGAGAGCTGGTGGGGGCCTGTCCCCCTGCCAGAACCTGGCAAGGAGGAGGGCGCACGCCACCCTAGGAGTGTGCCCAAGTTGGAGGCGCCTAGGAGTCCTTGTTGGACAAGGACTCCATCTCCTTTTGGATTCCAATTAGAGTTCTTCTAAGAATCCAACTTTGACTGGTCTTAGGCGCCCTCTAAGGAGGAATCCAGGGGACTCTATTCCCAATCAAGATTCAGATTTAGATCTGATTTCACAAAGGGTTGTGATTGGTTGGGAGGAAGAGGAGTTGGATCACAAGAGTCTATAAATAGAGACCCTGCGCCCAAAGATTTGAATGAATGAAATTATTTTCCCACATGCCCCAAGGCTGCCTCTCCCCTCCTTCCTCCATGCCAAACTCTTCTCCCTCTGCTCTCCACGTCCAAAAGGAGTTTTGGACTTGCGATTCAGATCAAAGAAAGGCGATCAAAAGCAAGAAGGCTGCGCTGCTGCAAAAGGACGACTGCAGATCTTCAAAAAGAGTTTTGAAGATCCTCCAGATCAGATCCAGATCTGATTTTTGGAGGTGTGATAGAGAAGAAGAGGATCTCCAGATCCAACCCGAGTGGATACCGGTAGAGGCCAGGCGCTTGCGTGGCTAAGATCCAGAACCTTCCGCTGCAATCAGGATCATCTACAGGGTAATAGGATTACCCAAATCAGGTAAATTAAATTTGATTTAATTTAATTTTATTTTATTTATTAAAATAATAAGAATCAGATCTGAAATCATATCAAGATCTGATTGAGATCAAGAGAAAAATTTTTGAAATATATCTCTTGATCTGATCAGATCTGAACGAACCTGGACCGGGAAATCAGGATTTTCCTTCAACTGGTATCAGAGCCATGGTTCTAAAATTATTTAGATCTGATTTTAAATTTATTTTAATTAGAAAATAAAGTGATTTCAGATGTCACATGAGATGTGATCAGATCTGAAATCAGAAAAAATTAAAATTAAATGATTTGGATCTAAGAATTATGAAGATATGCATGACTAGTTCTAGAATAGAATAGTTCTATAGAATAGTTCTTGCATGTCTTTGATTTAATCTGATTAAATCATATTTTAGATCTTTTTATTTACTATTTTTTGATATTATAAGTGTTATAATAACATCTGAAAAATAGCAAATAAAAATTATTTAATTTTAAATATCATATGAGATATGATTGATGCATGTCTAGACTAGTTGTAGAATAGTTCTACATAATTGTCTAGATTAGAATTTATTTTGATTAGATCAATTTAAATCTAATTTTTTAGATTATTATGAGATAATTTAGATCTGAAAAATATGCATGATTTTGATACATGAGATGTATGCAAAATATGCCATGATTAGATCTAAATTTGTATATGAGATATATGATATAGATCTAACTGTTTTGTAGTATTGAATGTTCCTGATTAAGGCGTTCCTCTTGGCCGTCCGGTCATAAGAACGAAGAAGGGTTTAAAGGCCCTCTCTCTTCCATTCGATGGGGTGTTCTTATGATGTGTAGGGGTGCTGCGTGTTCGTCCTTAATCAGAAACCCAAAACTTACTTTCTGCAAAACCCTAGATCCTGAAACCCTAGGATTTATTGTGCATATTTTGTTTATGAACCCTACTTAATTAAGAATTAAGTTTATGGAATATTAATTAGGTCTAAAATTGAGAATTTTCAGATCTAAGACATATTCATAATACTGGGTTCGGGCTTGGGTAGCTCAATTAGGTCTAAGCGGTTGATCAAACCGAATCAAGAGTTGGTTAGATGGGATCAACAATGCTTAAATTGACCAGCCTAATAGGATTAAGTCTGGGTCAAGATCGAGTCACGATCACGATCAAGCAAGACCTAATTAGGCTCAGAGGTTAGAGTCTGGATTGTAGGCTAACCCAATTGGTTCTGACTCAACAATTTGGTGTCTAAGGTAAGTTTGGCACAGACGACCGACTGGTTTTTAATTGGAAGCTACTCGACCTGAATGCGTTCTTGTACGAGTTAATGGCATATTCCTTCCACCGGTCTCACTTACCTGGCCATATCTGTTGACACAGTTCTGATCTGAGGTGGTCAATAATCCGAGCTAACCCATGCCACTAGGTTAGTCATAATTGTTATGACTAAGCCAAGTCTAGTTTAATGAGACCTGAATCAATTCTCCCTAAGAAAAGATTAAGTCTGAGGTCTTCCACCATTGTAGATGTGCGGGCCCTTCCCGGGGTTGATTGTTCTCGGCTGGATACAGTGGCTCAGTTGCACCGGGAAGACGCAACCATGTCTATTAGGCATTGGATGCTATGGGCTGGAGGATGAGTTGGGCTCAATATTCCGGATACGGTGAGAGACCTCAATTAGGAACCCAGTCTATGCAAATGGTGGGTCTGACTTAACTAAGGAGTGGATCAATATTCCGGATACGGTGAGATTCATGAATTAGAGACCAAGTTTGGGTGCACCATGATTAGAGAATCATTGAACAAGAGTTGTTCACTCATTGGCTAACCCATCACCAATAACTGTTAGGTGAGGTGATGAGTCAGTTGGTGAGACCGCACCACCCACTAGAAATCATTCAATCGTGGAGATTTTCGCATCTCTACAGAGGGAGTGTAGGGATCCGAGAAAATAGTGGGAGCTAATTTGTTTAAAAATAAAATCCCTAAACAAATTGGTCAAGTCAAAATTACAGTATCTAACTAGAATCTTTGACTCTCTACAGGAAAAATGTCTGCGTCCAACCCACTGGCACGTATCCTAGACACACATAGACTGACTGGACCCAATTATAAAGATTGGCTCAGGAACTACAAAATTGTTTTGGGTTCAGAGAAGTTAACCCATGTTTTGGACCAGGACCCTCCCACCTTACCAGCTCGTCCATCCACTGAACAGAGAGCGTCTCTGGAAAAATGGATTGACGAAGATAATAAGGCCAGATACTACATGTTGGGCTCGATGTCTGATGAGCTCCAGCGCCAACATGAAGATATCGGGACTGCTCGCCAAATGTTGGCTCACCTGCAGGAGATGTTTGGTGAACAGAGTCGCGCAGCCAAATATCAAGTCACGAAAATGACTTTTTAAGGCTAAGATGCGTGATGGGCAGTCAGTCCAAGATCACTGTCTGACAATGATCAAGGACATGGAAGAGCTTGAGAAGCTCGGTGTGAAGTTGGACTTGGACCTGCAGAACGATATTATTCTGCAATCCTTGACTGATGCATATGGGCAATTCATCATGAATTACCACATGCATAAACTTCAAAATTCCTTGGCCGAGTTAATGAATATGCTGGTTACCGCTGAGCTTTCTATGAAAGGTTCTAAAGGCTCAGTTCTTGCTATGGAACGGACTTCTTCCAAAAGAAAGTCTTATGGAAAGAAAAAGAAGTCTGTGAAAAAGCAAAAGGTGGAAGGATCAAAGAAGAAGAAGGCAGAACCGAAGAAGAAGGTCGATGGCAAAGGAAAGTGTTTCCATTGCAACAGCGACGGCCATTGGAAGCGGAACTGCCCTACTTACCTGGCCACCCTGAAGAACAAGAAGGAAGGTCCTTCTGGAGGTATGCTCGTTATTGAGTCTAACCTTACGGTTTCTTCTGCATCCAGTTGGGTGCTTGACTCTGGTTCTAGTGCTCATCTGTGCACTTCTATGCAGGGTCTTGAGGATAGCAGGAGGCTGAGGGATGGAGACATGATCCTACGCGTCGGTAATGGAGCAAGAGTTGCTGCAGTAGCCGTGGGAACATACCCTCTTCGATTACCATCTGGTTTAGACTTAGTTTTAAAAGACTGTTATTATGTGCCTGCAGCTAGCAGGAATTTGATTTCTGTTTCATGCTTAGCACAAGAAGGTTATGTGATCACCTTCTTTAAGGACCATTGTAACATTCTTTATGAAAGAAATAAAATTGCAAATGGTTTCCTTATTAATGGTCTTTATCAGTTACATATTGATGTACCTATTTTTAACTATCGAGCAAAACGTGAATGCCATGCCAAACGACCTAGGGATAGTCCAAACGACAGATATCTATGGCACCTGAGATTAGGTCATATAGCAGAAGATAGGATTAACAAATTGGAGAAAAATGGGCTATTGAGTCCATTGACTTTTGAGTCATATCCAACTTGTGAATCTTGTCTTCAAGGCAAAATGACTAAACTCCCTTTTGTTGGACATGGGGAGAGGGCCACAGATCTCCTTGCCCTAGTACATACTGATGTGTGCGGCCCATTTGATGTGCCGGCTAGAGACATTTTACCACAGAATCACTACTGGACTACAAATAAGTTAATTTAGTATATCAATTAACTACCAATTCGATGATTTGATAGATCATAGTTCAAGAAATCTCGCACACGATACTGTTTTCCTTCTGAATTTTTTGATTATGAATGAGTCAAATTTATTTTGACTCATTTCTATATCTTGAATAGATTTATTTTTATCTAACTAGAACCAATCTAGGTTAGATTAATTATTGAAATTAAATCCATTCCTAGTGTAATTGGACTAGGGTCAAAAGTTGACCTATTTGAGAGAATTGAGGATCACCTAATTAGATGCTTCTAAAAGATTCTTTAGAAATTTTTTTGCTCTAATTTTTGGATATATGATAGAGCTCGAGACATGCTATGGGTGTGCCAATTTTTGTAATTTATGGTGATGTTTTGATTGGGTTTTGATAGAGTTTGATTTGGATCAAACTCTTGAGGAAAGAGTCCTAGGCGCAATGGACTCTTCCTTATCTACTCATGTCGCCCACTTATTGAATCATTTTTAGTGAGTAAACTAGATAGGATCTGGTGTTTTGACATGGAGATTAATCCCTGGTGTCGTTTGAAATCAAATAAGAGGTTATTTGGTCAAATGGGATTATGGATGGCATTGGATTTAAAACCCCTTCTCACACCAAGGAGCTTTGATCGCATGAAATTATTTTCCATGCCCAAGTGCTATCACCCATACCATATCCCATACCCCCTCTATCCTCTCTCTCTCTCTCTCTCTCTCTTCTACATGTCTAAAAAGTTAGGCATAAATCAAAGAAGAAGGTCTAAGTATTTTGGTGCAAGATTTAGTTTCTATGCGATGGTGTTCGTGAGACGGATGGGCTGCCTTCAAAAATTATTTTGAAGAATCTATACATCAGATTTAGATTTGATCTTTGGAGAAGAGATTCATGAGGAGAAGATGTTTAGATCTTGCCCGAGTGGATATTGGTAGTGTGCGTGGCTCCTTCTAGAACCTCAGGAATGATCAGGATCATCACAGAATAATTAGATTACCTAATTAGATACTTGAAATTAAATCTGATTTAATTTTATTTTAATTTCTAATATCAGATCATCATGATTAGATCTGAGAACTCTTAGCACTGATCGGATCATAGAAATTTTTATAGAAAAATTTGCCTCAGATCTGATCAGATCTAGATGATCCTATGATAGAAAATTAGATTTTTCTTTAGTTCTAACTTGCTGATCTAGGTTGAAGGATGAAGTTTTGAGCCATACATCCATCTGGTCTCTAAGAGATGTACACACAAGCCCATAAATTCCGATTAGAAGTTTGATGTAGGAAATCGACATAGTGTGCGAGTATTGTGCTGATCCTTCTTCGATCGTCGATCCGATGCTTTTTTATTTAAGACTTGGATATTTCAAAATATTAGAAGGAAGAGAAAAGATTTTTGGACCTAATACAACACTCCAAAAATCTTTAAGAAGGAGGAAAAGGGGTGAAGAAAATAGCCTTAGAAGAAGATCCTCTTCTTTTCTTTGTTCTCTCACCTAGACACCTATATTGGTATTTTTAGAACTCCCACGCCCAAGATGAATATTTCCCTAGTTTTCTTATGCCCAAAAGGTCTCTCAAATGTCTAGAATTCACTAAAAGATCAATCCAAATTCATTTTAAAAAATGAGATATGGAAGAATCTTTGTCTAGGGTAAATACCTAGATAAGGAATGTCCAAATTGGGCAAGACAAGGGGCGCCCAACTCTTGGGTGCCCCCTCCTTTTTCTATGGCATGGACCATCCTTTCTTGTCGCATAAAAAAGTCTCCATTTTCCATCAAAAAATTCAAGAGAACATAGAAAGTGGGTGGCACCTTATGGGAGGAGTTTTGGTTTGTTAGGATTCTATCACATAGAATTCAAAACCATAACAACTTGCCTTCTATTGACTTGGTCCACAACTTAATTCTATGTAAGAGAGAAGGGAAGCAAATGGACATGCGTGAAGACCTAAGAAAAAAGATTTTTCATGAAAAAATCCTAAAAAATATGCGTGGGGGTGTGGGATGGGCGTGAGATATCAAGTGGCACAAGGAAAGAAGTCCTAGTCTCAGTAGGACTTCTAATTTAACTTGGTCAAACATGATTTTTGAACTAAATTAAATCAAAATTAATTGAATTCAATTAGAGTAGATCTTAATCCAATTAAGATCTTAATTAAATTAAATTAAATTAGACTTAATTTTGATTTAATTTTCTAATCAAATTAGAAAATTGGGTTGACCCAACTCCTAGTCGAACTAGGACTAGTTGTTTCTTGCACTTAACTTATCTAATTAACCAATTGGACTTGATCTAATCAAGTCCAAATCAAATATAATTAAATTATATTTAATTAAACTTAATCTTAGCCCTTCGACTTCATCAAATTAAGCTAATTAGCAATCAAGTTACTAATCAATCCTCCTGCAACATTTGCACTAGGTTAAACATTAATCATATTGATTGTTTAACCTTAGAATAATTCTCAATCATTGATCAATCATCTGATTGGATTATGAGCTCTAATGTGTGTGACCCCATAGGTCCAAACCTAAGTCAGTAGCATAAAAATAAATTTTTATATCAATCAAAGTGACCATCTAGCAATGGTACTCGATGATCGAATAGGTTGAATGTGTAGAACAATATCCTTCGAATCCATGTGGATATAGTTTCCATAATTTGTTTTCTTGACCAAAATGCTCGTAGGATACCTCAGAGTTCAACTATCAACTCTGATCAGGCTATCCACACTATATTTCAAAATACTAAATCCATCTCATGGATTATCCTGGTCAAGATTTTACTATATTGAAATACAGTGATACATTCTTCTCCAACTCTTGGAGTGGTAAATCCCATCTTGATCACACATCGATTTTGTAAGTACTTGACTATGCCCAAAAATTTTTTATTATTGAATTAAAAATTTAGTTAGTCTGATACCAAAATACAGTAAGTTGCTTGCAAGTTACTGAGGTGATCTCAGCTCTAAGGAACACTTATACCTATATTCTAGAGACATTCTCGATAGCAAAATGCTCTAGAGTTGGTCATGTTCAATGATAATATACTCTTACATCTCACTTGTATGCCATACCAGTGTCTTCATACTCCTTGGTTAAGAGGACAACCAACTTGTATGGCATACAGTGATCTATGCTCGATAGATGCTGTCATTCTAATTAACAACCTATCATTTGGTCGTGAACAGTTTTAAGGACTAAACGATAAATCCTTTCTTTATCGAATCTAAATAGTCCTAAGTAATTTATCATAATAATGAAGTTCGTTAGAAGATGAAAACTTATGATGAAAAATATTAAAAATATATTTTATTAATTAATAAATTAATTATAATTATAATGCAGCACAACCGTCAATAGGTTGACGATTAATTTTGGGATACATTTTCCAATAATTCATGCATTGGAGGTCGTCCAAACTTTGATGGAAGCTATTTTACTTCCAACACTTGTCTTCCTACTTTTGAGTTCGAAGTTCGAATGAAGGGAGTACAAAACTATGACTACTGAAGTCCTATGCTGGTTTCCCACTCTCGAAAGTCAAAAAATTTTATCCTTTTTTCAAATTGGCATCGAAGCTTCCTTAATGCTGAATGACTTGAAAGGACATCTACTTTGAAATTCCTTCTGGCATGGTGCTCTGAGTACAGCATAATAAATGCTTCGTCTATAGGCATGATGAGCAGGACACGTGTTAAGCAAGGAAAGGATGGAGAGGATCTACAATCATAATCTATTCTAATTTTTTCCAGCTATTTAAACATCTCCCTCACCTGACTCATCATTTTAACCTGCGCTCTCTGATAAGTGATAAAAATATACTAATAAAAGTATTAAATTATAAACTAAATTAATCTATTTCTTTAGAAATTGATACTTTTATTAATCTTATGTAGGAAAGAAGGCTACCAATGTGAAGATCTTATTTTTCTGATTCAGATGAAATAAATTTTAAGCAAAATGGACTTCAAACGAGCCTAGAATTGAATTTAAAAAAAAAAAATCGTCGATGCAATGCTGATGTCAGCATTTTTCGAGGCACACGATGGACCATCTGAAGGGTATTTTGGGAATTTCACAGCAAGAGGCGCGCTCTGATTGGCTGAAGAATGCGGTGGTCCATGCAACATCGGGCTCGCGCATGATCCACGGAGGGCAATTTGGAAATTTTGGCTGATCCAACGGGCGGATTTTCACTAAAACTCGATCGGACGATCGAAATGAAGGCGCTGATGGATGACATCAGCAGCTCCCGATCGAGATCCAATGGCTGAGATTCATCCCGAAGTTAAACTATAGATCAGAAGGCTTATTTCTATGTGATCGGATGGCCCAGATTTGATCCAACGGTTGATCCAATGGCTGGCATTAAATCCGACTTGATCTGGGTTATTTTAAGGGGTTTTTGAGTGGTTTTTGGACCGTTTGATCAACATCTAACGGGCAGAATTATCCAGATCTTAATTTGAGTTATTTTGGGAGTCTTAAACCTAAGTTTTTGATGGATTTTGGGGGAAAATCAAACTCTTTATTCTATAAAAACCTGTTGTTGCTGAGAGGGAAAAAAAATTAGAGAGAGAGAGACAGAGAGAGAGAGAGACAGAGAAAGAGAGAGGGAAGGTAGAGAAAAAGAAAAAAAGAGAAAAAGGGAGAGAGTTAGAAAAAAAGAAAAATAAAAAGAAAAAGAGAGGAGAGAGGTAGAAAGAGAAGAGTGATTTGTGAGAAAAAAAAAGGGTTTTTTTTTTCTTCGACGATCAAGACATCGATCAAGGAGCCTCTTCTTTTTCGCCAAGTTCTCCACATCAAGAGCAGCAGACAATCAATTTCAGCAATCAAACAGTCTAATTTCTCTATGCATTTTATTTTATTTACTATTTTTAAATTTGTTATCATGAACTAAATTTTATTTTACTAAGGCTAAGGTGTAGCCACTCTTTTGATGCAATATTCAGTATGATTTATTTTTAAATTTTATTCATGAGGAGTATATAAATCTGATCTTAATGCTTTTAGATTACTGGCCATCTTCTAATTGATCTGATGAACATAGATGTTACGGACCAAGTACATCTATGTTAATGCTTCTTGATTATATACCTTGTATTATGAATCAAATTAGAATTCATATGCATGCAGGAAATTTTAGTGCGCTTTGGACGCAGCGTATTTTAATTAGAGGGTTTCACAAAACCTAATGCATTAATATTTATTTAAATTACACCTGGACCAAAGGATAATTAATAAATATTAATAGTTTTGCTATGCCTGGACCAAAGGGTAGTGAATAAATTAGGAGACTCCACCGTCACATGAAATAAAATTAATCTAAAAATCTGAATATTGTATTGACTGAGTTGGTGAACCGATTGCCTTAGTAATCCATTGCTCTTGAGTTTAAAACCCTAATAATTTACACTCTCTCTATTTAATTAAAAACTTTTAATTATTTTTTTATTTTATTCTTTAATTTCTTATTCTCATAAATCGATCTTCTAAATAAAGCATAGGAAAGAGCTTTTCAGTACTTATTTTCCAATCCTCTAGGGATGATACTCTACTCATTCACTTTATTACTTGATCGACTGGTGCACTTGCCATAGCTATAAATTAGCATGCATCAAGTTTTTGGCGCCGTTGCCGGGGATTGTGTCTAAAATAATATTAAAATTTTGATCCTAGCTTTACTTTAGAAATTTATTTTTAATTTTTATTATTTTAAAAAAAAAATTTTCAGTGCATGACACGTACTGGACATAGTAACTTACTACCTTTAGATCCAGAAATTGAAAGAACCATTAGAAGACTACAACAAGAGAGAAACATGGCAGCTGAAGATCCTAACGACATCAATCTAGGATTGGATATGGCGACTGAAGGACAGCATGAAGCTATTCGACCAGTACATCATCCATTAAATGATTACATCACACCATCTATAGCCGATGCAGCTTCGAGCATCAGGAGACCGCCTGTACGAGCAAACAACTTCGAAATAAAATCGGACGATGATCCAGATGATTCAATCAACTGTCCAATTCAGTGGACACGTGCATGATGATCCGAATGCCCATATTTCTAATTTTCTTGAACTTTGTGATACTTTTAAAATTAATGGGGTGTCGGATGATGCTATTAGATTAAGGTTATTTCCTTTCTCTTTATGGGATAAAGCTAAAGAGTTGGCTTCATTCTCTTCCTACAGGTTCTATCACAACTTGGGATGTCCTAGCCCAAAAATTCTTAGCCAAGTACTTTCCACCTTCCAAGACTGCTAAGATGCGCAACGATATCACTTCTTTTATGCAGATGGACATGGAGACACTATATGAGGCTTGGGAGCATTTCAAGGAACTGCTGAGGAGATGTCCACATCATCAACTATCCGTATGGCTTCAGGTACAAACTTTCTATAATGGTTTATCTCCTACTAATCGATTCTATGATTGATGCAGCAGCAGGAGGAACCATTAATCAAAAAATGGAGGAAGAAGCCTTTCGATCTGATCGATGAGATGGCATCAAATAGCTATCAATGGCAGACAGAACGTATGATGCCAAAAAGACTAGCAGCTGTGCAGGGAGTAGATTGCGTGCCAACCTTACTAGCTGAAATTGCAGCCCTTAGAGCCGAAGTCAACAACTTAAAGGGAACAGCTATGCATATTCAGAGCATTACTTGTGACCTATGTGGAGGAGGACACGATACGAGCAATTGCCAGACAGGTAATCCTTTTGCTAAAACAACTGATACAGCTAATTATATTGGTAATTTTTTCAGGCCGCAACAAAACAATCCCTACTCCAACACATACAATCAAGGGTGGAGGCAGCACCCAAATTTCTCATGGAGCAATCAAAATGCAGCACAACAGCCACCCCCGGGATTCCAAGTACCTGAAAAGAAGTCCAACATGGAAGAGCTGATGGTCAAATTTATGCAAAACCAAGAAGCAACTATAAAAAATTTGGAAGCCAAACTTAGGCAGGACCAAACAGCAGCAATTCGAAACTTGGAGATGCAAATAGGTCAAATGGCTAAGATAATCTCCGAGAGACCTCAAGGATCCTTGCCAAGCAATACGGAGACAAATCCAAGGGAGCAAGTCAATGCTATCACCCTAAGAAGTGGTACAAAGCTGGAGGAGCCACATCAGAAGAATGAGACTGAAGAGCCAACTACAAATAAGGAACCATCAACTAAAATTCGTCAGTCACCAAAACAACCAGCAGATGGATGGTCTCCAGGTATACGATTTGCTGATCCAAATGTGAAGCCCTACGTGCCGCCACTACCATTCCCAGAGAGACAAATACAGCATCCAGATAAGAAATTTTCTAACTTTTTCAAAATTTTAAAGAATTTACATATTAATATTCCTTTTGTAGATGCTATTACTCAAATGCCCAGGTATGCCAAGTTTCTCAAAGAAATCTTAACAAATAAGAAAAAGCTGAAGGAGCATGAGAGAATAAATTTGAATGAAGAATGCTCAGCAATACTTCAAAATAAATTACCACAGAAGCTAAAAGATCCAGGGAGTTTTACTATCCCCTGCATTATTGGTGATTGTAGTTTTGATAAAGTTTTATGTGATTTAGGAGCAAGCATTAATCTCATGCCTTTTTCTATTTTCAGGAAGCTGGGTCTAGGAGAACCAAAGCCTACCACTATTACTCTTCAATTAGCCGACAGATCCATTAAATATCCAAGAGGTATAGTGGAGGATGTCTTGGTAAAGGTAAACAAGTTTATTTTTCCTATTGATTTTATTGTTCTTGATATGGAAAGAAGATTATGATGTACCCCTTATTTTAGGGAGACCCTTTTTAGCTACTGGAGGAGCTTTAATAGATGTTCAACAAGGAAAATTAATTCTTAGAGTCCAAGATGAACAAGTTACTTTTAATGTTTTCAAAGATACTAAACATCCTGATGATAATCAAACTTATTTTCTAATTGATATTATTGACAATCCATTATATGAGAATTCTGTAGAAAATAGGTTTGAGACTATAAAAGCGAGCAATGTCAAATTGAAAGAGGACTCGATCAAACATGAAAGTATTCCAATTGAAGTGGCACCAGATTGATCCACTTTAGAACTCAAAGAAAGTCAAGCTGAAGACTATAAATCAGAACTACTAGATAGGTTGTTTCTTTTCTTTTTAGTTTTGATCATTTTTCTTTTCTTTTATTTTTCAGTAATTTGTTGTTGCTCTTTTACTGCTCTGGTGTGTATTTTCAATTTTGCAGAAAAATCAATGAGAACTCAAGCAAAATTTCAAAGCTCCAAAGAACCAGACTGAACCAAATCAGGTGTATTCCTTCCTATCCTTTATTGCACCCTTTATTTTTCTTTCTCCTTTAAGACAATGTAGAATAAGTTAATAAAAAAAAAAAAAAAAAATCATGTGTCAAGAAGAAAATCTTGAGCAAGATAAACTGGATAAGTGATAAAAGATAGAATTATTTGCTAATGAATGTAATGAGTTAAAGAAGTAGATTAGTTGGTCAACTTTTAGCAGCCTACTTAGGTCATTAAAAGACTATTAGCACTTTTAATTGCACATGCACACTAACAAGGCAAAGTAGGTATTGATTATAAGGCCAACTGAGGATTCAATTATCACTAAAAATTGATAATTAATATACATTCTAATCAAAGAAACTTGAATTTAAGGAAAGAGCTACCTGCCTATAAATAAAGTGCAAAAGATAGAGTATATGTGGATTGCCCAAAGCCTAGTAACTGGGTCTCTGCACCTAGGTCAAGTGTGAAAATTCACGTAAAATGGTGAAGGAAAGGCCAGGATGCTCAGCACAAAAAAAAAAAAAAAAAAAAAAAAAGAAAAGGCAGTGTGAAAGCTACCTTAATTCATGAGTATAAAATTGAGAATGTATAGAAAATTGACCAAAATAGGTGATAAGAGAGGATACTTTTGTTCTTTTAATTTAATACTGAAATGCTAAAGTTAGTCATCACGAACACAAGTGCTATAGATCTTTGATGTACTCTAAGAAAGTTTTTAATTGTATTGACTGAAAAATTTGCTTCTGAAGCTCAATGCTTAGTTAGCAGTATTTTCTAAACTTTTTGACCTTTAATCCTAGATTTTATCTTTGTGATGGATAATCTTATTGAAATATGGTATTAAATAAAACATTGCTAAGGGACTAGCAATGACTAAGTTGGGGGGTGTGATAAGTAGTAAAAATATACTAATAAAAGTATTAAATTATAAAATAAATTAATCTATTTCTTTAGAAATTAATACTTTTATTAATCTTATGTAGGAAAGAAGGCCACCAATGTGAAAATCTTATTTTTTTGGTTCAGATGAAATAAATTTCAAGCAAAACGGACTTCAAACGAGCCTAGAATTAAATTTAAAAAAAAAAAAATTGGTTCGGTTCAAATTGGTTCAGAAAATTGGCTCAGCGGTTCGGCCCGATTCGATCGAAACAGCAGACCAATCCGCCGACGCAATGCTGACATCAGGATGACGTCAGCATTTTTCGCAACGCACGGTGGACTATCTGAAGGGTATTTTGGGAATTTTACAACAAAAAGCGTGCTCTGATTGGCTGAAGAATGCAGCGGTCCATGCAACACCGGGCTCGCGCATGATTCACGGAGGGCAATTTAGGAATTCTGGCTGATCCAACAGGCGGTTTTCACTGAAACTCGATCGGACGGCTGAAAAGAAGGCGCTGATGGATGGCATCCACAGCTTCCGATCGAGATCCAATGGCTGAGATTTATCCCAACATTAAACGAAAGATTAGAAGCCTTCTTTCTATGCGATCAGATGGCCCAGATTCGATCCAACAGTTGATCCAATGGCTGGCATTAAATCCAACTTGATCTGGGTTATTTTAAGGGGTTTTTAAGTGGTTTCTGGACCGTTTCATCAACATCTAACGGGCAAAATTACTCAGATCTTAATTTGAGCTATTTTAGGAGTCTTAAACCTAGTTTTTGATGGATTTTGGGGGGAAATCAAACTCTTTATTCTATAAAAATCTGTTGTTGCCGAGAGGAAAGGAAAAATCAGAGAGATGGAGAGAGAGACAGAGAGAGAGAGAGACAGAGAAAGAGAGAGGGAAGTCAGAGAAAAAGAGAAAAAGGGAGAGAGTTAGAAAAAAAGGAAAAACAAAAAGAAAAAGAGAGGAGAGAGGTAGAAAGAGAAGAGTGATTTGTGAGAGAAAGAAAAGGATTTTTCTTCGACAATCAAGATATCGATCTAGGAGCCTCTTCTTCTTCGCCAAGTTCTCCACATCAAGAGCAATGGACCATCAATTTCAGCAATCAAACAGTCTAATTTCTCTATGCTTTTTATTTTATTTACTATTTTTGAATTTGTTATCATGAACTAAATTTTATTTTACTAAGGCTAAGGTGTAGCCACTCTTTTGATGCAATATTCAGTGTGATTATTTTTAAATTTTATTCATGAGGAGTATATAAATCTGATCTTAATGCTTTTAGATTACTGGCCATCTTCTAATTGATCTGATGAACATAGATGTTACGGACCAAGTACATCTATGTTAATGCTTCTTGATTATATACCTTGTATTATGAATCAAATTAGAATTCATATGCATGCGAGAATTTTAGTGCGCTTTGGACGCAGCGTATTTTAATTAGAGGGTTTCACAAAACCTAATGCATTAATATTTATTTAAATTACACCTGGACCAAAGGGATAATTAATAAATATTAATAGTTTTGCTATGCCTGGACCAAAGGGTAGTGAATAAATTAGGAGACTCCACCGTCACATGAAATAAAATTAATCTAAAAATCTGAATATTGTATTGACTGAGTTGGTGAACCGATTGCCTTAGTAATCCATTGCTCTTGAAGTTTAAAACCCTAATAATTTACACTCTCTCTATTTTCTTAAAAAAAAATTAATTATTTTTTATTTTGTTCTTTAATTTCTTATTCTCATAAATCGATTTTCTAAATAAAGCATAGGAAAGAGCTTTTCAGTACTTATTTTCCAGTCCTCTAGGGACGATACTCTACTCTTTCACTTTATTACTTGATCGACTGGTGCACTTGCCATAGCTATAAATTAGCACGCATCAGGCATCTAAGATCAGTCAAACTTGATTTTTAGGAGAAGTCTAATAGAAATCCAAAAAGGAGATGGAGTCCCTATCCAACAGGGACTCCTGGGCGCCTCCAGCTTGGGCACACGCCAAGGGTGGCATGCGCCCTCCTCCTTGCTAGGTTCTAGCAGGGAAACAAGGCCCCCACCAGCTCTCCAATAGGTGCATGACATGTGGTCAAAAGTCAAAGTGTCAATGGTCAACGTTTGACAGTCAAAGGTAGACTTTTGACCAAAGTCAAAGAACAAGAAATGGCAGGTGACCAAAAATGGCAGGTAATGTCTTACAAAATAAGACAACCTTTTCTGACTTGGACAACCTCCAGTCAGACCATATGAAGGCCTCTGATTGAGCACAAACTCCTTTGGCTCAGTCAGGACAACTTATTTATGATAGTAAAAGAAGAACGTTAGGTTCAATCGAGTGCTAGCACGATTTCCTTGAACCTAATTGAATCTCATTCAGATCAATTGAACTAGATCAGTTCAATTGATGATCACCAGATTCAAACCCTTGTTTGTGTGACCCAGTTAGGTTCAGTTCTGTATGGTAATGGGATATGTCATGATCTCTATCATCGATATCATCGAAACTCC
This sequence comes from Cocos nucifera, assembly GCA_006176705.1. Lineage (NCBI taxonomy): Eukaryota > Viridiplantae > Streptophyta > Magnoliopsida > Arecales > Arecaceae > Cocos > Cocos nucifera. The sequence continues at coordinate 8,430 of QRFJ01002547.1, read as the reverse complement.
TTTCGATGGATTAGAATTCTTCTGATTCGAACAGCTAGAATGATCGATCATCTAAATCATTCTAATTGCTCCCAAAATCCACCAGTGACACCTAGCGATATTGGTGGCAACCCATCAGACTGAATGCGAACCTCTTGGTGCAACTACCTATATGATTAAGTTCTTCTATCTTGAGCTCCGATCAGATTAGGATTAAGGTGAACTCGTAAAACCCTAGTCTCTGTCATATGATGTAATCATTCGATTCAAGTTCGATGTGAAAACCTAAATAGAAACTCTTTCTATTATTTCACTCTGCCATGGCCATGAGCTTCTGGACTTGATTCTCATGATCATCATAGGGCTGCTCCTCTACGACTGAGATAGATAGATTCCATCTTGATGCAATCCAGTTCCTACAATGTACATGCTATAGCCAACATACACCTCAGGGTTCCGTGTGGCTAGGAGATCGAGTTATAGTGTACTCAAACTATAACACCCTCAAGGTAAACTACCGATGCATCTCAGATCAAAGAACCAGACACACCACTATAGCATCGAGTCAGTCATTGATGAGAAGGTAGACTTTCTAATGACTATTCGAGGTGGTCACGCTCAGTGCCCTTATTCTCTAATGAGTATCTATATTCTCGCTCCGGTGTCTCCACACCGTAGACTCAAGACTCATCTACTAAAGAGAAGCGATTGTACACCAACCTTCCAGATCAATCACCATCCTCATGATGATCCTATGGTTGGGAGCATTATATGAGTTAATAATGATTATTCATGTCTTAAATTTTCAACTCTTGAAAATATGAATTATCATTATCATTAACTCAAAGGATATATGACAGACACTAAATACACATATGTGATAGAAAATAACCCATTTTATTGATTATAGTCAAAATTATAATTTTGCCCCTAGAAGTGCATTACAGGTGTCAGCCAATTCTGGCTTCTAGGGCACATATATCTAACAATCTTCCACTTATCCTAAAGCTTGGCTACAAATCTATGTCCCATCTTAAGGTGGGCTTTGATCTTCTGCTGGCCCAACAGATTTGTAAGTGGGTCTGCCACATTATTACGGAGTCGACTCTCTTGACACCTTCAGACCGTAACCACTTTCAAGATAATCACGGATAGGTGGTATCGCCACTCAATGTGCTTGGATTCCCTGGTGAGACTTTGGCTTCTTGCAAGTGCTATGGTCATTGTTATCGTAGTATAGAGAAATGGGCAATCTGATAGCATTACTGCTGATTTGTACAGCAAATTTCTTGTTCCCATAATCTTCGCCTTCGTAGCCTCATAATACAGCGATATATTTCTACTTCCATGGTGGAATCTGCTATTCACGGTTTGCTTGAAACTCTTCCAGCTGACAGCACCACCATTGCACAAAAACATAACTCCCAACGGTGTCGACTTTCGATCATCTACATCGACATGCAATCCAGTTTGTGTATCCCTGGACTTGGAGTTCTCTGTTACCAAGACCCAACATCATATCCTAGTTTCTTCTAGTACTTAAGGATACATTTCACAGAAGTCCAATGTTCTTCACCATGGATTTGATTGATATCTTCTTGTGACACTTCAACAGAATGGGCCTATATTAGGATCGTGTACAATAGTATGGCATACATTCAGGCTCCTTATATGGACAGAAGCATAAGGGATCTTGCTTATACGCGTTCTATTTCCTCAGGTGTGCTAGGCAGATCTTCTTGGAAAGATGAATACCATGATTCTGAAGGATATTAATCCCCTCTTAGAGTTTCCATACTAAACCTCTTTAGTACTTCCTCTATGTACATCTTTTTGTGAAGGTCGCAAGCATCTTATTCGGTCTATCCCTATAAGACCTTAATTCTAAATAAAGGATGCTTCAACCTAGGTCTTTCATGAAAGAAATTCCTTGACAACCATATTTTGACTATCATCCAACATGAGAATATCATTTCCAATAAGGAGGATGTCATCACATGTACAATACGAGGAAGACAACGGCGCTCCCACTGACCCTTTGAAGAACCACACGGTTCCTCTTCATTTTTGATGAAACCAAACTTTTTTTTGATCAACATCATTGAAACAAGTGTTCCAGCTGCCGAATGCTTGCTTTAAGTCCATATTGAAAACCTGCAGCTTGCAAATCTTGTGATCAGTTTCACTGGATGTGAAACCTACACGTCCCATATAAGATATCCTCTTCAAAGTATTCATTCAAGAATGCCTTTTTCAACGCCATTTGCCTACATTTTATAATCGATAATAGGCCTGCAAACGGCAAGCAATGTGCGGAATGGATTTTACAAGCCATGGGGAAAAGGTATCCTGATAGTCAATGCCTTTGCATTAACTATAACCTTTTGCCACTAGTCTAGCCTTGAATGTCTCCACTATTCAATTTGCACCAAATCTTTCTCTTGAAGATCCATTTACAAACCCATAGATACTATACCTTTCTGGTGGATCTACCAAGGTCCAGATTTGGTTCAAGTGCATCGAGTCAATGTCTGACTGCATTGCCTCTAGCCATTTCTTAGAGTCGATATCTAATATCGCCTCGTTATAGATTTTGGGATCATCACCATGAGCACCATTATCTACGAGGAACATTTCCTCTACTTCCTCTGAAATAATACCTAAGTATCTTTCAGTGGGACGGGAAACTCTTTCCGATCTACGAGGTGGAGGAGGTAGTGTTCTTATTGGCTCAACGTGATTTGGTTCCAATTGATCCTTAGCTCATTGTACTTGTGAGACTTTCTCATCAAGCTCAATCTGCTTTCCAATGCAGCTGTCTTGAATAAACTATTTTTCAAGAAAGATGGCATGTCGACTCTCAATTACATTGTGGCCTTCTAGAATGTAGAAATAGTATCCTAATGACTCTTTAGGATATCCTATGAATCGAGCTTTGAGGATCTAAAACTCCTAACTTGTCCGCTTGTTGTCTTTTGAACATGAGCCGGACAACCAAATTCTGAGAAAGACTCACGACTTGATTTCTAACCATGCCATATCTCATACGGTGTGGTAGGAACGATTTTAAAGGAAACCCTATTCAGTAGATAAATTGAAGTTAATAATGAATGTTCCCAAAGAAAATCAGGAAGATCTATGAAGCTCATCATGGATCGGACCATATCCAATAGAGTCAGATTTCTCCATCTGAAATCCATGATGTTGAGGTATTCCTGGTGGAGTCCATTTAAAGACTAATGCCATTTTTCTGAGAATAGTCTAGGAATTTCTAGCTAAGGTAATTCACCTCCTCGATCTGATTGAAGAAACCCTTAACGGATTTTTTAGTTTATTTTTCTACTTCATGTCTGAATTCTTTGAACTTTTCAAAGCTTCAAACTTCATGTCTTCATAAGATATACACATACCCATAACCTAGACAGAATCATCGGTAAAGTAATGAAGCGTAGACAAAATTGCCTCTAGTCGGGCACATCTAAACTGGGCCGCACACATGAGTATAATCTAGGCAATGGAGATCTGTGGCCTTTCCCCATTTCCAACAAAGGGGAGTTTTGGTCATTTTGCCTTGAAGATTAAGATTCACAAGTTGGATATGACTCGGAAAGTCAATGGACTCAATAGCCCATTTTCTCCAATTTGTTGATCCTATCTTCTGCTATATGACCTATCTCAGGTGCAAAGATACCTAATCAATTGGACTATCCCTTAGGTAGCGTTGGCACTTCACGTTTCGCCGATAGTTAGAATAGATACATCAATATGTAGCTGATACAAAGAACCATTAATAAGAAAACTATTTGCAATTTTATTTCTTTCATAAAGAATATTATAATGGTCCTTAAAGAAGGTAATCACATAGCCTTCTAATGCTAAGCATGAATAGAAATCAATTCCTGCTAGCTGGCAGGCACATAATACAGTCTTTCTCAAAACTAAAGTCTAAAAATAGATGGTAATCGAGAGAGGGTATGTTCCCACCACCACTGCAGCAACTCTTCCTCCATTACCGATGCATAGGATCATGTCTCCATCTCTCAGCCTCCTACTATCCTCAAGGCCCTACATGGATGTGCACAGATGAGCACTAGAACCAGAGTCAAGCACCCAACTGGATGTCAAGAAGAAATCGTAAGGTTAGACTCAATAACGGCATACCTCCAAAAGGACCTTCTTCTTGTTCTTTCAGGGTGGCCAGGTAATAAGGACAGTTCCGCTTCTAATGGCCATCGACTGTTGCACGTGGAAATGCCTTTCCTTTGACATCGGCCTTCTTATTTGGCTCTGCCTTCTTCTTCTTTCCTCCTTCCATCTTCTGCTATTCGCAGACTTTTTTTTCTTTTCAGAAAGACTTTCTTTTGAAGAAGTCCATTTCCCATAGCAAGAATTGAGCCTTTAGAACCTTTCATAGAAAGCTCAGCGGTGACCAGCATGTTCTTAATTCGGCCTAAGGGAATTTTAAGTTTATACATGTGATAATTCATGATGAATTACCATATGCATCAGTCAGGAATTGTAGAATAACATCGTTCTAATAGATCACAAGTCTAATTCACATCAAGCTTCTCAGCTCTTACATGTCCTTGATCATCATCAGACAGTGATCTTGGACTGACTGCCATCACGCATCTTAGCCTTAAACAAGTCATTTCGTGACTTGATACTTGGCTGCACGACTCTGTTCACCAAACATCTCCTATCGGTGAGCCAACATTTGGCGAGCAATCCTGATATCTTCATGTTGGCGCTGGAGCTCATCAAGACATTGAGACCTAACATGTAATATCTAGCCTTATTATACTTCGTCTATCTATTTTTTACAGAGACGCTCTCTTACAAATGGATGGACGGGCTGGTAAGGTGGGAGGATCCTGGTCTAATACATGGGTTAACTCTACGAAACCCAAAAATAATTTTGTAGTTCCTGAGCCAATTCTTTATAATTGGATCCGGTCAGTCTATGGTTCCAAGATACGTGCTAATGGATTGGTATGCAGAATATTTTTCTATAGAGAGTCAAAGATTCTAGTTAGATACTATAATTTTATGACTGACCAATTTGTTTAAGAATTTTATTTTTAAACAAATTAGCTTCTACTATTTCTTGGATCCCTACACTCTCTCTATAGAGATGGCGAAAATCTCCATGATTAAGATTTCTAGTGGATGGTGCGGTCTCACCAACTGACCGACACCTCACATAACAGTTATTTTGATGGTTAGCCAATGAGTGAACAACTCTGTTCATGATTCTCTAATCATGCGTGCATCCCAAACTTGGTCCTCTAATTCATGAATCCTCACTGTATTCCAAAATAATTGATCCACTCTTTAGTTAAGTCAAGCCCCACCAATTTGTCACAGACTGGATTCTAATTGAGTCTCTCACCGTATCCAAAATATGAGTCAACTCATCCTCCAGCCAAAAGCATCAATTCCAAATAAGACATGGTTTGCAATCTTTCTGGTCAGCTGAGCCACGTATCCAAGCCGAGAACAATCAACCCCCGGGAGAGCCTGCACATCTACAATGGTGGAAAACCGTCAAACTTAGTTCTTTTCTTAGGAAAAAATGATTCAGGCTCATTAAACTAAAACTTGTCATAGTCATATAATTAATGACTAACCTAGTTGGCATGGGTTAGCTCGGATTAATTGACCAACCTCAAGAATCAGAACTGTTCAATCCGTATGGCCATGTAAGTGAGATCGATGGAAGGGATATGCCATAACTCAATACAAGATGCATTCAGATCGGTAGCTCCCAATAAAAATCAATTGATCGTGTGTGCCCAAACTAATTACCGTTAAACACTCAAATTATTGATCAAAATCAAATTGGGTTAGCCTACAACCAGACTCTAACCTCTGACCTAATTAGGTCTTTGCTTTGAATCGTAACTCGATCTTAACCAGACTTAATCCTATTAGAGCTGGTCAAATTTAAGCATTAATTGATCCCATCTAACCAAACTCTTGAATTCATTTGATCAACCGCTTTAGACCTATATTAGAGCAAACCCAAGTTCAGACACCCAGTACTTATGAATATGTTCTTAAATCTAAATAATCCTTAAATTTTAGATAAATAATATTCTATAACTCTTAATTTTTAAATTAAGTAGGTTATCAAACAAAATATGCACAATAATCTTAGGGTTTAAGATCTGGGGTTTGCAGAAAGTAAGTTTTTGGTGTTTTGATTAAGGACGAATGCGCCAGCAATCCCTACACATCATAAGAACACCGCCATCGGAATGGGAGTAGAGGCTTTAAAATCCTTTTCTTCATTCTATGATCGGGCTAAAGAGGAACGCTTAATCAGGAACATGCAATACTACAAAATAGTTTTAGATCTATATCATATATCTCATATAACAATTAGAATCTAATCATGGCATATTTTGCATACATCTGCATGTATCGAATCAATGCATATTTTTAAGACTAAATTATTTCATAATTAATCTACAAAAAATTGATTTAAATTGATCTATAAAATAAACTCTAATCTAGAACAACTATGTATGAAACTATCTACAACTAGTCTAGACATGCATCAATCCATAATCTCATATGATGTTTAAAATTAATAATTTTTATTTACTATTTTTTAGATATTATTATATAATTATAAATATCAAAAAATAATAAAATAAATGAGATTAAAATAAGGGGGGGTGAATTTATATCAACATTAAATTATAAAACATACAAGACTATTCTATAGAACTATTCTATTTTAGAAGCTATCATGCAAATATTTTCATAAATCTTAGATCCAAATATTAATTTTAATTTTTTTGATTTTATTATCTGATCACATTTATGTGAACACTTGGAGATCACTTATTTCTTATTAAAAATAAATTTAAAAATTAAGATCTAAATACTTTTAAACCTTGCTCTATACCATTGAAGGAAAATTCTGATTTTTCAGCCAGGTTCGTTTAGTCTTTGATTCAGATCAAAGAAATATTCAAAAAAAAAAATTTTGATTTGATCTAGTCTGAGATGTTTTAAATTTAATTTTTATTATTTTGATATTAAAATAATTAGAAATAAATTAACAAATTTAATTTACCTTAGAATAGCGTAATCCTATTAATCAATTTGATGATCCTAATAAGCAGCGAAGGTTTGGATTAGACCACCAAGTGCCCTGGGCCTCTTATTGATATCCCACTCGAACTGGATCTAGAATTTCTCTCTTCTCTATCAACGTTCCAAAATTTGATCTGAATTTAAATTTGGAGGATCTTCAAAACATCTTTCCGAATGCAGCAGTTGTTTTGCAGTAGTTGCAGCCTCTACTTTCTGTCCGCTTTTTCTGTCTGGATTTGCACCAAAACCAAGACCAAACTACTTTGGGAATGGAGAGGAAGGGAGAAATGGGCTTGGCAATGGATGAGGAGGAGAACGACCAGCCTTGGGCGTGGGAATTTCAATTCTTTTTTGAGTTGGGCCGTAGGTTTATTATTTTATGAGACTATGCGTGAATCCAACTCCTCTTCTCCAACCAATCACAACTCCTTTGTAAATCAGATTAAATCTGAATTCATGGAATAGAGTCCCCTTGATTCCTTCTTAAAGATAGCATCTAATACCAATCAACTTGGTTCTTAGAGAAGTCTAATCAAATCCAAAAAGAAGATAGATCCCTATCCAAACAAGGGACTCACTGGGCGCCTCAGCTTGGGAAACGCCAAGGGTGGCGTGCCCCTCCTCCTTGTCAGGTTCTGGCAGGGGACAAACTCCCACCAGCTCTCCAATCAGGTGCATGACACAATGACAGAAATCAAAAGTGTCGATGGTCAATATTTGACCAAAGTCAAAGGTCAACATTGACCAAATCAAAGGACACAGAAATGATAGTGATAAAAAATGGCAGAGTATTGTCTTTACAAAAATAAGACAACCCTTTTCTAAGTGGAGACAAGCTCCAGAGTAATCAAACCAAGTGAAGGCTCTGATTGAGCATAAACTCTTTTGGCTCAGTCAAAACAACTATTTAGTGAATAGTAAAACAGAAGAACGTTAGGTTCAATCGAGTGCTTAGCACGATTTCTTGAGCCTAATTGAATCTTCATTCAACAATTGAACTGGATCAGTTCAATGATGATCCACCAAGATTCAAACCCGATTATTTGTGTGACCTAATTAAGATTAGTTCTGTATGGTCATGGATAATGTCATGATCTCATACATCGACAATCATCGAACACTCCTTTCGATGGACAGAACTCTTCTTATTCGAACAAGCTAGATATGATCGATCATTCTAAAATCATTCTAATTGCTCCAAAATCCACTAGTGACATCTAACAGTATAATGGTGCAAACCCATCGAGCTAAATGCAAACCTCTTGGTGCAGCTCCTGTAATGATTAAGTTCTTCAATCTTTGAGCTTCGATCAGATTAGGTTAAGGGTGAAACTTCATCAACCT
>QRFJ01002546.1:68313-93492 GCA_006176705.1 Cocos nucifera | reverse complement strand
AAAATTATATATAAATTGATTAATAATTCTTAAATATTAATATAAATTAATTAATAAATTAATATTTTTATTGGTGAATTTATGATGCTTATCACTTACCTAGCCATGTTTGTTGGCTTAGTTCTGATCTGAGGTGGTCAATAATCCGAGCTAACCCATGCCACTAGGCTAGTCATAATAGTTATGACTATATCAAGTCTAGTTTAATGAGATCTAAATCAAATCTTCCTAAAAAAAGATTAAGTCTAAGGTCTTCCACCATTGTAGTTATGCGGGCCCTTCTCGAGGTTGATTGTTCTCGGCTGGTTACAGTAGTTCAGTTGCACCGAAAAGATGCAACCATGTATATTAGGCATTGGATGCTATGGACTGAAGGATGGATTTGGCTCAATATTCTTGATACGGTGAGAGACTCAATTAGGAATCCAATCTATGCAAATGGTGGGTCTGACTTAACTAAGGAGTGGATCAATATTTCGGGCATGGTGAGATTCATGAATTAGAGACCAAGTTTGGGTGCACCATGATTAGAGAATCATTGAACAAGAGTTGTTCACTCATTGGCTAACCCATCACCAATAACTATTAGGTGAGGTGATGAGTCAGTTGGTGGGACTGCACCACCCACTAGAAATCATTAATCATGAAGATTTTTGCATCTCTATAGAGGGAGTGTAGGGATCTGAGAAAATAGTGGAAGCTAATTTGTTTAAAAATAAAATCTCTAAATAAATTGGTTAAGTCTTAATTATAATATCTAACTAGAAACTTTGACTCTCTATAGGAAAATGTCTGCATCCAACCCATTAGCACGAATCCTGGACAACTATAGACTGATTGGACCAAATTATAAGGATTGGCTCCGAAACTTCAAAATTATTTTGGGTTTCAAAATGTTAACTCATGTATTGGATCAGGACCCTCCCACCTTACCAACTCGTCCATCCACTGAACAGAGAGCGTCTCTTGAAAAATGGACGGACGAAGATAACAAGATCAGATATTACATGTTGGGCTCGATGTCTGATGAACTTCAGCACCAACATGAAGATATCAGGACTGCTCGCATCAAATGTTGGCTCACCTACAAGGAGATGTTTAGTGAACAGAGCCGTGCAGCCAAGTATCAAGTCACTAAACGACTATTCAAAGGCTAAGATGCGTGATGGATAGTCAGTCCAAGATCATTATCTGATGATGATCAAGGATTTAGAAGAGCTTGAGAAGCTCGGAGTGAAGTTGGACTTGGATCTGCAGAATGATATAATTCTGCAATCTTTGACTGATGCATATGGACAGTTCATCATGAACTACCATATGCATAAACTTCAAAATTCCCTTGGCCGAACTTATGAACATGCTGGTTACCACTGAGCTTTCTATGAAAGGTTCTAAAGGCTCAGTGCTTGCTATGGAACGGACTTCTTTCAAGAGAAAGTCTTTTGGAAAGAAGAAGAAGTCTATGAAAAAGCAGAAGATGGAAGGAGGAAAGAAGAAAAAGATAGAGCTGAAGAAGAAGGCCACTGACAAAGAAAAATATTTTCATTGCAACAATGACAACCACTTGAAAGCAGAAACTGCCCTACTTACCTGGCCACCCTGAAGAATAAGGAGGTAGATTCTTCTGGAGGTATGCTCGTTATTGAGTCTAACCTTATGGTTTCTTCTGCATCCAGTTGGATGCTTGACTCTTGTTCTAGTACTTATTTATGCACTTTCATGCAGGATCTTGAGGATAGCAGGAGGCTGAGGGATGGTGAGATGATCCTACGCATCGAAAATGGAGCAAGAGTTGCTGCCATGGTCATGGAAACATATCCTCTTCGACTACCATCTGGTTTAGACTTAGTGTTAAAAGACTATTATTATGTGCCTGTAGCAAGCAGGAATTTGATTTCTGTTTCATGCCTTCCACTAGAAGGCTATGTAATTAGTTTTCTTAAGGACCATTGTAACATTCTTTATGAAAAAAATAAAATTACAAGTGGTTTCCTTATTAATAGTCTTTATCAGTTACATATTGATGTATCTATTTTTAATATCGAGCAAAATGTGAATACAATGAAACGACCTAGGGATAGTCCAAATGATAGGTATCTATAACACCTAAGACTAGGTCATATAGTAGAAGATAGGATTAACAAATTGGAGAAAATTAGGCTATTGAGTCCATTGACTTTTGAGTCATATCCAATTTGTGAATCTTGTCTTCATGGCAAAATGACTAAGCTCCCTTTTGTAGGACATAGGAAAAGGGCCACAGATCTTCTTGCCTTAGGACATACTGATGTATGCTACCCATTTGATGTGCCGGCTAGAGGCAACTTTATCTACTTCATAATCTTTATCGATGATTTATCTAGGTATGGGTATGTGTATCTTATGAGACACAAGTCTGAAGCTTTTGAAAAGTTCAAGAAATTCAGACATGAAGTAGAAAAGCAAACTAGAAAAATCCATTAAGGTTCTTCGATCAGATCGAGGAGGTGAATACCTTAGTCGAAAATTCCTAGACTATCTCAAAAAAAATGGCATAATTTCTCAATGAACTCCACCTGAAATATCTCAACTTAATAGGATTTCAGAATGGAGGAACTAGACTCTATTAGATATGGTCCGATCCATGATGAGCTTCACAGACCTCCCTAATTTTCTTTGGAGATACTGTTTGTTAACTACAATATACTTACTGAATAGGGTTCCTTCTAAAACCGTTCCTACCACACCGTATGAGATATGGCATGGTAAGAAACCAAGTCTGAGTTATCTCAGAATTTGGGATTGTCTGACTCATGTCAAAAGATAACAAGCGGATAAGTTAGACTTTAGGTCCTTTAGAGCTCGATTTATAGGATATCCTAAAGAGTCATTAGGATATTATTTCTACATTCCAGAAGACCACAATGTGATTGTGAGTCGACATGCCATCTTTCTTGAAAAATAGTTTATTCAAGATAGCGGCATTGGAAAGCAGATCAAGCTCGAGGAGAAAGTCTCATAAGAACAACGAGCTAAGGACCAAATGGAACCAAATTAGGTTAAGCTAATCCACTCACTACCTTCTCCACCTCGTAGATTGGAAAGAGTTTTCCATCCCCCTGAGAGGTACTTAGGTACTATTTTAGAGAAAGTAGAGGAAATGTTCCTCATAGGTTATGGGGTTCATGGTGATGATCCCAAAATCTATAACGAGACGATATTGGATATCGACTCCGAGAAATGGTTAGAAGCAATGAAGTCAGAAATTGACTCAATACACTCAAACCAAGTCTGGACCTTGGTAGATCCATCCGAAGGTATAGTACCTATTGGATGTAAATGGATCTACAAGAGAAAGATTGGTGCAGATGGAAATGTGGACATATTCAAAGCTAGATTGATGGCAAAAGGTTATAGTCCATGCGAAGGCATCGACTATCAGGATACCTTTTTGCTAGTAGCTATGCTAAAATCCATTCGCACATTACTTGCTGTTGCAGCCTATTTCAATTATGAAATATGGCAAATGGACGTAAAAATGACATTCTTAAATGGATATCTTGAGGAAGATATCTATATGAACAGCCACTAGATTTCACATCCAGTGATGATGATCATAAGGCATGCAAGCTGCAAAGGTCCATATATGGACTTAAGCAAGCATCTCAGAGCTTGAACACTCGCTTTAATGGTGTGATCAAATTATTTGATTTCATCAAAAATGAGGAGGAGCCATGTGTCTTCAAAAAGATTAGTGGGAGTGCTGTTGTCTTCCTCATATTGTACGTGGATGACATCCTCCTTATTGGGAATGATATTCCCATGTTGACCATAGTTAAAATATGGTTATCTAAAGAATTCTCCATGAAAAACCTAGGAAAAGCATCCTTTATTCTAGGAATTAAGGTCTATAGAGATAGACCGAATAGGATGCTAGGACTTTCATAGAAGATGTACATAGAGGAAGTGCTAAAGGAGTTTAGCATGAAAAACTCTAAGAGGAGTTTGGTACCGTTCAGACATGGCATTCATCTTTCCAAAAAGATGTGTCCTAGCACACCTGAGGAAATAGAATGCATGAGCAAAATCCCTTATGCTTCAGCAATAGGGAGCCTCATGTATGCCATGTTATGTACATGACCTGATATAGCCCATGCTGTGAGTGTCACGAGCAGATATCAGTCGAATCCAGATGAAGAACACTGGACTTCTATGAAATGTATCCTTAAGTACTTAAGAAGAACTAAGGATATGTTGTTGGTCTTTGGTAATGGAGAACTCCAAGTCCAGGGGTATACAGACTCGGATTTTATATCCGATATAGATGATCGAAAGTCGACATCTGGGAGTCTATTTGTGTGCAATGGTGGATCTATCAGTTAGAAAAGTTTCAAGCAGACAGTGATAGCAGATTCCACCATAGAAGCAAAATACATCGCTGCGTCTAAAGCTGCAAAGGAGGCATTCTGGTACAAAAAAGTTTTCCACAAAGATCAAAGTGATGCCATCAGATGCCATTCCTCTATACTGCGACAACAATGGCACCATAGCCCTTGCTAAGGAGCTGAGGTCTCACCAAAAATCCAAGCACATTGAGCGGTGATACCACCTCATCCGCGATTACCTTGAGAAGGGTTACGTCGAGGTCAAGAGAGTTGACTCCACAGACAATGCATCAGATCCCGCTTACAAAGCCGTTGGGCAGCAGAAGATCGAAGCCCACCTTGAGAAGATGGGACTTAGATTTGTAGCCAATTGGCTTTAGGTCAAGTGGAGTTTGTTAGATATATGTGCCCTAGAAGCCAGAATTGGCTGACACTTGTAATACACTTCTAGGGGCAAAATTATAATTTTGACTATAAATAATAAAATGGGTTATTTTCTATCACAAATGTGTATTTAGTGTCTGTGATACATCCCTTTTGAGTTAATGGTAATGATAATTCATATTTTCAAGAGTTGAAAATTTAAGACATAAGAATTTTCATTATTAACTCATAAAATGCTCCTGACCATAGGATCATCATGAGGATGGTGATTGATCCGAAAGGTTGGTGTACAATCACTTCTTTATAGTAGATGAGTCTTGAGTCTACGGTGTGTAGAGACACCAGAGCGAGAGTATAGGTACTCGTTAGAGAACGAGGGCACTGAGCGTGACCACCTCGAGTAGTCATAAGAAAGTCTACCTTCTCGTCGATGACTGACTCGAAGCTGCAGTGGTGTGTCTGGTTCTTTGACCTGAGGTGCATCGATAGTTCACCTTGAGGGTGTTATAGTTTGACTACACCATGACTCGATCTCCTAGCCATTTGAAATCCTGAGGTGTATGTTGGCTATAGCATGTTCATTGTAGGAATTGGATTGCACCAAGAGGGAATCTATCTACCTCGGTGGATGAGGAGCAGCCCTATGATGATCATGAGAATCAAGTCCATAAGCCCATGGCCATGGCAGAGTGAAATAATAGAAAGAGTTTCTATTAAGATTTTCACATCGGACTTGAATCGAATGATTAAATCATATGATAGAAATTAGGGTTTGACGAGTTCACCTTAACCCTAATCTGATCGGGGCTCAAGATAGAAGAACTTAATCACACAAGTAGCTGCACCAAGAGGTTCATTTTCAGTTTTGATGGGTTGCCACCATATACTGCTAGGTGTCACTGGTGGATTTTGGGAGCAATTAGAATGATTTAGATGATCGATCATTCTAGTTGTCTGAATCAGAAGAGTTCTAATCCATCGAAAGAAGTTTCAATGATATCGATGATAGAGATCATGACATATCCCATTACCATATAGAACTGAACCTAACTGGATCATACAAATAATAGTTTGGATCTGGATATCATCAATTGGACTAACCTAGTTCAATTGATTTGAATTAGATTCAATTAGGTTCAAGAAAATTATGCTAGCACATGATTGAACCTAACGTTCTCCTTTTATTATCATTAAAAGTCATCTCGACTAAGCCAAATGAGTTTGTGCTCATGCAGGTACCTTTTCTTGGTCTGACTAGAGCTTGTCTAGATCAGAAAAGGATTGTCTTAATTTATGAGATAAATTTGAGACAATACCTACCATTTTTCATTGCTAATTCTTGTCCTTTGACTTTGGTCAAACGTTAACCTTTGACCCTTGGACATCTGCCCATGTGTCATGCACCTATTAGAGAGCAGATAGGGGCTTGTCCCCTTGCTAGATATTGGAAAGGAGGGGGTCCATGCCTAGGGAGGCGTGCACCCTTGGATAGGGATGCCTGGAGTCCTATAGGGATGGGACTCGAGGTTGCGTTTTGGATTCTACTTAGGTGACCCCTAGCTATAGACTTTGACCAATCTTGGAAGTCATCTAAGGATGAATTAGTGGGGCTCTCATCTGATTAGATCAGATGACATCATCCCATCAATCAGATTTAGATCTGATTGCATGAAGCAACGTGATTGGCCGAGATGATGTGGCACTACATGGCGTAGCAGGGTCTATATAAATCCTGTCTGCACCCAACTTTGATAGAGTTCTCTTTTAGCCATGCCCCAAGGCTGCTTCTCTCCCTCCTCTATGCCATCTTCTAATCCTCTCTATCCTCTCCACACCCAAGGAAAGTTGGACTCCAATTTGATGTGATCTAGATCTAATTTTTGGAGAAGTGATAAAGAAGAAGAAAATCTCCAGATCCAACCTGAGTGGATATCCGTAGAGGCCAGGCACTTGTGTGGCTAGATCTAGAATCTCAAGCAATCAGCAGGATCATCAAAGGGTAATTAGATTATCCAATATCAAGGTATAAATTAAATAGATTTAATTTACTTTTATTTTTATTTATTAGATCTATAAAATTAGATTTGAAACATCTCAGATCTGATCTGGATACATGAGAGAAATTTTTGAAATATCTCTCTTGATCCGATCAGATCTGAATGAACCTGATTCAAAAAATCAAAATTTGTTCTTCAGTTAATGCCCAAGACTTGTCACTGACATCCCTCTTAAGCTTCGCAAGCTCCTTCTCAAAGTTTTCTTTCTTAATATTATAGCTCATAGAATCGTTCATGTATAATTTATGAAGGAGAGTGACCTCTATGGTCGCCTCCAAAGTATTCTTCCGAGACCTTTGAAGGTCGTCCTCCATCTTCCTCAATTTTTTCTTCAAATGGTGGACTTTCTTCTTTAAGCTCTTGATTAATGGCTTCAACAGAACACCCTGGGGTAAGGGGTCGGTGTCAATTAGAGATGGTGAGCTGCGACTCTGATTATTGGAAGGATTCTGGGTAACACCTCTCATAACACTAGTATAAAGAAAGAAAATGCATTTTTCATTACTCAAAATATTTTGAGTACACAAAAAAAGGAAAGAGGGGGTACAACTATTGAGAGTTTTCGACCTTAGATGGCACTACAGCGGGCAAAGTTTGAGCATTCTCTGCCACCTCCAGCTCCCAAGCAGGTTCAGGCACTGCTGCAGCAGGTTTCGAGACCTTCGGGGCAAGTTTCACAATGGGAGAGGTAGCGGCAACTTTTGCGCCAACATTGGAAGGACCGACCTTGTTGTCGGGTTCGTCCGTGAGGAGATCGAGATCAATGTCAAGGAAGTTCTCAGCAACCCTCCTCAGGAAGATCTAGAATCCTTCCAAAAAAGCTTCTTAGACAAAGGCAATCTTGATATCCTCCATGGTCTTGGATGACATGAAGCCTTCGACAGCCCGCTCCTTTCAATGTCGACCTCCTCTTTTGCCTTCTTCTTCTCCTCCTCCGCCAAGGCCAGGGCAGCCTTCAACTCCACCGCTACTTCATCACCCTTCCTTAACGCCTCACGAAGATGCTCAACTTCGATGGTCTGGACCTTCGAGGCCACTCTCAGGTGGTCAGCCTTGGTCTGAGCCCTCTTAGCCTCTGCTCGGGCTTCTTGAAGGGCTTTGGAAGCCTCAGCTTGGTCGTGATCCACTGCCTTTGAGTGGGCAAAAAGATAATATCCCAACTACAGGATGAAAACCAAGTTAGAACTTCGAAGTTTGAAATGCATTCAATCAAAATCAGAAAGAGTTATCTACTTCTAGATAGGCGGCGAAGGACTCATCAAATCTCTCGGTATTGTCTTTTCGAAACATCTTCTCAACGACATGGGGAAGAATGCTTCCCCTCATTAAGGTGTGGACGACTTCTTGATCATCCAGGGAGGCCTATTCTTAGCTAGTACTTTCATTGCTGAAGTCCCGACCTTTCTCCTAACCTTCTTCCCTATGGCCTTCTTCCTTATGACCTCATCCTGTAGGGTCGAACTCGGTACAGCGGGAATGAATTTTGGGGTAGGCATGGTTTGGATTAGCATGGTCGAACTCAGCCCCTCGGCATGGGCTTTCTTTGAGGGCTCCCCGGTAGCGCTACCCTTCCTTTTGAGGGACTTCATCCCCTTCACCAGACAATGCCGTTCCTCTAAAGTCATTTCTGTAAAACAAGAAAGGGAGTGGAAGAAAAATCAGGATCAGAAAGAAGAGCATCTAATGATTAATCGGCTAAGAAGAGCTACCTACTAGATCAAGAGGACTAAGATCAAAGTTGAACAAGGTTTGATCGTCCAGGAGTTTGGGAACCGGTGGGGCATTAAAATTCTTCAATTTGTCGATCGAGCTTCGATCCTCACTATCTAGCCCAGGAGCTCAATAGACTAAATCCCTTATCTCCCCCCACTAAGAGAGTCCAAATTTTAAGGAAGGATATGAAACAAAAAAGAACTTCTCCTTCCAATTGTGCACAAAAGAAGGGGTATCCTTAAGCAACTCTTTCTTGCCAAACTGGAGAGACACATACCAGCAATCTTTGATAGTGGGATGATGCTTGAAAGTAAAAAAATTTTGAAATAAAGAAATGGTAGGTTGGATGCCTGCCATGATACACAAAGAAAAAAATCCTATGACAAACCTAAAAAAATTCGATGCCATGGCGGCAAGAGAAATATTAAGAAACTTGAACGGGCTAACTACAAAAGAAGGCAAAGGTAGCCTAAGTCCCGCTCAAAGGATCTCTACATACAGGTAGGTACGGCTTGGAGGAAGGAAGCAAGCTCGGTCATTAGGATCAGGAAGTTCAAGTTCGTATATAGAAGAAATCTCGAACTGGATTCTGCTTAGGGAAAGGTCGTCGGGCGGAAAGTTTACAAGGGATGGTGGCATGTGCAAAGAAAGGCCAGATAATTTCTATAGGTTTGGCATCCTTAAGGGATGGATCCATCAAGGCCAAATGGACCGAAGTTCTAGAACTGGTCGACCAAGATTCCTTGACAGACATTCGGATCAAGGTAAAATTAGGAAAATGCCCAAAAATTGAAAAAAATAAGGTGTAAAAACTCCTATCGAGAAACAGAAAGAACAAGAAGCAAAACAAGCAAAAATAATCAAGAGAAAGATTGTGGAGCTGATCTAAATATTGGAAAGAATAAGAAGACAACGAACACGTTGAAAATTAGTGGAAGAATGCCTGGAACCAAAGAGAATGGAGGAAGAAGCCTGAACTCTCCCATGGGAGGAAGAAGAAGACATGAGGAAGGAGGAAGAAGGCAAAGATCTTAGGCAAAATGAGGATCTAAAGGAGGAGGATGGGTTTAAATATCCTCAAGGAGCCCAAGGCAGTTATGATTACAGATCCCTTTCCATCAATCCCCAATCAATGCGTGTCCCACTCATCATGGGAGGAGGCTGGCAACGAGAAGATCCTTAATGGCACCGTACCTTGGGTAGAACTCTAGTGGGGTTTCAAAAAAAAAAAATCTCTTCGGATCACCTCATATTTATGAAACTTCAGCGCCAGTACAGTAAATACCAAAACTTTTCATCCAATGGACACAAGAAGCCAAAAAAAAATTTCGACAGTCGCATTTTCACTCCCTTCCTTTGAACTTTGAACTTAGGAGTAGGAGACTATTGTTGGCGATAAACCCTGTCCTACTGAAGTTTGGCCAATCTCAGGATGATCCCGTCTAGTAGTGGCAACCATGGACAAACTTCGACTAGTGAAGGTTCTTGCTCTAGTTCATCCTAAGAGGGCCGATCTTCAATCGATGTCTACCAGATGACCCCCTCGGCCATACAGGTTAATTCCAGAATCTGCAAAACACTACAGGCTTCACACGGACGAGCTTGAATAACACAAGCAGCTAAATTCTCCCACCATGAGCGGTTAGTGTTAGATGTGTGCCTTAGAAGTCAGATTAGCTAAACACTTGTAATACACTTCTAAGGATAATTTTATAATTTTGACTATAAATTAATAAAAAGATTATTTTCTATCATAGTGTGTATTTAAAGTATCTATGATACATCTTTTAAGTTAATGGTAATGACAATTCATATTTTCAAGAGTTAAAAATTTGAGACATGAATTTTCATAATTAACTCATAAATAGCTTTCGACTGTAAGATCATCATGAGGATGGTGATCAATTTGGAAGGTTGGTGTACGATCACTTTCTTAGGATAGATGTATCTTGAGTCTATGGTGTGGAGACATCGGAGTGAGAGTACAGGTACTCATTAGAGAATGAGGGCACTGAGCATGACCACCTCGAGTAGTCATAAGAAAGTCTACCTTCTCATCGATGACTGACTGGATGCTGCAGTGGTGTGTCTGGTTCCTTAACCTGAGGTACATCGGTAGTTCACCTTAAGGGTGTTATACTTTAACTATACCATAAGTTGGTCTCGTAGCCATTCAAAATCCCGAGGTGTATGTTGGCTATAGCATGTTCATTGTAGGAATTGGATTGCACTAATAGGGGATCTATCTACCTCGATAGATGAGGAGCAACCCTATGATAATCATCAGATTGAGTCCTCAAGCCCATGGCCATGGTATAGTGAAGATGATAGAAAGAGTTTCTATTAGAATTTCACATCAGATTCAAATCGAATGATTAATTCATATGACGAATGTTGGGTTTGACAAGTTCACCTTAACTCTAATCCAGTCGAGGCTTAAAATAGAAGAACCCAATCACATAGGTAACTATATCGAGAGGTTCATTTTTAGTTCTGATGGATTGCCACCATATACTACTAGGTGTCACTGGTGATTTTTAAGAGCAATTAGAATGATTTTGATGATCAATTATTCTAATTGTATGAATCAGAAAAATTCTGGTCCATCGAAAGATGTTTTGATAATGTTGATGATAGAGATCGTGACTTATCTCATTACCATACAGAATTAAACTAACTAGATCATACAGAAAAGGGTTTGGGTCTGGATGTCATCAATTAATCTAACGTAGTTTGATTGATTTGGATTAGATCCAATCAGGTTTAAGATAATCGTGATAGCGCACGATTGAGCCTGACTTTCTCCTTACGTAGTCTTTCTAATTCATCGCAACTGAGTCAAATTTGATTTGACTCATTTTTATATCTTGAATGGTTTATTTTCATCTGACCGGAACCTATCCAGGTTAGATTAAATGTAGAACTTAAATCCATTCATAGTGCAAATAGACTAGGGTCAAAAGTTGACATATTTGAAAGAATTAAGGGTCACCTGATCATATGCTTCTAGAAAATTTTTTAGAAATAATTTTTTTCTAAATTTTAGATATGTGATAGTGCACAAGTCATCCATTAGGTGTACCAAATTTTATGATTTTTGGAGGTGCCTAGGCTAAGTTATGATTGAGTTTTATTTGGATTAAACTCTTGAGGTAAGAGTCCTAGGTGCAGTGGACTCTTCCTTATCTACACATGCTGACACCTTTTTGAAGTCTTTTCGATGTGAAAACTAGATAGGATCTAGTACTCTACGTGGGAAATAAGACCTAAAGTCCCAATGATAAAAATAAAATAGTTATTTTGGTCAAATGGGACTCCTTTTAGCATTGGTATTTGATATAAATCATTCTCATGCTAAGGCACTTCAACGCCAGTTTTATTTTTCACCCAAAAGGCTGCCACCCCTTCCATCTTCCACACCTCCTCTGATCCTCTCTCTCCCCTTATTCCACATGCCAAAGATTGGGCATAAATCAGAGAGGAAGATCCAATCAAAATTGTGAAGAGTTCAGCATCTACGCGATGGTGTTCGTGAGATGGATAAGCAACCTTCTCAAATTATTTTGAAGGTTCTTCAGATTAGATTCAAATATGGTCTTTAAAGAAAAGATTCATGAGGAGAAGATATTCAGATCCTACCCTAATGGACACTGGTAGAGGCTAGGCACGTGCATGGCTCCTTCCAGAACCTCAGGATAGATCAGGATCATCATAGGGTAATCTGATTACCCAAAACAAAGGTACAAAATTAAATTAGATTTAATTTTATTTTTAATTTTAATATTAGATCTTTAGGATCAAATTAGAGATGTCTCAAATCTAATTAGGATTATAGAAAAAAAAAATTTTAAATATTTTTTTAGATCTAATCAGATTTGAACAATCCTGTGCAAGGAAAACATGATTTTTCCTACAGTTAGCTCCCTCCAGTCAAACCTCCTTCAGACAAACTTGAATAGTAAAGTAGTCACTTAAGCAGTTAAAGTAATAAGTATCCATTCACTGAATAGTATAGCCTAGCCAATCTAAAAGCGGGCCAAACTCCATTCCAACTAGGTCTCCTTCAAACCAAGTCTTACTATCACCATTAGGTCCCATATCAAGGATCCTAGGCTAGAGAAGCTTCCCCGAGACGAACTCCTACTCCTTATTAAGTGTGGTTTTGCGAACCACCTTGAGACCTCCGATCAAATTCCCCTTAGGCCACCAAAAGATCCCACCCAGTCAAATTCCTTCCAATCATCTAAGGATGATTCCTCTCAAGCTGAACTCCTTACGGTAACCCATGAGGACCTCGTCGTCCATACGTGCCTTAATTCCTTCTGGTCAAACTCCTACCAATCGTAAGCCTTTTGAATGCCTCCCAAACTTTTCCTTCAGATGGGCTTCTCCGCCAGTCAAACTTCTCCCAGACTTCTCCTTCATACGGATTCCTTCTACAGTTGAACTTCTTCTGGACTTCTCCTTCAATCGAACTCCTTTCGAACTTTTCCTCCGGTCGGATTTCTTCTCTAGCCAAAACTCCTTTTGGACCTTTTCTCTAGTTGAACTTCTTCCAAACTTCTTCTTCCAGATGCCCAAAAGGACTCTTTTCAGAAGAACTTCTCTCCGCCACTAAAAGAACCTCGGCATCTACTCTTAATGCAGCAAATATCAGTTAACATACAGTTGATATTGAGGACATCCAAACCTCACCAGAACTACTGTAACTAGGAGTTCTTCACCGCCCATGGCTGTCCTATCCAAGCTTCGACCATTATATCCCATTGATTACCAAGTCACGACAAACAACCACTCGCTCTTCGTAACAAACTCTACGTGGCCCTGAACGATCCACTACCAGATGGTTATGGCTGTCACCATCAATTTGTTACAGGCTCTACCTATATAAGAGACCTCCAGATATGCTTTCTCTCTTAAGCTCTCATCTTCTACCCTAAAACTCTGCTTTAAATTTTTTTGAGTACTCCATTTCTATTGGCTGAGAGAGCTAACTTGATCGTCGGAGGATCTTGTTGGAGCCACCACACCTGACTCCGAACGAGACTTGTTTTGTAGGTCGACGGTAGTGATCTTGTCTTCTTTGACTCCAGCATTGATTCCGGCATCAACTAGATTTCACACCAACACTAGGTTTATCATAGAAGATGTACATTGAGGATGTGCTAAAGAGGTTCAGCATAGAGAACTTTAAGAGGGGTCTTGTACCCCTTTAGACATGAAATTCATCTCTCCAAGAAGATGTGTCCCAATACATCAGAAGAGATCAAATGAATGAGCAAGATCCCTTATGCTTCGACAATAAAGAGCCTCATGTATGCCATGCTTTGTACATGACCTGATATTGCCCATGCTGTGAGTGTCTCAAGCAGGTATCAGTTGAATCCAGGCAAAGAGTACTAGACTTCTGTGAAATATATCTTTAAGTACTTGAGAAGGATTAAGGATATATTTTTGATCTTTGGTAATGAAAATATCCAAGTGCAAGGGTACAGTGATTCAAACTTTATGTTTGATATTAATTATCAAAAATCAACATTAGGAAGCCTATCTTGTGCAATGGTGGCACTGTGAGCTAGAAGAGTTCCAAGTAGACAGTGATAGCAAACTCCACCATGGAAGCAGAGTATATCACTACCTCAAAAACTATAAAGAAGGCATTCTAATTCAAAAAGTTTGTTAAGAAGCTTGGAGTGATGCTATCTGATGTCGTCTCTCTATACTATGACAACAATGATACCGTAGCCCTAGCTAAGTAGCCAAGGTCTCATGAGAAATTCAAGCACATCAAGCGGCGATTCAACCTCATCTGCAATTACCTCGAGAAGTGATACGTCGAGGTGAAGAGAGTCGACACTGCGGACAATGTGGTTGACCTACTGACAAAGCCTTTGAGCCAACAAAAGACTGAAGCCTACCTTGAGAAGATGAGACTTAGATTTGTAGCTAGTTGGCTTTAGATCAAGTGAGAATTTTTTAGATGTATGTCCTAGAAGCTAGATTGGCCGACACTTGTAATATTTTCTAAGGACATAATTTATAATTTTGACTTATTATTAATAAAATTTAGATTATCCTTTCAATCACATTAGTGTATTATGTGTTTGTTTAATGAGTATGATAATATATATTCTCAAGAGTTGAGAATTTGAGACATGCGTTATCATAATTAACTCATAAATTGCTCTCGATCGTAAGATTGTCATGAGGATGGTGATCGATCTAGAAGATTGGTATACAATCACTTTCTTAAGATAGACGAGTCTTGAATCTATGGTGTGGAGATACCGAAGTAAAAGTATAGATGCTTGTTAAGAATAAGGGTACTGAGCATGACCAACTTCGAGCAGTCATAAGAAAGTCTACTTTTCCATCAATGACTTGCTCGTTCGTTCTTTAACCTGAAGTACATCGGTAGTTTATCTTGAGGGTGTTATAGTTTGACTACACCATAACTTGATTTTTTAGCTATTTAGAATCCTAATGTGTATGTTGGCTATAGCATGTTCATTGTAAAAATTTAATCACACCAAGATAAGATTTATCAGTTTTGGTAGAGGAGTAGTCCTATGGTGATCATTAGATTGAGTCCTAAAACCCATGGCCATGGTAGTGTAAAATAATAAAAAGAAGTTTCTATTAGAGTTTCACATCAGACTCGAATCGAATGATTCAATCATATGATGGATATTGGATTTGATGAGTCAACCTTAACCTAGATTCTATCAAGACTCATAATAGAAGAATTGAATCATACAATAGCTGCATCGAGAGGTTCCTATTTAATTCTGATGGATTGCTACCACATACTGCTAGGTGTTATTGATGGATTATGGATTCAATTAGAATTATCTTGATGATCAATAATTCTAATTAAATAAATCAAAAAGAGTTATGATCTATCAAAAGAAGTTTCGATGATGTCGATGATGGAGATCATGATATATTTCATTACTATATAGAATTGGACCTATGGGGTCACACAAATAAGGATCTGGGTCTGGATGTTTTCAATTAGACTCATTTAGTTCGATTGATTTGGATTTGATCTAATTAGGTTCAAAAAAGTCATGCTAGCATACAACTTAACCTAACTTTCTTTTATAATAGATTTTCTAATTGGTTTGGACTCAGTCAAATTGAATTTGGTTTGTCCGAAAACCCTCCTTTGGGCTTGTCCTGATTAGATTAGGATAATGTCCTAATGTCTTAAAGGAAAAAGGATGAGAGGGCACCAAGAGTTGGCACCCCTCCTTCTTTGACTTAGTCTTACACAAAAAGAAGGGAGTGCACGCCCCCTATTTTCTCCCTGGGACGTGTGCTACTTATTTCAATAGAGAGAACCCCTAGGGCACGTGCCCTCTTCCTTCCTGGCATGCACCCACTTGTGATAAGGATGTGGATAAAGGGAGTTGAAGTTTGTTTTAATTTAAACTTCTTTTGAATAGGTCAAAGGGTTTAAATTAATTCAAACTCCTGAAAATTTTTATCTGGGCACTGGCCACCTTTTCTAGATAAGCTGCCACACACCAGAAGGCCATTTTGTGCAACAAAATGCCATGAAAATTCTGATAGTGCACCATATTTAATTGAGTTCTTCTACTTTTAAAACTTTGATCTGGTCAATGTCTAAAAGCCCTATAACTCTTGGTCTCCTACTTTTCTATTAATAGGAGAATAGGCCAAAGGATTTGGCCATTCCAGTCATCCACAGTGAAGCCCTGCTCCTCATTCTCCATGCCTCCTCCCTTCTCCAGATCCTCTCTCTCTCTCCCATGCCCAAGTGTTGGGCTGATCCAAACTTCGAGGGTCGAAGTGCTGTCCGTAAAAGAAGAAAAAGGAGACTGATCGTATATTGATCAAAGTGCTGTCAGTGATCTAATCAAAGGTAGAAGAAGTAAATCCAAATCTAATTTTCTAAAATTAGATTGAGCAAGGAGAAAACATCTAGATCTGACCTGAGTAGATACCGATAGAGGTCGAGCGTGTGCATCACTAGAAGCGAATCTCGACATCAAAATTAAATCATCAAAGCAGACAAATTGTCTACCTACGCCAGGTGGTATTTTCTAATACCCTTGTATGCATTCGATCTAGGTGTGGCAATTAGATCTGTGAACTCTTAGATCAAATTGGATCAGAAAATTTTTTTTAAAAATATTTTACTATAACAGATCTAATCTAATCTGGCCAATCAAAAGGATCCTTCAGGGGAGGTGGGATCATTGTTGTTTGGAAGGCTAGTGTTGCTTCTATGGATGTTTTCCATAATTGTACTCAGCAAGATGTCATTGTCATTATTGAAATGAATGTTTTTATGTGGCTCTTGTCTAGTGTGTATGCAAGCACTGAGTATAAAGAGAGGAGAACCTTATGGTAGGAGGTGTCTTGCTTGATGGAATAGGGATTCCTTCTATTGTGACTGGTGATTTCAACTATATTATTGGTCCTCACGAGAAAAGGGGCATATACCTTTTGTGGATGATGTGGAATTTAAAGAGTTTAGAGACATCATTCAGTCTAGTAGATTAGTGGATCTTGATTTTGTTGGCTTGAGGTTTACTTGATGTAATAATCGTCAAGGAGGTGCCAGAGTATGAGAGAGGATTTTTGCGATGGTTAATTGGATTCAGTGATATCCTACCCATCTAGTTCTCCCTGCGGTCTAGTTTTGGCTCTCCTATCCTTGATATTGGAACATTGTGAGGAAGGTTTGGAGGCTACTGGTTTGAGATAATTCCAAGTACTGGGTGACCTAGAGGCTTGAGCTATAATGAGGAGATGATTGCTGAGGTGGAACAGAGTCGAGGTGGGTGATATCTTTAGGAGGTTTGAGGCTATAGAGGCATCTATCTTGAGCTCCAAGAGCATAAGGACTAAGTGGGTAGGCTCATGAAGGAGGAGCTAGCTGACCTTTGGGGTATGCTCTTTGTTCACTACTCCCTTCTAAGGCAACAAGAGGGCTTATGGATGCAGAAGCCTAGGATGCAGTGGATTAGAGAGGGGGATATAACATGAGATTTTTTCATCAGGCCACCATCATCCAGAGGCACAGAAACATATCCAAGTGATTAGGGACACTGAAAGGTAGTGGCTGATAGGTGAGGAGGAGATCAGGCAGAAGATTGTGCACCTCTTCAAATTATAGTGGACGATGTCGTTGGGAGGCAATCAGACTTTTTGATCACCCCCTCCTAGTGATGTGGTCATGGAGCAAGAGAACAGGGATCTTCTTGGAGCTATGATGGAGGAGGAGTTTTGAAGAGCAGTTTGGTCTATGGCAAAGGACCAAGCTCTAGGACCTGATGGCTTTCCTCTCCTCTTCTTCAAGAGATATTGGTCCATTATCCAACCCGAGGTCGCGATTGTTATGCAGGAGTTCTTTGTTATTAGTCAGATGCCTAGGGCTTGGAAGCATACTTTTATCATCCTACTTTTGAAGTTGCAAGATGCTTTATAGCCAGGGCATTTCAGATCGATCAACTTACGGACAACCATATATAAGGTCCATGCTAAGCTAATGGTGAGCAAGATGAAGTCCATTCTCTCTTGACTAATCTATCCATAATAGAGGGCATTCGTCGGTGGTCACAGCATTTTGGACAATGTCTTTATCGCTTAGGCATTCATGCATGATCTTCACCATGCTTCTACCCATTGCAACCTTATGGCAATCAAGCTCGATATGGAGCGGGCTTACGATCACATGAGTTGGTGATTTCTTGAGGGAGCCCTGTCAAACTTTGGCTTTCATTCCCATTGGATTGGATGGATCATGGCATGCATTCATAGTCTTTCCTTTGCGATTCTAATCAATGGGACACCATTGGACTTCTTTTGTACCATAGTTGGGCTATGGCAAGGTTGTCCTCCATCCTTCTATCTCTTCATTATCTATGCTAACATCCTCTTGCGAGGCTTGCACACATGGCTAATGGGTTGGTACTGACCCCTATGTTCCAGCCCCAAGGGCTCAGCTGATCTTGCACCTATATTTTGTAGATGACTACTAGCTAGTGGGCAGTTCTTTGGTCCAAAATGTCATTGGATTTAGGTGAATCTCGGAGGAGTACTATGTTGCTTGGGCCAAAAGGTGAACCTTCTTAAGTCGGCCATATATTTCAGCCCGAGGACATTGACTCAACTACAACATCTGATTAGGGATAGACTGGGATGGTGGACTATAATAGGATTTTGCAATACCTAGGAGTCCCTATCTCTGGCACAAGCTGAGGAGGGCCGAGTGTGTGGGTGTGGAGAGAGCAGTCTAGGAGTCGTTGGAGGGCTGGTAGGCCTGAGCTCTTTCTATGTTGGGCATGGTCATCCTAGCAAGGGTGATTCTTAGCTCCATGCCTCTCTATCTTCTCTCAAACTCGATCTTGCCCAAGACTCTATTGGTGAAGCTTAAGAAATAGTTTCAGAGTTTCTTACGAGGTTCATGCCTTGGATGTGGTGGTTTTGTGCATCTCTGCGCCTGGATGTTGTGTGCCAACTATTAAAGGATGGTGGACTTGGTATTCAATCCTTGATCACGAGGTGGAAGGCCCTGATTGCTCAGCATGTGGTCAGGTTTCTGCTTGGCTCGGAGACACTATAAAGAATGATGATGAGGGCTAGGTATAGGACATTGCCTATGGGCGATGAGATTCAGGTTAGCCAAAGTGCCTCTTTCTTGTGGAGGGACATTTGTGCATGAGTCTCTAATATGATTCCATAGACAAGATGGCTTGTGGACGACGGTCAGTTTGTGAGCCTCTTGCTTGACCCATGGGTTGCTAACTTGCTATTGAGTCGATGGCAAATAATGGCTGACCTTTATCAGCTCCAAGGTGATGGATTCCATGAGGATATGCGACCTTCTCCACATTGATGGTAGAGGCTAGGATCCAATGGTAGTGGTCAATTTCTTTGGGCAGTAGATGAGAGAGCGAGTACTATCCCTAGCGATTCCTCTCCATAATAGCTAGAATGTTAGGGTTTAGAGATCTTCCTACACTTTGAGAGTAGTGATGGCTGACCTCTATTGACTGTACAAAAGGGAGCCTACCAGGCATCTAGATATTGGATGGATTTAGAGGATTAGAGTACATTCAAGGGTGAGTCTTTTCCTATGAAAGGTAGCCTAGGGCTAGCTTCTACTAGGTCTATCTTAAGGGATAGAGGTGTGGATCTCTAGTCAACTTGCTCATAGTGTGGTTTGGAGGAGAAAACAATGGAGCATATATTCTTTTAGTACCTGAGGACTAGGTAGGTTTGGTACCTAGTGGATTTGCACTAGCTGATCATCTAGATTGAGGCTCCAGTTCATGCATTCTTAGAGTTTTTGAGGCAGAGTGCTAGGGTCGATGTGTCTAGGGTAGTAGGCATTTGAGTAGCCTATACTGCTCATTACATCTGGTTGGCGAGGAATAGCTTGATGTTTGAGTCCAGGAGGTGCCCGACGAGATCTTTTTTAGAGAGAGCTTTGATTTTGGTAGCAGAGTTGGCTAACGTGACCTCCAAACCCCCAAAGATCTGGGACTCCTATAGGCTTAGGTGTAGTACTCCCAAGCCTTGGAGGCAAAATAAG
This sequence comes from Cocos nucifera, assembly GCA_006176705.1. Classification (NCBI taxonomy): domain Eukaryota; kingdom Viridiplantae; phylum Streptophyta; class Magnoliopsida; order Arecales; family Arecaceae; genus Cocos; species Cocos nucifera. The sequence continues at coordinate 73,405 of QRFJ01002546.1, read as the reverse complement.
GATCTATGGTATTGGCTCAATGAGTCTAGGACCGGTTTGGATCCTAGGGTTAAGATCGATTTGGTCCTAGGATGGAGGTTTAGCCCTCCACGATCTTGAGGTCTAGAATTTGGGTCTTGAGTGGTCTAATCCATGTTTGGGCTAGGTTTGGATCTAAGAGGGTGAGAGCTGAAGGAAAAACCCTATTTCCTTGGTTAGGTTCATTCAGATCTGATTGGATCAAGAGGAATATTTTAAAAAAATTTTCTCTTAGATCCATATCAGATCAAAGACTCTTTAGATTTAATCTTATTAACTTGATAAATTAAATTAAATCTAATTTAATTGTACCTATATTTTGGGTAATCCAATTACCCTATGATGATCCCGATGTTTGCCTGAGGTTCTAGATGTAGCCACGCAAGCGCTTGGCCTCTACCGATATCTACTTGGGCAAGATCTGGAGATCTTCTCCTTGTCAATATATGCTCCAAAAATCAAATTTGGATCTGATCTTGAAGATCTTCAAAATGACTTTTGAAGATCAGCTGTTGTCTCTTGCAGCGGTGCTGCCTTCTTCCTTTTCTGTCATCTTTCTCTTGCTTGGATCGCACCAAACTTGAGCCCAAGAACTCTTAGACATGGATAAGAGAGAGAGGATCTAAAGGTGGTGTGGAGAAGGAGGGAGAGAAGCTTTGTGGCATGGGCAAAGGGTAGAAGCTCTTAATTCTAGGCACATACAAGGTTTATATAGACCCTGCTATGCCATGCAGTGCCACATCATCTCGACCAATCATGGCTCTTTGTACAATTAGATCTAAATTTGATTGATGGAATGACATTATCTGATCTAATTAGATTAGAGTTTCTCATAAATCTTCTTAGGTGGCACCAAGACTGGTCAAACAGGACTCCTTGGCACCACCTAATTTGAAATCATGAAGCAACCTGGAGTCCCATCTGTATGGGACTCCAAGCGTGATCCTCATGGGGCGCAGGCCTAGGGAGGCATGCACCCCCTCTCTTTTTGCTTTTTAGCAAGGGGATAAAGCCCCATGTTCTCTCCTATGGGAGCATGACACATGGGCAGATGTCTAAGTGTCAAAGGTCAACATTTGACCAAAGTCCAAAGGCAAGATTTAGCAGGTGACGAAAAATGGCAGATGTTGTCTCAAATTTATCTCATAAATTAAGACAACCCTTTTCTAACCTTGACAAGCTTTAGTCAGACCAAGTAAAGGTTCCTGAGTGAGTCCAAACACATTTGGCTCAGTCGAGACAAGCTTTAATGATTATTGAAAGAGAACATTATGCTCAATCGTGTGCTAGCATGATTTTCTTAAACCTAATTGAATCTTATTCAAATCAATTGAACTAGTTTAGTCCAATTGATGATATCCAGATCCAAACTCTTATTTATGTGATCCAGTTAGGTTCAGTTCCATATGATAATAGGATATGTCGTGATCTCTATCATTGATATTATCGAAACACCTTTCAATGGATCAGAACTTTTCTGATTTAGACAACTAGTATGATCGATCATCCAAATCATTCTAATTGCTCCCAAAATCCACCAGTGACACCTAGCAGCATATGGTGGCAATCCATCAGAACTAAAAATAAACCTCTCGGTGTAGTTACCTATGTGATTAAGTTTCTTTATTTTGAGCCCCGATCGGATTAGGGTTAAGGTGATCTCGTCAAACCCTAATATCCGTCATATGAATTAATCATTCGATTCAAGTCCAATGTGAAAAACCCTAATAAAAACTCTTTCTATTATTTCACTCTGCCATAGCCATGGACTTATGGATTTGATTCTCATGATCATCATAGGGTTGCTCCTCATCTACCGAGGTAGATAGATCCCCTATTGGTGCAATCCAACATGCTATAGACAACAACACCTCAGGGTTTTGAATGGCTAGGAGACCGAGTTATGGTATAGTCAAACTATAACACCCTCAAAGTAAACTATCGATGCACCTCAGGTCAAAGAACTAGACATACCACTGTAGCTTCGAGCCAATCATCGACGAGAAGGTAGACTTTCTTATGACTGCTCGAGGTGGTTACGCTCAGTGCCCTCATTCTCTAACGAGTACCTGTACTCTCGCTTTGATGTCTCTACACCGTAAACTCAAGACTCATCTTTCCTAAAGAAGTGATCGTACACCAACCTTCTGGATAAATCACCATCCTTATGATGATCCTACGGTTGAGAGCATTTTATGAGTTAATAATGAAAATTTATGTCTTAAATTTTCAACTCTTGAAAATATGAACCATCACTACCATTAACTCAAGGGATGTATCACAGACACTTTCAAATACACATTGCAATAGAAAATAATCTATTTTATTATTTATAGTCAAAATTATAATTTTGCCCTTAGATGTGTATTACAAGTGCCAGCCAATTCTGACTTCTAGGACATATATTTAACAAACTCTCGCTTGACCTAAAGCCAATTGGCTACAAATCTAAATCCCATCTTCTCAAGGTGGGTTTCGATCTTCTGCTGACCCAACGGCTTTGTGAGTGGGTTTGATGCATTATTTGTGGAGTCAACTCTCTTGACCTCAATCTAATCTTTCTTGAGATAATCGTGGATGAGGTGATATTGCCGCTCAATGTGCTTGGATTTCTGGTGAGACCTCTGCTCCTTAGCAAAGGCTATGGCACTAATGTTGTCGCAGTACAGAGGAATGGCATCCGATGGCATCACTCTGATCACTGCAATGAATTTTTTATACCAGAATACCTCCTTCGTAGCTTCTGATGCAACAATGTATTCTACTTCCATGGTGGAATCTGCTATCACTATCTGCTTGAAACTCTTCCATCTGATAGCACCATCATTACATACAAACAGACTCACAGATGTCGACTTTCAATTATCTATATCGGATATAAAATCCAAGTCTATATACCCCTGGACTTGGAGTTCTCCATTACCAAAAACCAACAACATATCCTTAGTTCTTCTCAAGTACTTAAGGATACATTTCATAGAAGTCTAGTGTTCTTCACCTGGATTCGACTGATATCTGCTCATGACACTCATAGCATGGGTTATATCAGGTCGTGTACATAACATGGCATACATGAGGCTCCCTATTGTTGAAGCATAAAGGATCTTGCTCATGCATTCAATCTCCTCTGATGTGTTGGGATACATTTTCTTGGAGAGATGGATGCTATCTCTGAAGGATATCAATCACCTCTTGGAGTTTTCCATGCTAAACCTCTTTAGCACTTCCTCTATGTACATCTTCTGTGAAAGACCTAGCATCCTATTCGGTCCATCTTTATAGACTTTGATTCCTAGAATGAAGGATGCTTCTCCTAGGTCTTTCATAGAGAATTCTTTAGATAACCACATTTTAATTATGGTCAACATGGGAATATCATTTCCAATAAGGCGGATATCATCCACGTACAATATGAGGAAGACAACAGCGCTCCCATTGACCTTTTTGAAGACACATAGTTCCTTCTCGTTCTTGATGAAATCAAATAATTTGATCACATCATTAAAATGAGTATTCCAGCTTTGAGATGCTTGCTTAAGTCTATATATGGACCTTTGCAGCTTGCATACTTTGTGATCAGCATCATTGGATGTGAAATCTAGCGGCTGTTCCATATAGATATCTTCCTCAAAGAATCTATTTAAGAATGCCATTTTCACATCCATTTGCCATATTTCATAATCGAAATAAGCTGCAATAACAAGCAATGTGCAAATGGATTTTAGCATAGCTACTGGCGAAAAAGTATCCTGATAGTCAATGCCTTCATGCTGACTATAATCTTTTGCCACTAATCTAGCTTTGAATGTCTCCACATTCCCATCTGCACCAATCTTTCTCTTGTAGATCTATTTACACCCAATAGGTAATATACCTTCTGGTGGATCAAACAAGATCCAGACTTGGTTTGAGTGCATCGAGTCAATTTCTAACTTCATTGCCTCTAACCACTTTTCGAAGTCAATATCTGATATTGTCTCATCATATGTTTCGGGATCACCATGATTCCCATTACCTACGAGGAATATTTTCTCTACTTTCTTTGAAATAGTTCCTAAGTACCTCTCAGGGGGATGGGAAATTCTTTTCGATCTACAAGGTGGAGGAGGTAGTGATTGTATTGGCTCAACCTGATTTGGTTCCATAGGATCCTTAGCTCATTGCTCTTAGGACACTTTCTCCTCTTGCTTAATCTGCTTTTCAATGCTGCTATCTTGAATAAACTATTTTTTAGGAAAAATGGTCCGCTGACTTACAATCATATTATGGTCTTGTAGAATGTAGAAATAATATCCTAATGACTCTTTAGGATATCCTATGAATTGAGCTCTAAAAGACCTATAGTCTAACTTGTCCGCTTGTTATCTTTTGACATGAGTCAGATAATCCCAAATTCTGAGATGACTCAAACTTGGTTTCTTAGCATGCCACATATCTCATACGGTATGGTAGGAATAGTTTTATAGAAAATCCTATTCAGTAAATATATTGCAGTTAAAAGACTATGTCCCCAAAAAAAATTAGGGAGGTCTATGAAGCTCATCATGGATCGGACCATATCTAATAGTGTCTCATTTCTCTATTCTGAAATCCCATTGAGTTGAGGTGTTCCAGGTGGAGTCCATTGAGAGTCTATGCCATTTTGCTTGAGATAGTCCAGGAATTTCCGACTAAGGTATTCACCTCCTCGATCTGATCGAAGAACCTTAATGGATCATCCAATTTGCATTTTGACTTCATGTCTGAATTTCTTGAACTTTTCAAAAGCTTTAGACTTATGTCTCATAAGATACATGTACCCATATCGAGATAAATCATCGATAAAGGTTATGAAGAAATCAAAGTTGCCTCTAGTCGGCACATCAAATGAGCCACACACATCAGTATGTACTAGAGCAAGTAGATTCATGGCCCTTTCCCCATGTCCTATAAAAGAGAGCTTAGTCATTTTGCCAAAAAGATAAGATTCACAAATTGGATATGACTTGAAAGTCAATGGACTCAATAGTCCGATTTTCTCCAAATTGTTAACCCCATCTTCTGTTATATGACCTAGACTTAAATTGGTCACTGC